>BDOT02000001.1:174343756-174353867 GCA_003118565.2 Paroedura picta
CCCCCCCCCCGAATGAGAAAGGGCAATCGATGGGATATTCGTCTCCGGTTCAAAAGCAAAAAACCCTGAATTTGTGGATCCCCCCCCCACACACACACACTTTAAACCTCAGGGCGGTTTGCAGGTAAGGCTTTTTCATTTGCTGGTGGTGGTTCTCTTCCCGTGCCGAGAGCGAATTCCACTTGGCAGAGTTCTTGAGGGGAGGGGAGGGGAGGATGGGAGAGAAAGGTGCGCTCAGAAGGCTGCAGGCAAAACCATAAACCGCCCCCCCCCCTTTGGACGTGACACGATTGCTGCGGAGAAAGGCTGCGGCGGCAGTGGTGGTGGTGGCAGCTCAGAGCGCCAGGCAGAGGGAAGAGCTGGGAAGATTTTTGCATCTCTCTAATGCAAATAATGCAAAAGCATCCGCTGGCTGGACCCGATTGAAGCCCATACAGGGATGACCATGAACCACTGAAAGAAGCGGTCATTGACAGAGACAAATGGGGAAAACTTTCCTGTAGAATCGCCGAGGGTCGGACACGACTGAACGGATAGCATCACCATCGTCAATGCAAATAATTGGAGGAGGCCGTGGGGGAGGGGGCAGGGAGACAGGGCAGAGACGCCCCTTCCCTCGGTTTGCACATGGCAAATTCACCACAGATGGCTGTCATGCGCCATGCACAAGGGTTCAAAAGGCTCTGGGTGGTGGTTCAGATGACGCCCAGGCCCCATCAGACCAGCAAGAGGCCCACAGCACCAACATGCACCTGTAGTTTTCCAGGGCTGAAGGGCTGTGGCTCAGTGGTAGAGCATCTGCTTGGCGTGCAGAAGGTCCACTGTTCGATCCCCGGCATCTCCCGATCAAAGGATCAATTCGTGGGTGGTGGGAAAGACCTCTACCCTGGAAACTCTGTCCTGCTACCAACTTGTTTTGAGTCTAGGATACGACAAGGCAATAGAATGAATAAAAAACTAGGTAATAGAAGTAGAAAGGCAGCATGACCTTAGACCTCCTTTTTGGAAAAGGTCTCCTTAGAAGACTGTCTGGATGCCACATGTAACCAATATCACTAATTCGGAACATAGAAGAACATTTGCTCTTCTCCACTATAAGAGAACCAGTTTGGTGTAGTGGTTGGGAGTGTGGACTTCTAATCTGGCATGCCAGGTTCGATTCTGCACTCCCCCACATGCAGCCAGCTGGGTGACCTTGGGCTCGCCACGGCACTGATAAAACTGTTCTGACCGGGCAGTGATATCAGCGCTCTCTCAGCCTCACCCACCCCACAGGGTGTCTGTTGTGGGGAGAGGAAAGGGAAGGCGACTGTAAGCCGCTTGAGCCTCCTTTGGGTAGGGAAAAGCGGCATATAAGAACCAACTCTTCTTCCACTTCTTCTATAAGGCTCTCCCTTCTGCCTGCTTGGAAGAAAATAGAAGGATAGATGGGTCTTTCTAACGAAGGACAAATAGAAACAACTGTGCATGTCCTTCTTTGAGTGTAAGCTTCATAATAACAGATGCACAGACATTAATGCTTACAGAGTGTTCCAGAGGAAACGAGGCCCCAAATTAATACTGTCGGATACAAATGCACTAACAAAAGCAATCGCTAAGCCTAGCTACAAAACTAAGGAAGCGCTGGTCCAATCCTATATATTAACTGTGACTTTTATTGAATCCTTATAGAGTATTTGTATGCATTTGTCTTATCCATGTAAACAGCCCCCTTGGTGTAGTGGTTATGGAGTGCCGACTTCTAATCTGGTGAGCCGGGTTTGATTCCCCGCTCCTCCTCCACACGCAGCCAGCTTCTGTTGTGGGGAGAGGAAAGGGAAGATGAATGTAAGCCGCTTTGAGACTCCTTCTGGTAGAGAAAAGCATCATATAAGAATCAATTCTTCTTCTTCAGTAATCTCAGGGCTCTCTCAGGCTCCCCTCCCTCACAGGGTGTCTGTTGTGGGGAGAGGAAAGGGAAGGCAACCGTAAGCCGCTTTGAGACTCCTTCGGGTAGAGAAAAGCGGCCTATAAGAACCAACTCTTCTTCTTCTTCAGTAATCTCAGGGCTCTCTCAGCCTCTCCTCCCTCACAGGGTGTCTGTTGAAGGGAGAGGAATGGGAAGGCGATTGGAAGCCGCTTTCAAACTCCTTTGGGTAGACAAAAGCGGCATATAAGAACCAACTCTTCTTCTTCTTCTTCTTCTTCTTCAGTAATCTCATGGCTGTCTCAGCCTCACCTCCCTCACAGGGTGTCTGTTGTGGGGAGAGGAAAGGGATGGCAAATGTAAGCCGCTTTGAGACTCCTGGTAAAGAAAAGCAGCATATAAGAACCAACTCTTCTTCTTCTTCTTCTTCTTCTTCTTCTCCTCCTCCTCCTTCTTCATTTTTATCCATTTCATAACTGACTGATTTTAATTTTCATCTGTATTTCTATTGGATGGTCTGTGACCGCAAACAAAACAGATTGGTTGACTGCATGTCTTGGGAGGGGCTGTGGTTCAGTGGAAGAGCCCCTGCTTGGCATGCAGAAGGTTCCCGGTTCAATCCCTGGCATCTCCAGTTAAAAAGGACCAGGCAGTGGGTGATGTGAAAGACCTCTGCTTGAGACCCTGGATAGCCACTCCTATTCTGAGTAGACAATACCGAGTAAGACCTGATTCAGGATAAGGCAATTTTGAGTGTTCATTATGTCTGGCTCTGCAAAATCCATGTGTTTTGCGGGCAACGTCTGAAAGTCGGCCCCCAAAGGCTCTTAATTGGATCGCTCCCCCCACAGGGTGGAGTTCACACAGGATGGATATCCAGTGTGGTCATTAGAAGAAGAAGGAGAAGAAGGATTGGTTCTTATATGCCGCTTTTCCCTACCCGAAGGAGTCTCAAAGCGGCTTACGGTTGCCTTCCCTTTCCTCTCCCCACAACAGACACCCTGTGAGGGAGGTGAGGCTGAGAGAGCCCTGAGATTACTGAAGAAGAAGAGTTGGTTCTTATAGGCCGCTTTTCTCTACCCGAAGGAGTCTCAAAGCGGCTTACGGTTGCCTTCCCTTTCCTCTCCCCACTACAGAAACCCTGTGTCACCCAGATGGCTGCATGTGGGGGCGTGCGGAATCAAACCAGGCTTGCCAGATTAGAAGTCCGCGCTCCTAACCACGTTGGACTAGGATCTGGGAGACCCACTCTCACTGGTTCATCATGGGTTGGTCACAGGGTTGTTGCGAGGGGGGGGGAAATGGCAGCAAGGAGAATGATGGAAGCAACTTCGGGTCGCTGTTGGCGAGAAAGGTGGGGCATAGATGAATTAAATAAATCTGTTCCACTTAATATTTCTGGTAAGGGCTAGGAGGAGGAGCGTGTCTCACGTCTTAAGTGCCACTCAGGGCTTAACATCCACTCAGGGCGGCTGAGTACCTCCTCTTCCCGCCCCTGAGTGCCTCCTCTTCCAACCAGCTTGCCTGTCTGTCCAGTGGTCAACCAATCACTTTCCATCCCCCCGTGCCAACGGCTGTGCCATGGGATCGCCAAGTCAGACACGACTGAATGGCTGACAACAACAACAGCAGCAGAATTAGATGGACCTACAGTTAGGCAACTCCTCGTCCTCTTCCGCAGGGCCTGCAAAAGGGAGCTCTTCCGCCAGGCATTTGGTTAAGGTCGACCGGAACCAACATCTGCCACTGGTCTCCCGAGGCTCCCTCCCATGAAATTCAGTGCCTGAACCAACCAACCAGGCCTATCAGTATGCTGCGGTTATGAATTTACTGTTCTCGCTATATTCCATGAACTACAATTCCCATGCTCCTACCAGCACGTATTTGCAGGGTCTCGTGGGAATTGTAGTCCAAGAACATGTGGAGAATCAGTTTGGCCACCTCTGCCCTAGAAGATTCTGGTCCTCAACGCCATTGTCTTGTCAGGATAGATGTAGTTCCTTTGATTGGCCAGCGGGGGCTGAAGGGTTGGGCTTCTCAGCCCCGCCTCTGCCCAAGAGTTCTAGTCTGGGGGTCTCCAACTTTTTCCGACCTTCGTGTACCACCTCCAGAATTCTGAGACAGGGTGGTGGGCACAAGATCAAGACGGCTGCCAGAGAAAGGGGAGCCACACACAGCGAGGAAACCCAAGTTCCAGGGCCAAGAGAAGTAATTTTTGAAAGCATACTGAGAAAAAGAAGTGAGAGAGACTAAAAGCAGAAGAGTTGGTTCTTATATGCCGCTTTTCTCTACCCGAAGGAGGCTCAAAGTGGCTTACACTGGGGTGGCAACTGCTACTGAGACATTTTTAATCTGCCCAGCCAGATTTCCAAGGGGCCAGCCAGAAGCCTTGCTGGGCAAGCACGCCACCCAGTTTATGAAAACCTGGATCTGTTAGGGTGATCTTGCATTGAGCAGGCGGTTGGACTAGATGGCCTGTAAGGTTCCTTCCAACCCTATGTTCTATAACATTTGTTGGGCAACAGGAAAGATGACGGCAAGTTCTGTGGTGCCCGTGGGCACGATGTTGGGGACCTCGGTTTTAGTCCTTGATGGGCAAGGTTGCCAATTCTTTTGGCTGCTTCTATAATGCAGCTATCAGGTGGGCTGGAATTAAGAGGTGATAAACATCATCCTACTATGGGAAAAATAAACCCTCGTCTGTCTTCTGCTCCTGGTACAGGCACAAGAGCAAGCTAAGTTGCTGTTTTCCTGATAAGTTGGCAACCCTGGTTCCAGGGAACATCGAGGGCTCACAGACAATACGTTCCCCGATGTGACAGTCACATTAACCTTCCAGAAAGAGGAAAGAAAGCAAGTTTATCAGGGGAGGTGGAACTGGGATTCAGTTGGATCCTGTCAAAAAAAGAGAGGAATTCCTCCTGGTTTGGGGTCTCCCCGCCCTCATTGTAACCCAAAAGTCAGCCTGATAAGCTTTGAACGCCAATTAAGTGGGCAGAAATTTTCACTTCCCTGGGTTCAAAGTGTTTACGAGCAGCCCAGTGAAATTGTCAGCAGTATAATTACAAACGGGAGAACTGAAAAGGGGCCTGCCATCTGGACTGGGAGGAGAAGAGCCATGCGGGAGGGCTAGGTGGGATTCCCTCCAGGGGCTCCTTTGTGCAGCCTGTCCTTGCACCAAGAGCCAGCGTGGTACAGTTAGTGGCACGATATCGTCGCCTAGCGCCAGGGTGGTATAGTGGTTAACAGCGGCAGCCTCTAATCTGGACAACCGGGTTTGATTCCCTGCTGTCCTACTTGCAGCCAGGTGGGTGACCTTGGGCTAGTCACAGTTCTCTGAGGGGTTCTTGTGGCACAGTTCTCTTAGAGCTCTCCATCTATCTCACAGGATATCTGTTGTGGGAAGATGAAGGGATAGTGGGTTGTAAGCTGTTCTGGGCCTGTTCTGGTGTTAGTGGTTAGGAGTGCGGACTTCTAATCTGGCACGCCAGGTTCGATTCTGCGCTCCCCCACAGGCAGCCAGCTGGGTGACCTTGGGCTCGCCACAGCACTGATAAAACTGTTCTGACCGAGCAGTGATATCAGGGCTCTCTCAGCCTCACCCACCTCACGGGGTGTCTGTTGTGGGGAGAGGAATGGGAAGGCGACTGTAAGCCGCTTTGAGCCTCCTTCGGATAGGGAAAAGCGGCATATAAGAACCAACTCTTCTTCTTCTTCTTTCGGAGAGAGAAAAGTAGGGTATAATTTTTTTCTTCTTCTAGCCTCTCCTTCGAAACTTCCAAAGAAGGAGAGCCCAACATCATCTCCCGATATCTAGCTGGTACCGTTCTACAGGTTTAAAGCCATGACTGCAGGTCATCTCTTCTGCTGCCAACAGGAACCTTTCCCTGCCCTCCTCCAAGGACCACCTTTTGGATCCTTCAAGAGAGCCATCCCGTCCCCTCTCAGCCTCCTCTTCTCCAGGCTGGACATCTCCTGGTTCCTCAGCCTTTCCTCACAGGGCTGGGTCCCCAGTTGTGAATGTCTTGCTTCCTCCCTGGGGCTCGACTGAATGACCCTTGGCGGTCCCTTCCCAACTTTTGTGTTTCTATGTGACCAATTAGGATTTCAGAGAATCACACAGAGTTGGAAGAGACCCCAGAAGGCCATTCAGCCCACCCCACACCCAACTTCTCTGGGACTTAAAATTCACTCCCTCCTGACACCTACCTCCTCCTAAAAGCCTCCAACGAAGGAGACTCCATCACCCTCCAAGGCGGCCTATTTCATCGACGGACAGCCCCCCCCCCCCCCCCCGGTGAGACTTGTGCTCACACGACAACACTCCCTGCGAGACAGGAGAAAAACTGGAGAAAATGGGCCAGGGAGACAGGAAGAGGAAGTAGTTTTTGGTCCTGTCACCCTAGCAACAGTGGTGAGAACCACCCATCAGGGATGAACCAGGGCAGAATGCTTCCTAATATTTAAGTGAAACCTTCTTTCCCGTCATTCGAACCCACTGCTCCTAGTCCTGGCCTCCAAAGCTGCAGGAAACAAGCTGGCCCTTCCTCAACCTTTCAAGCAGTTAAGCACAGCTAACTACCACTCCTTGCCCTCCTCTTCTCCAAGCGACGCCCCTGCAAATCTCTCGGCCTCTCCCCTTAAGCCATGGATCCCAACTCACCATCTTGATCGCCCTTCTCTGAACATGGAGACCCAAGTTTGCATTCCCACTCTGCCCCGGGAGATTGCAGGGTGATTCCGGGGGCCCGGTCACACGTCCTCAACCTAGCCTACCTCGCAGGATTGTTGTGAGGACCAAACTGAGGAGAGGAGGACGATGCACGCCGCGGAGGGTCCTCGCTGGGAAGACACCGGCGGATTACAAATAAATAAAGCTCTGCTAGGGAGCTCTCCGTTCCCCCTCGAATTACCTGTTGGGCGCGGGACATCTGCTGGGACAGAGGCCTGCCTGTGGATTCTGGCTCCTGTGGTGACTTCCCTAAGGAGGGAGGGAAGCTGGAAGTGGGGGCACGGCTAGTCACGGCTGGCCCCGGCAAGACCACAGCGTCTCGTTGCCGCTTGGAGTGGGATCAGAGGAAATCGAGCTGCTTTTTGTACATAAAGGGCCGTGAAATCAACAAGCCGTAGCAGGCCTGGCTGCTTTTGCTACACCACTCGAACCCTCCCCACGCCGTCCATGCCCCCCGGAGCATGGATTAGATGCTTAGACAGCCACGCTTGGCTGCAGGCACAACGGATCGGCGCGGGGAAGAGCATGGATAGGCTCGGGCGGGCTCCATTACCGAAGCCAGGGGCAAAGAGGAACGGCAGCCAGGAAAGGGCCAACTCAAGGCAAATGCTTAAAAAAAAAAAGGGTACCCCCCCAGAACTCCCCCCGTCACATACATGTCTGTTAACACAGCACAGAATCTAGCAGGAAGGATCCTTGCGCAATGCCGCAATGCATGGGAGGTGCGCCATACAGAAAGGAAACTCCCGCGCCGGAGTCCCATCGAACTGAATGGGCTCACGGCGGGCACTAGCGCCCACTAGAGGGGAAGACGGTTCCTGCTCCCGCGCACTTCTGCTGATGCGTCTTCCGAGAATCTCACTTTATGGGGAGCCGATGGACTAATCAGGGATGGGCCATAAAAAACGGATGTGCGCTCCCCCCTTCCTCCCTCCCCCCCACGGGCCCCTGCATACGCACTTCAGAAAGGAGACGCCAGGCGGTCTCGGCACAGCCCCGGCTGATTTGCAAGGATCTGCCGGCTCGTACCAAAGGCGACCGCCACGTTTTACGGCCGGCACTAATTCTCCTGCTTTGATTTGTGGCCAGGGTTCTAATTGCCTCGTTTAGGCGCACCGATGGCGCAGGGGCCGTTAACGTCAGCCAGAGATATACCAGGCTGCGCCGGCAGTTCCGGCGGGATAAATCCACCAAACCCGTACGCGTGGCAGTGGGGTGGGTCACGGCTGTCTGCAGCGAGAGCCGCAGACTGCGGCTGGCGGCTGGCTTGCCGCGGCGCATGCGGGTCTCGTGCGTGGGCGCCGTTGTTCCCAGCTGGGAATTGCCGGAGACAAAGCCGCCCGACAATCGGAGCCGGCTAAATATTAGGGGAGAGCTTCCTGACAAAAGAAAGCCGTTCGACGACATTCTATTTTGAGCGGTTCTTGGGGAAGTGGCGGAATTCGCCGCCGTCGCAGAGGGCGGAGGGACATGCGCGGGCTGTGCGGTGCGCTGGGCTGCCTTGAAATGCATGCGCGGTTTTGTGCTGTGAGATAAAGAAATCAAGTGAAAGCGCCGGGCTCAGCAATCCTCCGCCTGTGTGACCAAAAAAAAAAAAAAGAAGAAAGGGGAAAAAAATGAAATCTGCAGGAGGATACATTTTTGCAAACCTGAGTTATCATTTTTGCTGATTTTGCATAATTTATTCTGGGCTTGATAGTCACTGAGGATGTCCTTGGGCAGTGGAAATCTTAACCCCACAACCCCTGCCTTAGGTGGCTGAGATTACGCAGGCTTTGCAGGAAATCGCTTCACGGCCATGAGGACTAGAAGCTTGGCTTCTTTAGCAACCCCTACTGGCACCTGAGAGGTCAGCGGGCATAGCTGGAACGATTTGCAGGAGGTCTTGGCTACAGCGAAAGGACAAAAAAAAAAACAACCCTGTAGGGCCTACCCAACTTTCACACCAAATGCTGATCCCCCCCCCCCTACATTACAGTCTGCATTTGGGTCCACCTTCCGCTCCATCCCAGTGATGACCCCCCCCTGGCCCCTGCTACCAGTCCAGAAATTGCTTCAATTTCTTAGTTCTTCTGCAAAAACCTCCCCCCCCACCTCCAAAGGACCCCTCGCCGGGCATGGCGGCGTGGGGAGGGTGAGGCCTGGTTTGCCACGGCAGCCTCTGCGCTAATTGCCGGCAGGAGATGCGTAATTAAAACTTCCATTGTGACATTTCCTGACATCTCGATATCAAACGCTGCAATTAACCCTCCCCGTCTGGGAGGTCGCTTGGCTGAGGGGGGACGGGGATGGGTAGGACAGGAGACGAGAGAGAGACAGGAACTGTGAGCAGCAAGCGTCTGCTCCCCCCTCTTTTCCTCCATGCCCACCCATGCCTGGCAACACTACCTCCGAGCACTTGTTGTGGCTCGTAACGTCCGGGGGAAGCGGGCATGAGAACGTTCACCCAAATTGCTGGAGGGACAGCGTTCGAGTCCCGGTTCCAACATCCCTCTATGCCCAATCTAGTGGGGTTAGAGGGAAGGTGAGAATCAAATTCCACCCCATCCAGTGGGATAGCAGCTCCCGTCCCGAAAAAACATCCGGGATTGTGCTAGTGGGAGGGAAGAGGAGGAGAAAAATAAGAATTGGTGTTTATAACTTGCTTTTCACTACCCGAAGGAGTCTCAAAGCAGCTTACAGTCACCTTCCCTTCCTCTCTCCACAACAGATACCCTGTGAGGGAGGTGAGGCTGAGAGAGCCCTGAGATTACTGAAAGAGAAGAAAAGTTGGTTCTTATATGCCACTTTTCCCTAGCCGAAGGAGGCTCAAAGCAGCTTACAATCACCTTCCCTTCCTCTCTCCACAACAGACACCTTGTGAGGGAGGGGAGGCTGAGAGAGCCCTGAGATTACTGAAGGAGAAGAAAAGTTGGTTCTTATATGCCACTTTTCACTACCCGAAGGAGGCTCAAAGCAGCTTACAGTCACCTTCCCTTCCTCTCTCCACAACAGACACCTTGTGAGGTAGGTGGGGCTGAGAGAGCTCTGGGAGAGCTGTGACTGGCCCAAGATCACCCAGCTGGCTGCATGTGGAGGAAGAGTGGGGAATCAAAGCTGATTCTCCAGATTTCAGGCCACTGCTCTTAACCGCCACACCAAGCGGAAGGAATAGCTATTGCCGGCACTGGGGGGCTTGAAGAGTAGCCACTGCAGGAGCAACGGGTCACAGAAAGTGGCGAATCAGTATAAGCCGTCCAGCCGGCTCGCTCAGGTGTGCCGTAATTGAGAAACAAGAACTGCAGTTCTCACAATGCCCCCTTTACCCTGAAAACGGAGAATTCACTCACGGCTCTTTGCAGCTGCAGTTCCTGAGCTCTCCCCCCATCCGACCTGCAGCTGCTCTAGAATTTTTCCGCAGCTGCCAAGACGCCCGTCGCAATATAGATTCTCCCCCCCCCCCCGCAGCACGCTCAAATCTCACCCTTCCCCGT
>BDOT02000001.1:174357291-174388986 GCA_003118565.2 Paroedura picta
CTGGTCTGACCCAGCAGGGCTCTCCTGTGTCCTTATGAGGGGAAGGCCTCGGCCTCCCTGCCCTGTTGCTGGCCCTGCAGAGGGACTGGCTGGTCCCTGTGTGAGGTAGGAGGCTGGACTAGAGGTACCCTCACTGGTCTGACACAGCAGGGCTCTTCTTAGGTTCTTAAGATTCCACAAGAACACAGAAAAAGTCTGGGCAAAGTTTTGAGCATGTACAGATCTTACAATCTTGCCACATGGTTGAACCTATGGAACTCTGTGCCATATACCGAACATGAAGCGGATCCACCAGAGCTCAGTAGCCTGACTGCCTAAGACCTCAAACATCAGAACCTCTATTCCAGCATCCTCTCTCACAGAGTGGCCAGCCAGTTACTCTGGAGGGCAGAGAGGCCGAGGTCTTCCCATCATAAGAACACCAGAAGATCCCTGCTGGATCAGACCGAAGCAAAACAAGGGCTACATATCCTTATCCTTTGTTGTTCCTCTATATATTTGTGAAACAGCCTAGAGGGTGGGATGAGTCCGGCTGTCCAAGTTGGAATAGAGCCAATCAGGGTGCAGCCAGCTTTGTCCTGATTGGCCCTGCCCCTGCAGCTCCCACCCTCTGTCCCTGGACTCCAGCCTCTTTGCTCTCAGATGCCTCAGTGCCTGGAGCCAGCAGCAGGTAAAGGGAGAGGGCCCTGGGCAAAGGGTCATGGTGGAGGGCTAGCTAACAAGCACTTCTTGGCCTGCTAGGCTCACCACCACGAGGGACTCCCGGCCTGCTGACTGCCTGCTAAGGAGCTCTGTCCCGGCCCTGGTAATGAGCTGCCCAGCCCCCGCCTGCCCCACTTGATTTGGCTGCGAGCTGTAGCCCAAAGCCACGTTCAGCTGCCTGGCCAGGAGCCAGGGGAGGGGACCCTTTCAGGGCCCGTTGTTAGGAAGTTAGTCTAAGTAAATAAAATGGGTGTCCCAGGCTAGGCCGTTCTCATCAGATCTCAGAAGCTAAACAGGGTCAGCCGTGGAAAGCATTTGGATGGGAGACCACCAAGGAAGTCCCGGATTGCTACACAGAGTCAGGAAACAGTGAACCACCTCTGCGCATCTCTTGCCTCGAAACCCCCATGATGGCTTCCCATCAAGCAGCTGTGACTGGACGGTACTTTCCTGCCACTGAATAAAATGCCGTATCTGGGGTCCATAGCATTACTCACTGCCTAACCTACCTCACAGGATCGTTGTGATGACTAAATGGAAGAGAGAAGGATGTCAGCCACTTCGTGCCCCCATTGGGGAACAGATGGGATATGAATCAAATAAACACCGTACAAGCAAGAGCTCCACCCTCCCTGGGACAGGACTTAGAATCACAGAATCCTAGAGTTGGAAGGGACCTCCTGGGTCATCTAGTCCAACCCCCTGCACTATGCAGGACACTCACAACCCTATCATTGACACTGTCACCTGCCACCCCCTTGAGCCTTCACAGAATCAGCCTCTCCGTCAGATGGCTCTCCAGCCTCTGTTTAAAAATCTCCAAAGATGGAGAACCCACCACCTCCTGAGGAAGCCTGTTCCACTGAGGAACCGCTCTGACTGGCAGGAACTTCTTCCGGAGGTTTAGATGGAATTTCTTTTGAATTAATCCCCACGTGCTTTCCTTCCTTCTTCCCTTTGCTCCCGGCCCCGACTTACCTGCCAGCCACAGTCTTCCTCTTGCCCTCGGCAGTCCTGAACGGTGACGGAGGCAGGCGATTCCCGCAATCCCGGGGTAGCTCTGGTCCCTCGGCGGCCGGGAGATCGGCTCAGCCCCTGCGGAGTAGCTCCAGGACAGCTTGGGGAAGGCCTCTTGCGGCTGCTAAAGTGCCAAGTGAGAGATCCAGCATCCTTGCGACTGGGGGAGGGGCGGGGTGGGGGGACCGCGCGGCCATCGGGCCCCCCAGCCCGGCCTGGACTCTGAACGAAGGAGCCCAGCCGGCCCTCCTGGGGGTCAGAGCCCCAGGAAGGGGACGAGGGCCAGGCCGAAGCAGAGATGGCTGGGCCAGGAGGGGGCCGAGCTGCGCCCGGGCGCTACGACGGCATCTGCGGGGAGGAAAAGGAAGGGGCGGTTGGCGCTAGAAGCAGACAGCGGGGGGAGAGGGGGAGCGAGAAGCAGGGTTCGCGCTCGAAATCGAAGCCGTCCCCGAACTGGATCCGCCCTTTACGGGAGCTGTTTCCCAACTCTCTCTGCGAGAACAGAACGCATGGTGTGTCTCCCTCCGCCGCCCCCCCCCCCCAATGAATGAACTTCTTTGCTGGTGCTTTTCGACAGGGGCTTCAGTTACAGTTTTGCGAACCCGCTCCAGTCGCACTTGAAGAAAAGCGGTATTTATGAGCGGGTTAAATAAATATGAAACAGGCCTTTAGGAAAAAAAACACACATCCAGCAGTACATGCAGCCCGGCATTCGCACTGCTCAGCTTCTGCCGCTGGCCTCCCCTCCCTCCCGCGTCCAACTAAAACAAGGTTTTTAAAGCCCTCCGTGGCTCTGATCCAGCTCCGGCCCCCCTTCCTTCCCCTTCTCCAGTCCTCCTGGGCCAAAGTCCAAACAACCTTCCCCCCTTGGCTGCCCCTTAACGCCTGGAGCTCCCATGCCCGGCCGCTTCGGTCCCCTTGGGTAAACTGGGCTGGGACAAACTGATCACAATAAATACACAAAAATAATAAACAGAATCACAGAGTTGGAAGGGGCCATACAGGCCATCTAGTCCAACCCCCTGCTCAACGCAGGATCAGCCCAAAGCATCCTAAAGCATCCAAGAAAAGTGTGTCTCCAACCTTTGCTTGAAGACTGCCAGTGAGGGGGAGCTCACCACCTCCTTAGGCAGCCTATTCCACTGCTGAACTACTCTGACTGTGAATTTTTTTTCCTGATATCTAGCCTATATCGTTGTACTTGAAGTTTAAACCCATTACTGCGTGTCCTCTCCTCTGCAGCCAGCAGAAACAGCATCCTGCCCTCCTCCAAGTGACAACCTTTCAAATACTTAAAGAGGGCTATCATGTCCCCTCTCAACCTCCTTTTCTCCAGGCTGAACATTCCCATGTTCCTCAACCTATCTTCATAGGACTTAGTCCCTTGGCCCCAGATCATCCTCGTCACTCTCCTCTGTACCCTTTCAATATTTATTGAATATTTATCCGTTGGGTATCTCCCCACCACCCTCCATGGGGAACATAGGAACGCAAGAAACTGCCCCACACTGAGTCAGACCCATCAGAATCAGTATTGTCTGTAGGGTTGCCAGACCCCTCCCCACCATGGAGGAGTACCCCGCTGCTAGGTCCCACCATTCCTGTCACCCATTGCTGGCCAGTGGGGGGAACTCACCCTAAAAAAGAAGAAGATCCATCCAACATACAACGGCATGTCCACGTCACTGGCCACCTGACCCGGAAGTGATGTCATCACGTTGGGGGGGGGATGTTCTGGTATTTAGGCGACAAACTTTATGGAGGCAAATTTACCATAGAGTTTTTGACCCAATCCCAGAGCGTCACCCTGGCATGATGATGTCACTTCCGGGTCATGCAGGCAGTGATATAGACATCTCTGTATGTTGGTAAGGCTTTCTTCCTGCTCCTGGTAAATTCCCGCCCCCCCCCATCTCATCCCATTTGCCAGGCAACCCGAATTCTCTGTACCTTGGCCCCCTCCCAGATACCGTCTGCCGTTCGGTCCCACCAAATACGTACCCTCCGAGCTGCCTCTCCCGCGTGGTTGAGACTTGGGACCTTCCGTCACTGTTTCTACAGCTGGAAAACAAAACAAGCAGCTCAGTGTAAAAGGCACCAATGGGATCCCTCGGTCCTGCTGTTGGTGAGTTAGCCTTGCCTCCCCAAACATCCCCCCCCCCTGCTGACCCCTTGAGGGAGGAACAGGCCGCCTCCACGTTTGCAGTCTGGGGGTTCTGCTCTCTTTCCATCGGGTTCATCCATGGTGCTTAATTTGAAGCAGACCCCGCAGGCTGACCTCCACAATCTGTTCTTCATGGCCGGGTTTGTTCCAGAGATCCTGGTGGCAGTTTGCAAATCTTCGGGAAGGCTCTTTCAGCGTGAATTTCCCTCCCCAAGGAACACCTTTGCCCACCTGCATGTTGCAAAGGATTCTGGGCAACGGTTCATGACCACCACGTGAGTCAGGCCACAAGAACAGGCCGTGTGTGCCAGATTGTTCAGGAAGCCCATGCGTAGATCAACCTGTCCTCAGCTGGGCCTTTTTGTCCCTGGCTCCCACCCAGTGGAACGCTCTGGCAACTGAGATCAGAGAGAGCCCTGCAGGATTTCCGCAGAGCTTGTGAGACAGAGCGATTCTGCCAGGCCTAAAGCCACCTGATCTCTTGGCCTCCCTGCCACAACCCACCAGCCAAGCTGCAATGAACCACCTTTGTAGGTGGTTTTCTTCTCCTTTCTCTTCATGAGGAAAGAGCGGGAAGCCGTCTATATCTGTTTCAATGTTATAATTTAATGTATGTATTCCAGTTTATATTTTTGTACAAATTTTATAGTATTTTTATTGTACTGTAAACCGTGAGTGATATTTAATAATAATAGTAATAATAATTTCTTAGTGATGAGCTAACATCATTTCTTAGTGATGAGTTAACATAACATGAATCAAGGCAAGCTGGACGTGGTTAAACAAGAAATGACAAGACTGAACATCGACATTTTAGGAATCAGTGAGCTCAAATGGACAGGAGTGTGTGAATTTAATTCAGACGACCATCAGGTATACTACTGTGGACAAGAATCTCGCAGAAGAAATGGAGTAGCCTTCATAGTCAATAAGAGAGTAGGAAAAGCAGTCTTGGGATACAATCCCCAAAATGATAGAATGATCTCAGTTCGAATCCAAGGCAAACCATTCAACATCACAGTAATCCAGGTCTATGCCCCAACCACTGCTGCTGAAGAGGATGAAGTTGATCAGTTCTATGAAGCCCTACAACACCTTCTAGAAGCAACGCCCAAAAATGATGTGCTTATCATCATGGGGGATTGGAATGCTAAAGTAGGAAGCCAAAAGATAACCGGGATAACAGGCAAGTTTGGCCTTGGAGTACAAAATGAAGCAGGGCACAGGCTGGTAGAATTTTGTCAAGAGAATACAATGGTCATAGCAAACACTCTTTTCCAACAACCCAAGAGACGACTCTACACATGGACGTCACCAGACGGTCAACACAAAAATCAGATTGACTATGTGCTCTGCAGCCAAAGATGGAAAAGTTCTATCCAGCCAATAAAAACAAGACCAGGAGCTGATTGTGGTTCAGATCATGAGCTTCTTGTTGCAAAATTTAGGCTTAAATTGAAGAAAGTAGGGAAAAGCACTAGGCCACTCAGGTATGAACTAAATCATATCCCCGATGAATACACAGTAGAGGTGACAAATAGATTTAAGGACAGAGTGCCTGAAGAACTATGGACGGAGGTTCGCAACATTGTACAAGAGATAGCAACTAAAACCATCCCAAAGAAAAATAAATGCAAATCAAAATGGCTGTCTGAGGAAGCTTTACAAATAGCTAAGGAGAGAAGGGCAGTGAAAGGCAAGGGAGAAAGAGAAAGATACACCCAATTGAATGCAGAATTCCAGAGAAAAGCTAGAAGAGATAAGAATGCCTTCTTAAATGAACAGTGCAAACAAATAAAAGAAAACAATAGAATGGGGAGGACCAGAGATCTTTTCAAGAAAATTGGAGATATGAAGAGAACGTTTCATGCAAAGATGGGTATGATAAGGGACCAAAATGGTAGGGACCTCACAGAAGC
Organism: Paroedura picta; assembly: GCA_003118565.2. Lineage (NCBI taxonomy): Eukaryota > Metazoa > Chordata > Lepidosauria > Squamata > Gekkonidae > Paroedura > Paroedura picta. Next base: position 174,363,094 of record BDOT02000001.1, read on the forward strand.
AGAAGAGATTTTTAAAAAGGTGGCAAAATTATGCAGAACTACACAAGAGAGAGCTTAACATCCCTGATAACCAAAATGGGGTAGTTACTGACCTGGAGCCAGACAGCCTGGAATGTGAAATCAAATGGGCCTTAGGATGTCTGAGCAACAATAAAGCTAGTGGTGGTGACAGCATTCCAGTAGAACTATTCAAAATCTTAAAAGACGATGCAGTAAAAGTGCTACACTCAATATGCCAGCAAATTTGGAAAACTCAACAATGGCCGCAGGATTGGAAAAGGTCAGTTTACATTCCAGTCCCAAAGAAGGGCAATGCCAAAGAATGTTCAAACTACCGCACCATTGCACTCATTTCTCATGCTAGCAAAGCTCAAAATTTTACAAGCTAGGCTCCAGCAATATGTGGACCGAGAACTTCCAGAAGTACAGGCAGGATTTCGAAGAGGCAGAGGAACTAGAGATCAAATTGCCAACATACGCTAGATCATGGAGAAAGCTAGGGAGTTGCAGAAGAACATTTACTTCTGCTTCATTGACTATGCTAAAGCCTTTGATTGTGTGGAGCACAACAAGTTGTGACAGATTCTTAAAGAGATGGGAATACCAGAGCATCCTATTTGTCTGTTGAGAAACTTATATGCAGATCAAGAAGCAACAGTGAGAACTGAACATGAAATCACTGGTTCAAAATTGAGAAAGGAGTTCGGCAAGGCTGTATACTGTCACCTTGCCTATTTAACTTGTATGCAGAGCACATCATGAGAAAGGCGGGATTAGAGGAGTCACAAATTGGGATCAAGATTGCAGGGAGAAATATCAACAACCTCAGATATGCAGATGATACCGCTCTAATGGCAGAAAGTGAAGAGGAACTAAAGAGCCTGTTGATGCGGGTGAAGGAGGAGAGTGCAAAAGTTGGCTTGAAACTCAACATCAAGAAAACAAAGATCATGGCATCCTGCCCTCTCAACTCCTGGCAAATAGATGGGGAAGAAATGGAGATAGTGACAGATTTTATTTTCCTGGGCTTCAAGATCACTGCAGCAAAGAAATTAAAAGTGCTAGCTCCTGGGGAGGAAAGCTATGGCAAATCTAGACAGCATCCTAAAAAGCAGAGACATCACCCTGCCAACAAAAGTGCGTTTAGTCAAGGCTATGGTCTTCCCAGTTGCAATGTATGGCTGCGAAGGTTGGACCATAAGGAAGGCCGAGCGTCAAAGAATTGAGGCTTTTGAACTCTGGTGCTGGAGAAGACTCTTGCGAGTCCCTTGGACTGCAAGGCGAACAAACCGGTCAGTCCTAGAGGAGATCAGCCCTGACTGCTCCTTAGAAGGCCAGATCCTGAAGATGAGACTCAAATACTTTGGCCACCTCATGAGAAGGAAGGACTCCCTGGAGAAGAGCCTAATACTGGGAGAGATCGAGGGCAAAAGAAGAGGGGGACGACAGAGAATTAGGCTGGATGGAGTCACTGAAGCAGTCGGTGCAAACTTAAATGGACTCTGGGGAATGGTAGGGGACAGGAAGGCCTGGAGGATCATTGTCCATGGGGTCGCGATGGGTCTGACACGACTTCGCACCTAACAATAACATAATTCTCCTCACTTCCATTTTATTCTCACAACAGTCCTGTGAGGGAGGCGAGGGCCAAAGGGCACCCAGCACGTTTCCACAGAAGAGTGGGGATTCAAATCCAGGTTTCCCAGATTCTAGTCTGAAACTAAATGCTATACCATGTTGTCTCTAGGGACATCTTGTATACAAAGCCCCTAAGCCCCACATAAGAGCATCAGGAGAGCCCTGCTGGGTCAGACCAGGGAGGGTCCCTCCAGTCCAGCCTCCTGCCTCACCCAGGGGCCAGCCAGTCCCTCTGCAGGGCCAGCAACAGGGCAGGGAGGCCGAGGCCTTCCCCTCATAAGGACACAGGAGAGCCCTGCTGGGTCAGACCAGGGAGGGTCCATCTAGTCCAACATCCTGCCTCACACAGGGGCCAGGCAGTTCCTCTGCAAGGCCAGTGAAAGGGCATGGAGGCCAAGGCCTTCCCACAATGTAGCAGACAGTGCCCAATCACATAACGGGGGCTATCTGTGGATTAGGTTTTAGGGGCTTATCCCGAGTTCTCCTCCTGGAAACAAACACACTTACTGGTTGCCTTGCAGCAGACAGAGACCCGCAGTTTCAAGCAGCGTCCTGGGCTTTCTGCAGTTGGGATAGCTGGGAGGGAAGACGGGGAGAATCAAGTGTGAGAAGGAGCATGTCTTTATTCACCTCATTTATGCCCTGCCTTTCACCCCCAAGAGGCTGACCTCTTTTCCCTTTCCTCTGTTATATCCTCATAACAACAACCTTGCAAGGTTCCTCTGTTATATCCTCATGACAACAACCTTGCAAGGTTTGGGAGGCCAAGAGTGTGTGACCGGCCCAAGGTCACCCAGTGAGGTTATCCATGGACGCCCCTAGTTGTGAGTGTCCAGCATAGTGCAGGGGGTTAGACTAGATGACCCATGATATCTCTTCCGACTATATATTTTATGATTCTATGAGCGGGAATTGAAACCTTTCTCAACCTTTGAGAAACCCCTGAGACGTTCTCCAGGCTTTGAGAAACCCCAGATGTGGCACCATTGTGCAGAATATGGTTAGGAAGCATAGCCATGTATACCAGAGTCCCCTCCCTGCCCCCTCCAAGCCCATCTTTGACTATTTTGGGGGACGACATGATCATATCGCCCAATGTTTGAGAAAGCTCTAACCACTACATAACACAATCTTTCTAAATCAGAGATCCTCAACCTGAGCCTGTGGGCACCTCTGGAACTCAGACACAGCATAGTGGACGCAGCCACAAAATGGCTGCTGCAGGAGGCGGAGCCAGACAAAAAATGGCCGCCCCAACTTACCTTCAGTCACATAGTGGAGATCTTCACAGCCCATCAGATCTCCGGTTGTCAATCAGAAGCCCTACTGGGTAAAACCCTCACCTGGCCCCTCCCACTTTCTAAAAATACTCTTCAGGCACCAGGAAAGGCGTTAGCAAGTGTGGTTGGGGACCCCTGCACTAAACAAACATCTGCCTACACAAACACCCACCTGCCTAGAAAGGTGAATAACAGAGCAAAACAGAATTTGAGGCCAAATTAGACTTGCCCCAGGCGATGCCTTCCTGAGGCCAAAGGGAGACGCCCCTCCTGAATTTCTGTCTCTCATGAACTTGTCAAAGCTCTGGCAGATACAGAAACCTCTTGGTAGAATGACTGGATGGCCCAGAGTAGGGGGGATGAGGTTGTAGCCTTTGCACACCACTGTCATGAACGATATTATTCATCACTGTCATTAATTCACCCTGACCTGGATAGTCCAGGCTGGCCTGACCTCATCAGATCTTGGAAGGCCAGCGGGGTCGGCCCTGATTAAAACACTGATGGGGACCCGTCAAGAAAGTCCAGAGGAAGGGTAAGCCACCTCTGTTGTAAAGGCTCTTGCGTTTATATTCGGATTTCAACACTATTGTAGAATGTATGTTGTATACCGCCCCGAGCCTGGATGCAGAGAGGGGTGGTTAAAATAATAATAATAATAACAATAACAATGACCCTCCTATGGGGGTGGCTTACAACTTGGAAGCAAAATAATAATAATAAAATATATTACTGTTTCTCAAAATCATGCTAATTGAAATCATTATGCTTATTAGTCAAACTGTCAATAGGAAGTATTTTTTTTTCTTTTAGATATCATTAGTAAAAATACCAAATTTAGAGGGAGCTTTTCTTAAGGATGTCAGGAAGGAGGAAGAGGAGGAGGAAGAGAAGAAGAAGAAGAAGAAGAAGAAGAAGAAGAAGAAGAAGAAGAAGAAGAAGAAGAAGAAGAAGAAGAAACAACAAGAATCCTGCGAAAATACATCTGCAATTTCCAAGTATTTGGCTAGTTCTCAAATAGCAGATAACCATCAACTTGTAAAATATCTGACTGTGACAATTAATAATAATGATAATAATAATATTTTCTTTCAGATATCATTAGCATTTTTCTTTATTATTAGTTAAGAAAAATACTGAATTTAGAGAGAGATTCTGTTAAAGATATCAGGAAGGAAGGAAGGAAGGAAGGAAGGAAGGAAGGAAGGAAGGAAGGAAGGAAGGAAGGAAGGAAGGAAGGAAGAAAGAAAGAAAGAAAGAAAGAAAGAAAGAAAGAAAGAAAGAAAGAAAGAAAGAAAGAAAGAAAGAAAGAGCAAGAATCCTGAGAGGATACACCTGCAATTCCCAAGAACTTGGCTAGATCTCAAATTGTAGAACATCTCTACCTGTCAAATATCTGACTGACAATTCATCATAATGACAACGACAATAGTATCTTTAAGGAAAGTACATCCTATTGCAAGGTAATTAATGGATTTATGTCAATCCATTCAGAATCATTTAAATTAATAATAATGCAACCATATATGTATTAATGACCATCGGCTGGACTCCAACAGAGGTACCTTTTCTTGAAGGTATCGTTTCTGAGGGTCACCATGTTGGTCTGCAGCAGAAAAGGAAGACTCGAGCCTGGTAGCACCGAACAGACCAACAAGATTTTGGGGATACGAACTTTCGAGAGTCTGACCAAGGGAATTCAGCCTCTCGAAAGATCTTACCCCGAAAATCTTGTTGGTCTCTAAAGGGCTACAGGGCTCGAATCCATTGAGTCTGATTATGACTGATATTTTCGGGAAAAGACACCCACAGAGTTTTAGCCGCTAGGTCAGTGGTTCTCAACCTGGGGGTTGGGACCCCTTTAGGGGTCGAACAACCCTTTCACAGGGGTCGCGGCAAGGCAAGCAGCTTGGCCGGGGGCGCAATCCACACAACAGCCTTGCGGGGTAGATTGAGATAGAGCTTTCATCTGTCTGGAGCAGCAGAAAAGAGCAAAATTGGCATGGTTGGGCAAGAGACAGAACTGAACTGAGAAAGCCTGGAGAAAAACCAATTTATATACAATCATGAACAATGGATCTTCACGCCATTGGTCAGTTTTGGTGTAATTTCTGTGAAAGAACACGAGCATAATTTTATGGTTAAACCACAACATGAGGAACTGGATTAAAGGGTCGCGGCATTAGAAAGGTTGAGAACCACCAGTCTAGGTGTATTTATGTCAATCTCCCGGGTGGAAGGCGTTCCCAGGAAATCAGTTCCACGGGGCCGATAAAACCGAGCTCTTCCAACAGGTCTAAAAGAACATCCACCAAGAAAGGTTGGGCTACCCTGCCGGGGGGGTGGGGGTGGGAAAGAGAGTTGGAAGATCAGCTCCTTGCCAAAAAAACCCGTCTGGGAATTCTGGTGTATGGAGACATTCACAATAATTGCCAACATTTTAACTTTGTACATTGCTTTTACTGCTGCACCCCACCCTGAGCTATGTGGAAGTATAGAAACACTGCTGTTATTGTTATTATTATTATTATTATCATCATTATTATTATGAGTCCAAAGGCAGATTCCTGCAGGGAAATCACAGCGTTACACCCTTCTCCGTATGTCGAAATCCAAGGGTTTCGAAGGGCGTGACGCTGCTTAGAAGGAAAACGTTTTGTCTGCTAACTCCTCCTCCACCGGCAGCGTCTCAACTCACAAATATAGTAGTAGTCCCGTCCAGGCTGGAATTCGAAACCCAGCGAGAAGGGGGTGAACCGCTGGATCTTCTCCGAGAAGCGGACGGGTCCGTAGAGGGCGTAGGGGCGGTTGCACTCCCAACGTTTGAAGGCTCCGGGGGTCTCATAGCAGCCCCGGTAACCCTCGCCGTCGACCATGAGGAGAGTGAAGGTCTCGGGACCGCCGGAAGCCAAGGGCTGGTCGTAGTGCGGGCAGTAAATGTCCAGATAATCATTGATGGAGACTTGGACGGCATAGTCCTCATCGATGAATCTGCCATTGCAAAAAAAACAGATGGGTCAAGATCGGATTTTATGTCCACAGAAGCAATATAGAATCATAGGATCATAGAGTTGGAAGGGACCTCCTGGGTCATCTAGTCCAACCCCCTGCACTATGCAGGATACCCACAACCCTATCGCTCATCCACTGCCACCTGCCACCCCCTTGAACCTTCCCAGGATCAGCCTCTCCATCAGATGGCCACCCAGCCTCTGTTTAAAAATCTCCAAAGGTGGAGAACCCACCACCTCCCAAGGAAGCCTGTTCCACTGAGGAACCGCTTTAACTGTCAGGAACTTCTTCCGGATGTTTAGACGGAATTTCTTTTGAATTAATTTCATCCCATTGTTCTGGTCCAACCCTCTGGGGCAAGAGAGAACAACTCTGCTATCAGATCCCCTCTCAGTCGTCTCTTCTCCAGGCTAAACAGACCAAGCTCCCCCAACCTTTCCTCGTACGTCTTGGTCTCCAAACCCCTCCCCATCTTTGTTGCCCTCCTCTGGCCACACTCCAGTTTGTCTACATCCCTCTTCAACTGTGGGGCCCAAAACTGAACACAGGGCTCCAAGTGAGGCCGAAACAGAGCCAAGTGCATAATGTGGTGGCAATTAAGAGCATTATATGCAGAATGTGGTGGCATTTAAGAGCAGAAATTAGTGTTCTCTGTATTCTCAAATTAAGAAAACCGTTCTGGTCAGGTTTCTAACATTGCCGTATTTCAAAGCCAGTGAAGAACAGGCCAGTATGGGGTAAATGGACACAGGAAAAAAAGATCCTACATCAAGTAAGGAAGAGGGGAGCCCGGGCGGTAGGCTATGTTATGCCTGTGTTTTTGTGTCTCTGTTCATCTGTAAAATTCTGTAGGGGCTAAGTTTGATTCAAGGGCCTCAATCCCCTTTGACATCTTGCAAATACTTGGCCTTTGCATCTCTTCTCTGAGATGTTTCTCTTAGCGATACAGGGTCGTCACAACAACCCTGCAAGGTAAGCTGTATTGAGACAGCCTAAGTACTCCCAAGTTGCCCAGTAAGTTTCATAACCAAGTGGGCAATAGAAACCAAATCTCCTCAGTCAGTCACAATAACCAGTATACTTACTCGCCCACCCGTCTCCTTTTGAGTGAATTCTTTTGTCAGTTAACCCTGCCTTTCCAAAGACAGAAGCACGCTTTTTTTGTGAACTGCAATTTAGAGCATGCTTCGCTTTGTCCCATAAAACTGGAAGGAGGAAAGTGCAGAGATGATACTCGCACAGAGATACAACAGGCAGCCTCCTCTGAAAGCACATAGCGTGGCTGCATTTCCGTAATCGGAATGGACCAGTCAAGCAAAATAACAGTGATTTCCCCCATGAAGGCTGATTGGCAAATGGAATGGCCAGGGCAGTGACTCACACAGAGATCCAACAGATAAAGCTCTCTGCGTGGGCGGGTCCCTTTGGGCTGGGAGCCTTTAATGATTTCATTACCTCCTTTCTCACGGTGTGCTACCAGTTCTCTCACCGCGCACGAATGTGCCCAGCCCAGAGCTTGGAAATTATGGGTTTATCCCATTTAAAGCTCCTAATATTCTCGTCGGGCTCGCCGATATGCTTTCATAATCCCAATTCACTTTGAGGTTCTTTCTCGCCGACAGAAAGCCAGCCGGTACATCCCGGGAACAAGACATGAGCAAGCAACATCGGTCCGCACCAAACACAGGGGTCGGTTCCCAAGTCTCTTTCTTCAGCATTGTGCAAAATCCGAGTTTGGAGGCCCGCGGAAAGGTCTCTCTGCAGCACCCCCTGAATGAGACGGGGCCGGGGGAACGCAACGGGGCCTCCGCGGCTTCCCACCCGCAGCCCAGGCCCAGCTGCTCAGGGCCAGGAAACCAGTGGCCGTCAGCTCCGATTAATTCAAGTGGTTGGAAGCGAAAAGGGTCAGGGGGAGCCCCTGGGGTGATGGGCTGCCAGCCCAGCCTGGAGACAAAAGCCCTCACGCCTGAAGGCACCGCCTGGCCCCCCAAGGGGGGGTGATGCATCGGCTGGGAATGCGGCCACCAGCGACTGGGCATCCCAAAATCTGTCCACAAAGCACAACGAGCCCACCAGGGCTGGAGAGCAGAGTCCAGGGAGCTCACGAGCCAGGAAAGTGCCACCTTTCGTTCCCCGATGCAAGGAGAGTCTAGGGTTGCCTGCTGAGGGTTGCGAAATATTTGGAAATTTGGGGAGGAGGGGTGGGGTAGAGATGCCAGGCTCCGGGTGGGACCTGGAGGCTCCCTAGCATTACAACTCATCTCCGGACGACAGAAATGAGTTCCCGTAAGGGAAATGGATGCTTTGGAGGGGGCTTGTACCCTACTGAAGTCCTTGCACACCCTGGGCTCCATCACCAAATATCCCCGAACCTGGAGCTGGAAGCCTAACCCCCTTCCTCTGTCTGTGGCCGGGGGACCCGGCAACCTCAGAATGGAATCGGAATCGCTCCAGACAAGGAAAACTGCGATGGCACAAATAAAGTCTGAATAGATAATTTCTCAGTCTCTAGAGCCGGGGTAGTCAAACTGCGGCCCTCCAGATGTCCGTGGACTACAATTCCCATGAACCCCTGCCAGCATTGACTACCCCTGCTCTAGACCCTAATACAGACCCTAGTTAGGACGTGGCTAAATTGTGGCTCTCCAGATGTCCACGGACTACAATTCCCATGAGGCCCCGCTAGCACATTGAGGCTCATGGGAATTGTAGTCCATGGCCATCTGGAGATGCTGCTCTTGCCCTAGCTGGTAGTCAGAAGGCCTCTTTGCTTGTAAAAACTCCAAGTCCAAAACGGCGCGGCCGTCTGTTCGTCTTTTTCCCCCCTCCCTTGGGTGATTTTCCTTTACCTGTATGGTTTTGCCCCCTTGATAATCTTTTGCCCCCTTGATAACCACTGATGCTATGAACTTTAATAAAGACGCCTTGTGGCAACGTAGAAGACGATCGAAAGTTCAAGTCAAAACGAGATTGGGAAATGTAATTGAGCCATTTTCCCTTGTATATTGTGCTATTAGAAGAAGAAGAAGAGTTAGTTCTTATATGCCGCTTTTCTTTTATGCTGCTTTTCTCTACCCGAAGGAGGCTCAAAGCGGCTTACAGTTGCCTTCCCATTCCTCCCCCCACAACAGACACCCTGTGAGGGAGGAGAAGCTGAGAGAGCCCTGAGAGTATTGAAGAAGAAGAAGAGTTGGTTCTTATATGCTGCTTTTCCCTACCCGAAGGAGGCTCAAAGCGGCTTACAGTCGCCTTCCCTTTCCTCTTCGCACAACAGAAACCCTGTGAGGTGGGTGAGGCTGAGAGAGATCCCTGATATCACTGCCCGGTCAGAATGGTTTTATCAGTGCCCCAAGGTCACCCAGCTGGCTGCAGGTAGGGGAGCGCAGAATCGAACCTGGCATGCCAGATTAGAAGTCCGCACTCCTAACCTCTACACCAAACTGTGACCCTCTTTCTTTGAAACCCTAGAATGGAGTCTGGGGGTGGCAGGTTTGCGGAGGGGAGGTAGGTATAATTCCACAGAGCACGGCTGGCCAATCTCTGGCTCTCCAGGTGCCGATGGACTACAATTCCCACGAGCCCCTGCCAGCATGGGAATTGTAGTCTATAGACATCATGGACAATATGGCCACCCCTCCCACAGAGGTATAATGCCATACAATCCGCCCTCTGAAGCAGCCATTTTCTCCAGGGGAACTGATCTCTGTGGTCTGGGGATTGGGTGTGATTCTGGGAGATCTCCTGGGAGTTGGCAACGCTAGCCTTCACCTCAAGCTCTGCCTTGAAGTTCCAAGGGAACCACAGGGCCAAGATTCGAATCCATGGCTAAAGAGACTCAGCCTATGCAGGTATACTCTGTCCAAAGCGACAGATGACCGTTAAGGAGTCTACTTAACTCCAATTGGACCAGGCAGATCATCACACTTAGGGGTGGGCAAACGGTGGCTCTCCCGAGGTCCACGGACTACAATTCCCATGACCCCCTGCCAGCAGGGCCTCATGGGAATTGTAGTCCACGGACATCGGGAGAACCACTGTTTGCCCACCCCTGCCCGTCCAGGTCAGGCTCAGTTACTGTTCAGTGTGACTGAGTGCCTTTCGCCAAAACTACAGTCCTTGATGTGGTTTAGTGGTTAGTGCTGGCTTCGGATCAAAGAGAACCAGATTTGAATCCCCACCCCGCCATGGAAGCTTGCTGGGCAGTTTTGGGCCACTCAGACTCTCAACCTAACCTGACCCCCGCAGGGCTGTTGTGAGGATAGAGCAGGGAAGAATTATGCTCTTGTTGGAGAGGAAAATGGGACAGAAGGGGAGTAAAGACGTCAGATCTGCTTTAGTAGATATTCTGTGGTATGCTCTTCACTGAAAAGGATCTCGATCTGACGCAATGGCTGTCCAGCCTAGTGACTTCCATACTGTGTCCCAGGGTACTCTAGACTAAGGATAGTCAACCTGTGGTCCTCCAGATGTTCATGGCCTACAATTCCCATGAGGCCCTGCCAGCGTTTGCTGGCAGGGGCTCATGGGAATTGTAGGCCATGAACATCTGGAGGACCACAGGTTGACTACCCCTGCTCTAGACGCACCTTGACAAGAAGACCAGTACGGGCATGGGACTGGGGTCTGTGTGCTTGGGCAGGCAATTGTGAATGTCCTGCATTCTGCAGGAGAGTTGGACTAGATGACCTCAGAGGGCCCTTCCAACTCTACGATTCTAGGATTCTAGTTGAAAATTCCTTAAAACGCTCTGCAATGGGAGCAAATGCCCACACCACGGTCCTGTAAGAAGTGTGGTCAGGCGCGGTACGCAATAAGGCAATGCAAGAGTTAAGAGAGCCAGTTTGGTGTAGTGGTTAGGAGTGCGGACTTCTAATCTGGCATGCCAGGTTCGATTCCGCGCTCCTCCACATGCAACCAGCTGGGTGACCTTGGGCTCGCCACGGCACTGATAAAACTGTTCTGACCGGGCAGTGATATCAGGGCTCTCTCAGCCTCACCTCCCTCACAGGGTGTCTGTTGTGGGGAGAGGAAAGGGAAGGCGAATGTAAGCTGCTTTGAGACTCCTTCGGGTAGAGAAAAGCGGCATATAAGAACCAACTCTTCTTCTTCTTCAGCAATATCAGGGCTCTCTCAGCCTCACCTCCCTCACAGGGAGTCTGTTGTGGGTAGAGGAAAGGGAAGGCGACTGTAAGCCACTTTGAACCTCCTTCAGGTAGGGAAAAGCGGCATATAAGAACCAACTCTTCTTCTCTTCTTCTTCTTCTTCTAAGTTAAAGGAGACCAGGGAAAAAACGGAAAGATTTGAAGAAGAGCTAGTTTTCTGGACCAGGCTTTGTAACTGCCCAAAGGAGTCTCAAAGCAGCTGACAATCGCTTTCCCTTCCTCTCCCCACAACAGAATCCCTGGGAGAAAGGTGAGGGCTCTGAGAGAACTGGGACTGGCTCAAGGTCACTCAACTGGCTGCAGGTGGAGGAGCAGTGAGGAATCAAACTCGGTTCTCCAGATTAGAGGCTGATGCTCTTAACCACAACACCATGCTGGCTCCCAACAGTTGGGGGAATGTTTGACAATAGGATACCCAGCAGGCCCAGGCGTGACACAAAGAGAGGGCAGGCTGCAAACAGCGCTCATCTGAGCAAACCACAACGCTGCTTTAAGTGGAGTTATACATGCTGAGTTCTCAGAACAGTGTAATGCTGCTTAAAACGTCGCTAGAAGAAGATGAGCTGGTTTTTATACTCTGCTTTTATCTACCCAAAGGAGTCTCAAAGACCATTTCCGTCCCTTCCTCTCCCCACAAGAGGCACCCTGTGATGGAGGTGGGGCTGAAAGAGCCCAGACAGGGTGGCTCTGAGAGAACAGCTCTAACAGAGCTGTGACCAGCTGGCTGCATATGGAGGAGCAGGGAATCCAACCCGGCTTGCCAGGTTAGAAGCCTCCAGTGTGAACCACAACACCAAGCTGGCTTAGGAGCCACCCTGGCAGAATCATAGAATCATAGAGTTGGAAGGGGCCATACAGGCCATCTAGTCCAACCCCCTGCTCAACGCAGGATCATAGAATCATAGAGTTGGAAGGGGCCATACAGGCCATCTAGTCCAACCCCCTGCTCAACGCAGGATCAGCCCAAAGCATCCTAAAGCAAAGAGAAGGGGCCATTTCATCCCACCAATGGGGGTGGCGTGGATACCAAGGGACGGGGCAGGCCAACTCTTTCCCTGATGCCATAATTCTCACCACCAAAAAGGCAGTTCCTCCCAAGGCCCTGGGGCATCGGCAGCTCCTGCCGACGCACAAGCCAAAGCTGGAGAGGCTTTTTGATCGGTTGGGCTGACTCAAGATTTACTGGTTGAATTTACTCCCTTAGTCACTCGCACCAAGTAACGCACTTCCGATGCATTCGGCAACTGGATTTACCTGTGAGAAATGGTCAAATGCCCTTGCAAGCAGTCACTGAAGTGGAGTGAAACTTCAGTATTTAGCATTTGCGAAAGCACCAAGATATTCCTTTGCTGCTCACCGTTTCAAGATAGAGTCAAGTGGGTAGCTGTGTTGGTCTGAAGCAGCACAACAAAACGAAATCAGAGTCCAGTGGCACCTTTAAGACCAACAAAGATTTATTCAGGGTGTGAGCTTTCGAGTGCAAGCACTCTTTAGAGGAAGAGGAAGAGTGCTTGCACTCTGAAGCTCACTCCTTGAATAAATCTTTGTTGGTCTTAAAGGTGCCACTGGACGCTGGTTTTGTTTTGTTAAACCATTTCAAGGTTGTTCAGACAACAACTGAAGCCTGGAACGCAGCAGGGAAAGATGGGAAAGAAGAAGACCCCGCTTTTTACTACCCCGCTTTTTACTACCCGAAGGAGTCTCAAAGCAGCTTACAAACAACTACCCTTCCTCCCCACAACAGACAGCTTGTGAGGCAGCTGAGAGAGCCCCCAGAGAGCTATGAGGCTGAGAGAGCTCCCAGAGAACTGGCCCTGGCCCAAGGTCATCCAGCTGCCGGCATGTGGAGCGGGGGGGGGGGAATCGAACCTGGTTCTCCATATTAAAAGCCACTGCTCTTAAGCACAACACCAAGAGGCAGGAGAATGGATTATATCAGGCTGGAGGTTAGGCTGGCTCATATCTCTGAACGTTTCCAGCTATGAGCAAGTCACCTCACAAGCAGAGAGCTAGCTGGACAGGGATCAGGCTTGGCACCAGAGATTTCCCCCAATGGAATAATGTTGAAAACCATTTTGAACAATCATTCCAAACTGGGACACCTCCCTCCCCCTGGTTCAAAGCAGAACAGTGTGGCAGATTGTCAAGGCAGGATAATAGATCGCATTGTTTCAAACCAGTCAGACAGCAGTACAGAAATCACATTCCTGAAATCCCCTCTGTGAAAGATCTCTTCAAAGCACAACTACAGCTTGGGACAGAAAGGGCTGGCTGGAAGGTTTCTTTAATGCGTTACATGCGTTAGAGAGCCAGCTTGGTGTAGTGGTTAGGAGTGCTGATTTCTAATCTGGGGAGCTGGGTTTGTTTCCCCGCTCCTCCTCCACATGCAGCCAGCTGGGTGACCATGGGCTGGTCACAGCACTGATAAAGCTGCTCTGACCAAGCAGTGATCTCAGGGCTCTCTCAGCCTCACCCACCTCACAGGGTGTCTGCTGTGAGGAGAGGAAAGGGAAGCCAATTGTAAGCCGCCTTGAGACTCCTTCTTGTAGAGAAAAGCGGTATATAAGAACCAACTCTTCTTCTTCTTCAGTAATCTCAAGGCTCTCTCAGCCTCACCTCCCTCTCAGGATGTCTGTTGTGGGGAGAGGAAAGGGAAGGCGATTGTAAGCCGCTTTGAGCCTCCTTCGGGTAGAGAAAAGCGGCATATAAGAACCAACTCTTCTTCTTCAAAAAAAAAAATTAGTAAATAATGACAGGATTGTTGTAGAAGATAGATCAAGACGGGTGGCTGAGAGTCTGCAGCAGTAGAAAAGGGCCAGAGTGCAGGAGCACCGGAAAGACTAGCCAAATTTGTAGAACAAAGTTAAGAGTCCAGGAGCACCTTTTAAGACCAACAAAGTTTTATTCACGGTATATAAGCTTTCAATTCCTCAGGCATAATGTCACTGTATCATGGTAACGGTGGTCCGTGGGCATCTGGAGAGCCACCGTTCTGGCCGCCCCTGGTCTAGACGAGGCCTACCCCATCCCAAGCAGTTACCTAAAGCAGAACTACAAACACAAACTCGTTCCAGGCCTTGGCACAGGTTTCAAAAACAGCCAAGCCGGGTGACCCTGTGCACAAGCAAAGCGCACAAAGGTGGCCCAGCGTCCCCGGGAATACAAAAGGATCCCGTGGCCAATGTGGACTCTGACAGTGGCGGGAGGTTCCGGCATATGCCTCCCGCCGTCTCTCAGGTGTGACGTCCCCAGAACTTGGGAAGACTAAGAGTTTCGGCAGCGGAAACCAGGAGAGATCTGAAGCGGACGGTGAACCTCTGCTACTTTGTGGCTGCCGGGACCAACCGCCTCTGATATTTTACACAGCAGACCCGTACCTGTCCAGGTCCTTACTGCCACTGGGGACCCCAAAGGGAGAGGAAGAGGCAGCCAGGTGGCCTTCCATCCTGGCGGGAATTCCTTTCCCGGCCTCTCATTTATTATATCAGATTTGCTGCCCGACGCTTTGTGGAGCAAGCCGTCGGCCGAGGAGCCAGGCAGAAAAAGAGACGCGCGATAAACAGATCATTAAATGATCTCTCTCTCTGCCAGCTGGGGATAACACTTTGCACAAAGAGGGCTCTGGCCCACGGCAGCTTCTGCCACAACAAATCTGTTCGCCCCCAAGGTGTCACCAGACTCTTGGCTGACTCGGAAGCGCACGGCGGGGTCCGCCCGCTGTCTGGAACCGGCGTCCGCGGCGCGAGAGGGAGGCGGCAGGAGGGAGCCGTTTCCCATCCTTCGCGGAGAACCCGAAATTGGATCACGGCGCAGGAAGGAGCACATGTGTCATCCTAAGTCACTTAGAAACGTCAAGACCCTCGGTAATGAAAACAGAGGATGGTCAGGATTCTCTCTTTTCAACGGCCCCGATCTGAGCGATGCATTTCTCCACTCCCTCCCCCCCCAAAAAATAGCTTACGCTCATCGCTCTGACCTTCAGAAAATTGAACTTCTGTTAGCAAATTCCAACGAAGGGGGTGACGCCAAGTATCAACCTTTGCTCTTGCGCAGGCCGCAGCCTGCCGTAAATTTCTGCAAACACACGCTATCGATTGTCATTCGGATTGATCTGTTTGGCAACGTTATTACATTTGACATTGGGGCTGGGTTCCCCTCCCCTTCCTTTCCCCCCTTCCTACAGGGACGGTTTTATTTTTATTTATGACCGCCATTTTGGGTTTGTAACAGGTTGGGTTTTACCATCCTGCCATAAAAGCGCACTCTGCTATGATGGCCTCCGACTGAAACCGATAAACGGTCCTGAAACGAATAAATCTCCGTCGGGAAACGCAGGAGTGCGAGAGTATTATGGTAGAAAGGGAGGGAAAAAAAAAATAAAGAGCTTGCCAATCATCCATCCCACGGCTCTTGAGTTGATTAGTCAAAACACGGGAACGGTGTTGTTTTGTCGAGCAATTGGGTAGAGGAGAATCGGTAGGCTTTTTGCTTTACCACCCCCATTAATAAAAGCAGATTTTTCCTATTCACCTATGGCGAATCATAATCAGTTCCAGACTGTTAATTCCTTTTTTGGATGCAAGCAGTAACCCCTTGGTGAAGGAACAGCGTGATTTCTTTATTTACCCCTTGCTCTCCTCCCCAAAGGGGCTCATACCGTCATTTTCCCTCACCTCGATTTTATCCTCACAACAACCCTTCGAGGTAGGCTAGGCTGTAAGTGACTGGCTCAAGACCACTCAAGTGAGAGTTGGGCTTTGAACCATGGTCTCCCAAATCCTTGTCTGATCCTCTTAACTACTAAACCACACCAGCTTAGGTCAGTACGCAGGAGTAAGCTGGTGAATTTTTTTCTCCTGGGTCTTAGGTGGTTAGCCCTGGTTAGTATCTGGATGGGAGACCGTCAGGGCAGAAATCCCCAACCTGTGGTCCTCCAGATGTTCATGGACTACAATCCCCATGAGCCCCTGCCAGCAAATGCTGGCAGGGGCTCCTGGGAATTGTAGTCCATGAACATCTGGAGGACCACAGGTTGACTACCCCTGCGTCAGGGAATTCCAGGACTGATTTGCAGAGGTGAGCAGAGGTTAGGCCCTTGCCTTGTAAAGCTGACGGTGGGGACAAAAGATGGGTGAGACTTTGTGGAGCCTTACACACACAATACCTTTGGTGGAATTATTTGTAAGACGCAGCAGTTAGGATTGGGGGGAAAGAGAAAACAAAATTAAAAGGGGACAGGGATGCCTGGGACCGGCCTACCTACGGGACCACCTTTTCCCTTATATCTCCCAAAGCGTGTTAAAAGCAGCAGGCCATAATCTGCTTAGGATCCCTGGCCCCAAATTGGCCTCGATGAGGGGCAGGATCTTTTTGGCCTTGGCCTCAGCTTACTGGAATGCTTTGCCAAAAGAGATCCTTAAGAAGAAGAGTTGGTTTCTATACTCTGCTTTTCACTACCGAAAGGAGTCTCAAAGCGGCTGACAATCACCTTTCCTTCTTCTCCCCACAACAGACACCCTGGGAGGCAGGTGGGGCTCAGAGAGCTCTGACAGAACTGCTCTGTGGGAACAGTAGTATAAGGACTGTGACGAGCCCAAGGTCACCCAGTTGGCTGCATGTGGAGGAGCAGAGAACCAAACCCAGCTCTCCAGATTAGAGGCCACCAATCTTAATCACTACACTAAGTTGTTCTACCAGGCATACGGTTGGGACCCAGAGAGACCATCAAGATGTGCTGGCTTCACTGCTGGGATCTGAGGAAGACCTGTTCCAAGAAATCCGAAATCCTCCCCCCTCCATTTGGTGTGTTAATTTGCTTGGGGGTAATTGAGACGACTGATTTTAGGATTTTATATCCTGTATACCATCGTGTGGCACCTCGACCTGAGCTCCACAGGAAGAAGAAGAGTTGGTTCTTATATGCCGCTTTTCCCTACCCGAAGGAGGCTCAAAGCGGCTTACAGTCGCCTTCCCATTCCTCTCCCCACAACAGACACCCTGTGAGGTGGGTGAGGCTGAGAGAGTCCTGATATTTCTGCTCGGTCAGAACAGTTTTATCAGTGCCATGGCGAGCCCAAGGTCACCCAGCTGGCTGCATGTGGAGGAGCGCAGAATCGAACCTGGCATGCCAGATTAGAAGTCTGCACTCCTAACCACTACACCAAACTGGCGGGGAATAATACAAAATCTTATCCTTTATTATTATTTAAAGAGTTCCGATCGGAATCCCTGCCGTTGGCTGCGTGGGAGGGAGAAGCGTATCCCCTGGCCAATGTAAAAACTTAGCTCGGTGCTAGGAGAACTGGGAGGCACCTGGATCCATACACAGATACTCTACGCTGGTTGCACAAAAACCGGCTTGAGCAGAAAGGCCGATGGCCGAGGCAGAGAGAGGCTGGGAGTCTTCAGGGGAAGGCCTGCTGTTTGCATCGCCCCAACCAGGAACGCGATTGCTGACCTATTTTGAAAGATCGATCCGATTAGCTCTCGCTTCCTGTCCTGAGGCGGAGGAAGGAATCAGGAGCCAAATCGGTGGCGACACGGAAGACTCACAGGGCGTCTCCCAACGATTTGTCTTCCTACTGTAAGGTGGACGGGGAGGGATCTCAATGGGTTCAGAGCAATGGGGCAAAAGCAAACAGGCGCTGAATGATTCCTTCTTAACTAGGGCTTGCCAACTTCCAGGTGGTGGCTGGGGATCTCCTGGAATGAGAGCTCATTTCCAGATGACAGAAATTAGTTCCCCTGGAGAAAGCAGCTGCTTTGGAGGGAGGACCCCAGGGCTCCATCGCCAAATCTGCAGGAATTCCCAGCCCTCACCTGCCATCGCTATCCCAGGGGTCCCCTACCTTTTAAAGATCCCAACCATTTGCTTGCTCTATTGAGATGTGGAAGAAACTTAAAAGGGGATGAGCCGAATCGAGGGAGGTTCGGTGTATCTAAGGCTGCCAGCTGTGGCGACTAAAGGGAACCTCCACATTCAGAGGTGGTCAAAAAACAGGAGAAGGCCTCAGTCTCTGTGCCGTTCCAGACGGGCTGGCTGGCCCCCATGTGAGCAGGGCTCTCCTGTGTCCTTATGAGGGGAAGGCCTCGGCCTCCCTGCCCTGTTGCTGGCCCTGCAGAGGGACTGGCTGGCCCCTGTGTGAGGCAGGATGCAGGCTTGGATGGACCCTCCCTGGTCTGACCCAGCAGGGCTCTCCTGTGTCCTTAAGAGGGGAAGGCCTCAGCCTCCCTGCCCTGTTGCTGGCCCTGCAGAGGGACTGGCTGGCCCCTGGGTGAGGCAGGAGGCTGGATTGGATGGACCCTCCCTGGTCTGACCCAGCAGGGCTCTCCTGTGTCTTTATGAGGGGAAGGCCTCG
Organism: Paroedura picta; assembly: GCA_003118565.2. Classification (NCBI taxonomy): domain Eukaryota; kingdom Metazoa; phylum Chordata; class Lepidosauria; order Squamata; family Gekkonidae; genus Paroedura; species Paroedura picta. Next base: position 174,381,545 of record BDOT02000001.1, read on the forward strand.
GCCTCCCTGCCCTGTGGCTGGCCCTGCAGAGGGACTGGCTGGCCCCTGGGTGAGGCAGGAGGCTGGACTGGAGGGACCCTCCCTGGTCTGATCCAAAAGGGCTCTTCTTCTGTTTCTGAATGCAACCAGGAACCCATTTTGATCAGGAAAACTGTCCCTAGAAATGGCGTATGCATCAGGTTGCCACCTCCAGGCTGAGAAATAGCTGCAGATTTGAGAGTGTAGCTTGGGGATGGTGGGGCTTGGGGAGGTGAGGGATCCTGCACCAAGAAAAATATCAAAGTCCACTTCCCAAAGCAGCCGGGGGTGGGGGGGGGGATGTCTGTCACCTGGAGACCAGCTGCAATCCCAGGCAATCTCCAGCCAGCAGCTGTTGGTTGGCAACCCTGATTAGGCACCACTGCCCTGCCTAGCTCATTCAGTGCCACTTTGAACAACCGAAAATGCTTCTGGCATTTTCCCCGTCTCCTCCAGGTGAGCGAGACTCTAAAGCAAGCAGGGTCTGGAGAGGACAAACTTTACACAGTCAAATATTGATAGACCCGAGTGAGATTTGAAAGTCAACACGCCTTGTTTTGAAAAGATTAGCCAGCCGGGGAAAAGAAGAGCACCTACAGACATTCGAATCGGAGCAGGGGCAAATGAGCACGGCCACTTTCGGTCATCTGAACAGCTGCGAGCTGCTCTCCTTCGCCCTGCCTGGTCTGGTGTGTGTTTACTCCGGGCCTAACTGCGCGCTACATGTTCTCCAGGGACCTGGAGAGGCCAGGTAGAGAGGAACGTTCCAAGTTCCGTACTTCCCAACTGTGCGCAAGGCTGATTCGGACAATGATGTGCAGTGGTTAGGAGTGCGGACTTCTAATCTGGCGAGCCGGGTTTGATTCCCCGCTCCACCGCATGCAGCCAGCTTGGGTGACCTTGGGCTCGCCACGGCACTGATAAAGCTGTTCCAACCAAGCAGGAATATCAGGGCTCTCTCAGCCTCACCCACCTCACAGGGTGTCTGTTGTGGGGAGAGGAAAGGGAAAGCGATTGGAAGCCGCTTTGAGCCTCCTTCGGGTAGAGAAAAGCGGCATATAAGAACCAACTCTTCTTGGGAGGTGAGGCTGAGAGAGCTCTGATGTTACTCCTCTGTGAGAACAGCACTGTCAGGGCTGTGACAGGCCGCACGTGGATGAGCAGAAAATCAAACCCGGCTTGCCAGATCGGAAGTCGCTTCTCTTAACCATAACACCACGCTGGAAGGAAAGGGAACTCTGCGGAATATCACACAACAGAGTCTGCCTTTCAAAGGAACTGTTTTCTCAATGAGAACTGAGCTCCGTAGCCTGGAGATTAGTTATAATTCCAGAGCTCCACGCCCTACTGCAGCCTTTCTTATCCTTTTTACTGTCGAGAAACCCCTGAAACATTCTTCAGGCTTCTAGAAACCCCAGAAGTCTTGTCAGCAGGCCCCACCTCCCTGCCACGCCCTAGGAAGTCATTTTTATGACCGGCACCCCTCCCCTTTCCGTCCCCTCCAGGTGTATTATTAGCCATTTTGGGGAGGGAGGTGTCAACCATATATGGTCATATTTCCTGAAAAATATATTTAAAAATTAATCAGCTTGTACACAATCTATGAAAGAAGATGAGTTGGTTTTTATATGCTACTTTTCTCTACCCGAAGGAGTCTCAAAATGCCTTTCCTCTCCCCACAACAGATACCCTGTGAAAGAGTTGGGGCTGAGAGAGCTCTGACAGAACTGCTTTGTGAGAAGAGCTCTATGAGAACTGAGATGAGGACAAGATCACCCAGCTGGCTGCACGTGGAGTGGCAGGGACTCAAACCCGGCCCACCAGACTAGAAGCTGCTGCTTTTAACCACTACACCAAGCTGGTTAACAACTACACCAAACCCTTCCAGGGCCGTCAAGAAATCCCAGGGTTTCTCGAAACCCCTGTTGAGAAAGCCTGCCCTACTGGGACAATTTCAAATTCAGAAAAGGCACAGGGGGACAGGTGCCAATCCCATGTCCTCAGGCACAGGTATGTTTATCTATGAAAACATACATCTATGCAGCCTTTTCACCTGATCCGGGTCCCCCAGGCAAAATACGTGAAGACATTTCAGTAATTAAAAACAGTTCTTAAAATCAAAAAAGGATTCAGTCCCAAGTAATAAACACAACACCGCTAGAATCAGAGCCAGGGGCCTTATGTCGGCTATGCCAAACGAAAAGGACTGTTGGCATTGAGAGTTATTTTATTTACTGAACTTAGTGTAGTGGTTAGGAGAAAAGACTTCTAATCTGGTGAGCTGGGCTTGACTCCCCGCTCCCCCACATGCAGCCAGCTGAGTGACCTTGGGCTCGCCACAGCCCTGATAAAGCTGTTCTGACCGAGCAGGAATCTCAGGGCTCTCTCGGCCTCCCCTCCCTCAAAGGGGGTCTGTTGTGGGGAGAGGAAAGGGAAGGTGAATTGTAAACCACTTTGAGCCTCCTTCGGGCAGAGAAAAGCAGCATATAAGAACCGACTCTTGGTTCTTTTTCTTCGAAGTGGCCATTTTCTGCAGGGCATCTGAGCTCTCTCCTAGAAATCAGCTGCAACAGTGGGGGAATGTCCAGCCACCCCCAGGAGGCTAGCAGGCCTGCCCTGCACCCAGCCCAAGACGCAATCTGGCAGTGCTCGCTCGCGGCCTCCCCCATCTCACTGGCGGCTTTAAAACATATCCCTCCTCTGGGGGAGCAGGCAAGAGGCTTCTGCCAGCTGCTAGACATTAGAATGAGATTTACGGTTCTCTCAATTGACCTTGTTGGAGGACCTACAGTGACAGCACCAAAATGACGCAGAGGGGGTTTGTGGCACAAGGAGAGACTTGCCTTCGTCTGGGCAGAGGGTAGGGCTGCCAGCTCCAGGTCAAGAAATTCCTGGAGATTTGAGAGTGGAACCCGGGGAGGACGGGGACCTCTATGGCAGCGGTTTTTAACCTTTTCTTCGCCGGGACCCCAACTTTGGCACCAAAGCCCAGCGGGGACCCAGCTGGAGGAGCTGCCAGCTAGTGCTGCGGAGGAGCTCCTGCGCTTCCCCCAGCTGTGGCCATGGACCTCCCCCTCCCTGCAGGAGGTGACTGGAAGGGGGCGAGGGCCCTGCCTGGGGGAGGGGGCTGCTGCCACCGCTGCCACCGTATCCACATTGCTCACTGAGACCCCAGAGGGGTACAGTGCCAGAGTCCACCTTCAAAGCTGCCATTTTCTCCATGGAAACTGATCTCTGTAGTCTGGAGAGGAGCTGTAATTCCGGGGGGATGCCCAGGCCCCCCCCGGGAGGCTGGCATCCAACTTTGTGGGTACCCAAGTGGCATCCATGACTAACTCACAGGTGGCCAAACTGTGGTTCTCCCGATGTCCATGCATTACAATTCCCATGAGCCCCTGCCAGCAAGGATCATGGGAATTGTAGTCCATGAACATCTGGAGAGCCACAGTTTGGCCACTTTTGTCCTAGAGCAGAGGTAGTCAACCTGTGGTCCTCCAGATGTTCATGGACTACAATTCCCATGAACATCTGCCAGCAAATGCTGGCAGGGGCTCATGGGAATTGTAGTCCATGGACATCTGGAGGACCACAGGTTGACTACCCCTGTCCTAATGCATACTTGACCAGCCATAGTAGGCACACCATCTACCTATCGGATTTCCATCGCTACAATCCTCCGCAGATGGGTGGATTGTAGGGATGGTGTATGGTTTCCCCCTCCTCAGCTAGAATCACAGAAACCCTGTCAGGGGGTTGGACTCAGCCAGGCCTTGCTATTTCCTCAGTGCTGAAGCCATTTTTCTTTCACAAGCACACCCTTCAGGCCTGCCTCATAAAAAAAAAATGTAAGGAGACTTTCTCATGCTTTCTCACTGGAAATAATCAACCCTGAGCCACCTTTACTCCTGCTGAGGAAAACCTGCAGGTCTCCATAATCCCCCCCCCCTCCAAGTGGTGGAAAAGGAGGATGAGGGGACTTTTTTCTTGTGATAAAATGGCAAAGATGGGAAGCTGGAAAGCCAGGAGGTCCCCAAACTTGTTGGGCCTGTGAGCACTCTTGGAAATTGGTGGGTATCGCCACAAAATGGCTGCCATGAGACAGTGGGACCCACCATAGAATGGTTGCCACAGGGAGATGGGACCAATCATAAGTTGGTTGCCAAGGTGATGCTGCAAATCATCGGCAGATTCCAAGCCAAGCACGCTTCTGTGACACAGGCAATTATGTCCAAATGGCTGCCCCTCGCTAACTCAAAGGCGATCCCTCTTCTGTAGCACCCACTACCCCAATGAAGTGGAAGGAAGTCATTTTTATTTATTCATACCCTGCTTTTCTCCCCAATCGGGACCAAAAGTGGGCTAAATCATTCTCCTCTAGTTTACCTTCACAACAACCGTCCTGTGAGGCGGGTTAGGCTGAGTGTGGACGACCACCCCAAGGTCACTCCACAGCAGAATGGGAGATTTGAATCTGGGCCTCTCAGATCACAGTCCAGCATTTTGCTTTGGGGAAGAGGTATCTTCAGCAAGAAGATTGTGGGGCACAGAAAGCTTTTCCATGGGCATTAAGGCACCCATGGGGGGAATTGCTGTTTTTGGCGGAAATAGGCAGAACTCCATCTATCATTTGTTACCAATCATTAACCATACCGCACGGATGACCAAACTGCGGCTCTCCAGATGTCCATGGCAGGGGCTCATGGGAATTGTAGTCCATGGACACCTGGAGAGCCACTATTTGGCCGCTGCTGCACACTGCCTCTCTAGCCCTTGCCTCTACTAGAAAACCAGCAGACCAAGAGAAAATGTATGGGCAGCACCCAGGTCAATCTACACCAGGGGTAGTCAAACTGCGGCCCTCCAGATGTCCATGGACTACAATTCCCATGAGCCCCTGCCAGCATTCGCTGGCAGGGGCTCATGTGAATTGTAGTCCATGGACATCTGGAGGGCCGCAGTTTGACTGCCCCTGATCTACACGTTCCCCAAACTGCTGCCTATGACAAACATTCAGGAACATCAACCGACTCAAAACACACGTGGTTGTTTGCATCAAAATTATAACAAGCTTATTTTTGCCCTTCCTGCTCTTAAACAATTCGGCTTTGCTGTACCAAATACTCAATGTTCTGAGATCTCTGAAGGGCCACCCGTTTGCACAAAAACAAACCCCCTGCACTGAGAGAATCTGAGAAGGGCACAGGCACTGTCCGAAATCAGCTGGCCCGTTATTGGCAACAGAGCCTTCCATGTGGTGGCACCCCAGTTAAGCCACAGGTCCCTGATGAGACTGGCCTCCTGCCTACTTACTAGTCTCTTCAGGCACCAAGGAGAAAAGCTGTCCTTGTCTCCCAAGCTTCCGGAAGGACACAATTAATGAACCCATTCATGGCTTTAAAGCTTGTTCATGACTTTTATTGTTGGTTTAATCCAATCGATTTTTGTATCTCACATAGTTTTGCTTTCTTTCTTTTTTTTTTCCTTTTCTTTGAACGCTGGCCCATCTTCAAGTCCGCTCCTGAAATGCAGGGCTATTAATCTTTTAAACAAATATTTTTATCCCAGGGTTGCTTCATTTAAGAAGCCAGCTGGATCAGACCAAAAGATCAAATCTAGTCTAACAACTTGTTAATTGAAGTTCCGGGAAGTCCAAGTGAAAGTATATGAAGAGAGGAGCTCTCTCATGCTAGTACCCCAGAGGAAGGGATGTTCAAAGGTACACTGGGCTTGAACATGGAGGTTCCATTTAGCTATCATGGCTATTCGATGAACCTAACTCCCGTAAAGATGTAAACATTTGAAGGAAGGGAGAAAGAGAGCCACATTTTAGCTGCCAAAGTTCGGGACTCTCTATAATTGAGTCTTAGCTGCATTCGCTTTCCCCAAACTCCCTGATAACTTGGGGCTAGTGGTAGCTGCTTTTCTGCACATGCTCAGAGAACATTCTTGAGCCTGCATTCCACCATGGGGCACTGACATCAAACTCTTATCTAGAGCTGGGTTTTGGCCGGGAACAAGAGCGCTCGATCATTAAAATGACTTGGGAAAGAGAAATGTTTTCAGCGATTTAAAAAAGAACACACAACCCCAACCCGCAATGACTCAACAGTGAAACAGCCGACACGATTAAGCCGAGCCGAGATTGCAGATTTTGCAAGACGGTACAAAGTCCAAAAGCAAATAAATAAAACGAAGGCTCTGTTTAAAGGGCTGTGAGAACTTCTTTTGCAAAAGAAGCACTCCCGTGGACCCAAATACTAGCGGCCCGGTGACCACCAGCTTCCTGGCTGCACATGGCCAGACAATCACCCAGAGTAAAGGGTTTATGCGCTGTACCAGCAACACCAATGTGCCTGAGATGGGCATCATGTCAAGCAAGCAGACCATTCTCACAGGCGTTCCACCTCCCTCCTTCCGTGCTCTGTGATTGGTTGCTCCTAATTTCACACCAACCGCAGTTTCTGCCTGAACATAGCAAACCCTGGTTGGCACATCCCCTGCAGAATCAAAGTAGATTCCAACGACCCAATTTCCAACCCTGGCTTGGGAAACAAAGCACACGGAGCTCAGAATGCCGGTCTGTGTGCTATGGAAAGGGAACATCGGTGTGAAAGCAAAAGCTACCAGCTTTCTGTGGCCAACAGCGTAGTGAGTAGCTGTGAATTTCCTGCAATCTGCAGGGGGTTGGACTGGATGACCCCAAGGGTCCCTTCCAAGCCTATGATTCTATGACTCTGGCCCCTGACTGGGCCTTGTCAAACTCCTGTGGGTGGTGGGAGCAATGCGCCCCAACCAGCCCATGTCCCTGACACCTGTCCCAGGGAGGGGAGGATAGCTTGTTAGTCCATGGACACTGTGGATCTGAGGCTGGGTGCAGAAGCCTGCCTCCTGCCAGAAATCCCCCATGGCCTTTCCCCTGGCATGGGCCAGTGTTGGCAGGGGCTGATGGGAGCTGTAGTCCTCAGACAACTGGAGAGCCACAGGTTGGCTGCCGCTGGCCATAAGACATTTCCAGGTTGTCTCTTCAGCACAGGGACAAGGTAGAGAAAGAACTGCCAAAAGTTGAGTTTTGACAGAAAAGGTTATACAAATGATACAGAAGGGAATCCTGTCCACATTAAACCCCCAGTGGAAGATTTTTAAGGGTGTGTAGCCTGCAGGTATCTATGGGCTGTCCTGTTGCCTGTGCGTTTTTTTGAAGATAAGCGAAAGTAGAATCATAGAATCATAGAGTGGGAAGGGGCCATACAGGCCATCTAGTCCAACCCCCTGCTCAATGCAGGATCATAGAATCATAGAGTGGGAAGGGGCCACACAGGCCATCAAGTCCAACCCCCTGCTCAATGCAGGATCATAGAATCATAGAGTTGGAAGGGGCCATACAGGCCATCTAGTCCAACCCCCTGCTCAACGCAGGATCATAG
>BDOT02000001.1:174397738-174426375 GCA_003118565.2 Paroedura picta
AATTTTATCTACGTCCTTCTTGAAGTGAGGCCTCCAGAACTGCACACAGTACTCCAGGTGTGGTCTGACCAGTGCCGGATACAATGGGACTATGACATTGGTCTGAAGCAGAACAAGGCTTTGAGTCCAGTGGCACGTTTAAGTATAATTCGGGGCAGAAGCGTACGCCTGAAAGTCAGCGCAGTTAACAGTGGCCTCTAATCTGGAGAACTGGGTTTGATTCCCCACTCCTTCTCCACATGCAGCTGGCTGGAAGAGTTTCGGCCAGTCCCAGTTCTTTCAGAGCTCTCTCAGCCTCATCTACCTCATGGGGTCTGTTGTGGGGAGAGGAAGGGAAGGTGACTGTAAGCTGTTGAGACTCCTTTGGGTAGTGAAAGCATGGTATAAAATCCAACTCTTTTTGTACCTAGAATTAAACTTTGTTGGTTTTAAAGGTGCCCCTGAACTCAGACCTTGTTCAGAAGCAACTGCTGCTGTATGCAAACAGGCTTAGGCCTAGAATTATAGCGTTGGAAGGGATCTCATGGGTCATCTAGTCAGGGGCCCATCAACCCCCGGGACGTGGCCCGATAACAGGCCGCGAAAGCCTCGGCATTGGGCCAGTGGCAGCCATGCCTGCTTCTTCCCGCCCCCGCAGCGAGAAGCTTGCCAGAAGCTTGGCGAGCTTCTCACTGCAGGGGGGGGGGGAGGCAGGCGCGGCCACCGGCATGCCAGCGGGCGCAAACGCGCATGCGCGGAGCTGCTGCACACGCACGTTTGCACCCCTGCCAGCGGGTGCAAACGTGCAAGCACGGTGGCGCACAAAGGCGCATGTGCGAAGCTGCCATGCATGTTTGTTTGCGCCCTGCCAGAGTGTTAACGCGCATGTGCAGCAGCTCCCACACATGCGCGGTGGCGCCACCCTTTCCCTCCACCCCTGCAGGCGGTCCCCAGGTTGGGGGCCGCTGATCTAGTCCAACCCCCCACACAATGCAGGCCACTCACAACCCTATCACTCATCCACTGTCACCTGCCACCCCCTGGAGCCTGCCACCCCCCTGGAATCAGCCTCTCTGTCAGATGGCTCTCCAGCCTCTGTTTAAACATTTCCAAAGATTATTTCCTAAGTAAGTATCGCCACAAAGGTAAAGTAAAACACAAAGTAGGACTGAGTCTTTCCAAAAGCAACATTTAAAAACTACAACTGGAACATGGATAAATTAGCATGTCTTAGTAAATTCATGTGCTGGGGTGGGAGGGGGAGAGGAATCAGTTCTCTTTCCTCATTTTTGGATTCGTAAGAGCATGAGGAAAGCTCTGCTGGATCCAACGGAAGGGCCATTGAGGCCTGCATCCTGTTTGCAGCCAGATTTTATTTATTTATTTATTTGATTTATATACCACCTTATCCAGTGAACCAGCTTATGTTATTTATAATCTGTCTTTCTCAATGCCGATTACACAGCGGAAGTCAAATACAAGCATCGAAACACGACATCCAGTAAATCATGCAATACGGTTCGGTAGTCTCTAGAAGTGGGCATCCAATGGTATGCTTCCTCTAACATGGAGGTTCCACTTTGCTATCAGGGTTAAAGGCTCTTCCAATTAAACTGATGCTTAACTTTATCAATGGCTCCAAGACACTCACTTGGATGGGAAATTTGCATTTTCTTCAGGGAAAACTATATCAGTAGTCATAATTTCAGCAGATTTCTAGGCCCCAACCCTATCCATACAGAAACATCAGTGAGAAACTACTTTCCCTTAAAACATTAGTTTTAGAGAGCCAGTTTGGTGTAGTGGTTAGGAGTGCGGACTTCTAATCTGGTGAGCTGGGTTTGATTCTGTGCTCCCCCACATGCAACCAGCTGGGTGACCTTGGGCCAGTCACAGCACTGATAAAACTGTTCTGACCGAGCAGTAATCGCAGGGCTCTCTCAGTCCCACCACCCTCACAGGGTGTCTGTTGTGGGGAGCGGAAAGGGAAGGTGAATGTAAGCCGCTTTGAGCCTCCTTCGGGGAGAGAAAAGTGGCATATAAGAACCAACTCTTCTTCTTCTTCTAGTTCTCCTCTACGTGCATCCAGCTGGATGACCTTGGTCCAGTCCCAGTTCCCTCACTCAGCCTCACCTACCTCAAAAGGTGCCCGTTGTGGGGAGAGGAAAGAAAGGCAGCTGTAGGCCGCTTTGAGACACATGAGGCCTGCTGGATGACCTTTAGCCAGTCCCAGTTCTCTCTGAGCTCTCTCAGCCCCACCTGACTCACAGGGTGTCTATTGTGGGGAGGGGAAGGGGAGGCGATTGTAAGCCGCTTTGAGACTCCTTTGAGAAGCAAAAAAGCATGCTACAAAAAAACTAGCTCTGTTTTCCTCTACTCTTCATACAGGGAATATTTACATATAAGTGGAGGGGCCCTGAGTCACGTAAGTCCCCACCTGCCACCTGAATACGGATGCCAACCTCCAGGTGAGTCCTTGGGATTCCCCCAGAATGACAGTTCTTCTCCAGACGAGAGAGATCAATTCTCCCAGTGAAAATGGCTGCTTGGGAGGGTAAACTCTGTGACAACGTACTCCTGAGGTCTCTGTCCTCTCCAAGATTCACCCCCAAATCTCCCAGAGCTTCCCCGCCTGGACCTGGCAGCCCTCCCCCCCTCATCCCCATGCCAATAGCCAGGAGGGCCTGGCAACCCAAACTCTGCAGAGAAAGCGAGAGGCCCAAAGGAAGTCTGAGCAAAGAGAGCTGACCGGCCTCTGCAGTCACAGCAGCCTGGCACGATGCAAAACCCCCTCGCCCGCCCAAGCCAGGCCCTCCTCCGAGGCTGCCACCCTTCCCTGGGATTTATAGCGCTCCTCGGGCCTCGCGCCAGCTCCCTCCGTGGCACTCCCCAAACATCGCTTGGCGAGGCCCAAGCGCCAGCAGACCCAACGGCTCCCACGCTGAGCGCAGCGAAAAAAAAACGAAAAAAAAACTAACTAAGCCGGAATTCTCCCCCCACCGCTTTCCCTTCAGCCTTCCCTCCCAGACTTGCACTAGCTTTTGCTCTCCCCACGGCTGCCCGGGTGGGCCCAGTTCAAGAGGAAAAGAGGCTAAGATTACAGAAACAAAGACAACAGATTAATCGGAATTCCAGATTCTCCCTCCCCCCCAACACATTCGCACACCTGGGCATCTCCCTCGACACAGTGCCACGAGGTTTGTGCCAACCCTCTGGGGGGTGGGGGTGTTATATACGCACAGGAGAGGGGTCATCAGAACTGAACTCCAGTTTTTCGCTGGACTCTGAGCAGGAGGAACGGAAAGAATAAAACAAATAAGTCAACTGCCTGCCGTGTTTTTAATCCATTCTGTTAATCGGGCACGTTTTTTGGCCGCCTTGAACTGGCCCAATCACGGCCTCCACCTTTGGACGAAATGAAAAACCTTGTCACCAGGCCAATCCAGGGCCAAAAATATGGTGGATCAATTTCTCTTCTTGCAAGTTGAGCACAACCTGCGTGTCTCTCCTACCCCATTTTCCCCTCACAACAATCCTGCAAGGTAGACCAGGATGACCAAGAGCGCCTGTCTCCACAGTCTCTTAGTGAGTTTCACAAAGGAGCAGCGATTTACACTTGGGTCTCTCTGCTAGAGAGATGGAAGCCCGGAAGAAAACAGGCTTTTCCCATGACTTCAACATCTCTGGAAATTTTCCATCCCTTCTTCCATGTTCTAGCCCGACTCCACTACCCTTAGCACCGGTTTTCAGCACCTATGTTGAGCTCAAGAGCTTTTGGAAGACAAACAGAAGTGCTCCTGAGCAGAGTCGGGAGTCCACCAGAACCTTTAAGACCAAACAAAATTTTATTCAGGGTATGAGCTTTCGTCAGACAAAGTGCACACGCACACAAAAGCTTTGAATAAAACTGTGTTGGTGTTCAAGGTGATGTTGAGCTCCAGCTTCTGCTGCTTCAGACAGACACGATGACCCACACAGATCTATCTTACTAGACGTGCCCCTGTGCAAATCCAGCCTCATTTGTTGGATCGGACCATCTATACTGCCTCACACAGGGGCCAGCCAGTCCCTCTGCAGGGCCAGCCACAGGGCAGGGAGGCCGAGGCCTTCCCCTCATAAGGACACAGGAGAGCCCTGCTGGGTCAGGCCAGGGAGGGTCCCTCCAGTCCAGCCTCCTGCCTCACACAGGGGCCAGCCAGTCCCTCTGCAGGGCCAGCAACAGGGCAGGGAGGCCGAGGCCTTCCCCTCATAAGGACACGGGAGAGCCCTGCTGGGTCAGACCAGGGAGGGTCCCTCCAGTTGCCATTTCCAATTTGGGGATGGACCTAACTGGGGTATAATGCCATAGAGTCCCCCTTCAGAGCAACCATTTTATCCTGCTCTCTTGTGTAGAATGAAGATTTTTAAAAATATATAACCATTACACTACATGTATGTTGGAATGCGTTCCACTGGAGAAAATGGCCGCTCAGAAGGGGGACTGTAGACCCCATTGAAGCCCCTCCCCTCCCCAAACCCCACCCCCTGCAGGCTCCGTCCCCAAAGTCTTCTTAGGGCTAATCCTGCGTTGAGCTGGGAGTCGGACTAGATGGCCTGTGTGGCCCCTTCCAACTCTATGATTCTATGATCCTGCGTTGAGCAGGGAGTTGGACTAGATGGCCTGTATGGCCCCTTCCAACTCTATGATTCTATGATTCTATGTTTCCCCCCACCGTAGACTCTAGGATTGATCTAGCGGGGCTTTTCTTATGCCCAAACGACTTGACCGGGGCAAGAGACCATACTGGGGGTGCAGAAGACCACTGACTAGGAAGGGCCTCGCTTTGAAGGCTGGCCACCGGGACAGCAGGACGATTTGCGCACCGAACACCAGAAGTGCTCCCCAAGCACTGAGTATCCTTATGACATCATCCAGCAATTGACCCTTTGGAGAGGAATTAAGCACAGCGCTCCCAAAGGATTTGCTCCGAAACATGTGATGATCCCCACACGTTTCCAGCCAAACCAGTAGCAGCGGCTCAAGGGAAGGCCAAATTCATTCCTCCGAAACATGATCTGCCAGAGGAAGAATTCCATTTGGCCAGTAAGATTATCGCTTCCCGAAGCAGGAGAAAGGCATATATAATGTATATAAAAAAGCAACTTTCGATCCTAAAACTGTAAACCCTTGGCTGCTACATGGGCTAAGTTAAATCGCCAAGTTGTTATTACCGGAGACAGCTGGGAGGAACGGCCAGCGGTGTACTATTTTGCTTTTTGTGTGTGTGTATCAGTGTCACAATCGGCACCCGACCACACACCCTTTTCCTCCTGCCGCCTGGAGAATCCATATTATGTCACCAACAAGCCTCGGCGTCCATAAATCTGCCCGTCTTTAAGTCGCCACACGACTCTGGTTTTTTTCTCTCCCAGAGACGGACAATCAGCCGCGCATAAATCAATGTTTATTTAGGCAGATGTCTCATTGTGTAATGGTGCCTTTCCTCGAGCATTACAGGCGCCTGCCTCCTTCTTTCTGACAAATGTGTATGTTGGGTTTAATTTCAACCGCACGCGTATGCAAACCGTCTAGAGTAAAAAACAAGACTTGGTCACTGGGTTTTAATTACTCGTGCCTCTCCTCTAGCACAAGCACGGTTTTTAGGGTGGTGCCCTTCCAGAAGTGGACTAGGTGTTGCTTTGTGTCATGTCTTTGGTAGCGTGGACACCCACCCACCCACACACACACACACACCCCTTCTGGGCTTTCCTGGTGCCAAAGAACTAGCACACCAGGAAACCTGGACCCAGGAAGCCCCCGTAAGGCTTCGGGACCCGGGCAGATTCTCATCCGGGCCAAGGGGACTCCTTATTGCCCCATCGTGACCCACATCTGCAGGCACAAGGGGTGGTGCGGGAGAGAGCAGGCATTGGCATGCCACCTTCCTGTGCCAGCGCTGCGGGCACAAGCCAGGGCATGGCTCTTTGGGAGCGTTTGTGGACGGGAAGGCCAAGGCAACCAGGCAGGGGAGGAAGGAGCAATGCCAAGCCCAGCCACCACTGGCAAGGGGGGGGGTGCAGCCTAAATCGACGGGCAGCGCGATCTTGGCCCATCCCCGCAGGCCCAGGGCTGTGCCAAGCAAGCAGGGCCAAGGGGCGGCCTCAGAGGGCACGTCCCCCTCCCCAAAAAAGGCCCAGGCGCCGGGGTTTCCAGGGTGGATCGGGGAAGGGGGGCACCTGGGAAGGCCTCCAGACAAAGGAGATGCTGAGCGCGCAACATGGAGCCCGGCTGGGAAGAGGCAGAGGGGAAGGGGGGGAGGAGGGAAGGAGAGAGACGGAGGGGAAGGGGCGCCCCCCTTTACTCCCCCCACCCCAACCCGGCTGGTTTCCCCAGATCTTACCCGGGGGCCTCCTTCGGCGGCGGGGGCGGGGGAGGCGCGGGCGGGGGAGTGGCGACGCGATCCCAAAAGGGGTCCGCAGGAACAAAGAGCGAGCCCCGCGGCCGGGCCGTCCCAAAAAGCCGCGCGCCGAGATGCGAGGGGGATCCTTGGGGGGGCGGCGGGCGGGTGGGTGGCGGGGTGGGGGATCGCGGGGAGGTGGGGCGGCGGGTCGGGCCCCCCAGGGGCGCAGGGGCCTGGAGGTGGAGCGGGAACGCGCCTTCCCCGCAGGGGGGCAGAGGTTAGGCGAAGGAAGGCGCGCAGGAGGGCCCCGCCGCGAGGGATCCCGGAGAGATCCGCCCGCCCAGGGCAGGATCCCTGCTCCCCCCTTGCCTACCTGGCGTTGCTGGCGTTCCAGTAGACGCTGTGGCGGAGGCCGCGCACCTGCCTCCAGGCCAGGGCCCCCCAGAGCATCAGCAGCCCCCCGAGGAGCGCCCCGGCCGGGCGCATCGCTCCGCCGGCTCCCCCCGCACGAAGCCCCGCTCGGGCGCTCCCCACCCAGCCGCTGGCGAACTCGGGCCGGCCGGCCGCAGGGGGACCCGCCGAGGGGGAAAGTGGCCCGCCGGCCACGCCCCCGACTCCAACTTTGGGCCAATCGGCGGCCGCCGCCGCGCCAAGAACTCCGAAAGTTCGGCCTTAACCCCTGCAGGCCCGGCCGCTCGCTCGCTCGCTCGCTCGCTCCGACGGCTCGTGCTTTCGGCGGCCCCGGGGGGCGGGCGGTCTGGGCGGGGGGCCAACTTCGCCTCCCGCCCGGGCTCCTGCGCCTTCCGTTCGCGACCACCCCGGAGCAAGGCTTGCGCTTCGATGCTCGGGACCCTTGCAGATGGGTTGGGGAAGCGGGGCGTGGGGGGCATGGGGGTTTGGGCAGGATCCTTGGTCAGTTGGCAACCCCAACCGGGGGTCAGAGGAGGCGAAGGCCAATCCTTCCCCCTCCCCAAATTTCAGGACTGACCCGTGAAGAAGCGCCTCGTGGAGCCTCCCTCCGGGGGAGTGCTGGGCCAGGCCTGATCCTGAGCACAACATATTGAAGCGTTTAGCGTGATTAATGTTTTGTTTCCCTTTTACGGGCCAAACCTCTGAGCAATAATAAAGTCCGGGTCCCCCCCCTCGCCCCCCCCCACTTCCCTTCCTCCCCAGGAATGAATGTCGCTCTTGTTTTCCCTTCTTTGGCTCGCATTGAAGGCGAAGCCGCTCCTGTTTGTGGGGTGGGCTGCTCGTGGCTCTCTGGGGTCCTTTTTTTCTAGGGTTTCTTTTAAAAACCAGACTCATTGCGGTCCATCGAGCTATTATTGCATTTCCTGGTCCGGAGCTGCACGGAATAAGTCCCCGCTGCTGTCAGAACTGGGCCTGGCTGGTGGGAGGTTAGACCTTGTGAGATTCTCCGCAGCCAGCAGGCCAGGATTAGCCTTCCAAATTCCTTGGGATACATTTTGAAAGCCTTGCCCTTCTCTCGAGGAACGTCCCTGCTAGAGTCGCCCTTCTCCAGGGGAGGCCTGGAGATCGTCCGGAATGACCGCTAATCTCCAGGCTGCAACTGGAGGAAATGGCAGTTTAAGATCTAGGCCAGGGGAGGCCAGGCTGTTGCTATCCAGATGTCAATGGGCTGCAATTCCCATGGGGCTCCAGTTTGGCCACTCCTGCTTCAGGCCATCCTGCATCGTGCAGGGGGTTGGACTAGATGACCCTGGAGGCCCCTTCCAACTCTATGGTTCCATGATTCTACCTCTGCAGAGCTGCCTTTCTCCCCAAACTCCATCTTCACCATCTTCCGTCCCCAAACTGCCAGGGAGTTCCCAAGATGGAAAGCAACCCTGTGAGGTAGACTAAGGAAGCGAACGTGAGTGGCACAGGGTTGCTGGTGTCCCCCGCCCCCAGCCACCTGGATGGGTTAGGGTTGCCAGTTCCAGGTTGTGTAGCTCCTGAAGATTGGGAGATGGAGCCTGCAGAGGGCAGGGACTTCAGTGGGGAACAGTGCCACAGGGGGGTAAAGGTATCCCTTGTGCAAGCACCGAGTCACGTCTGACCCTTGGGGTGACGCCCTCCAGCGTTTTCATGGCAGACTCAATACGGGGTGGTTTGCCAGTGCCTTCCCCAGTCATTACCGTTTACCCCCCAGCAAGCGGGGTATTCATTTTACCGACCTCGGAAGGATGGAAGGCTGAGTCAACCCTGAGCCGGCTGCTGGGATCGAACTCCCAGCCTCATGGGCAGAGCTTCAGACTGCATGTCTGCTGCCTTACCACTCTGCACCACAAGAGGCTCTTCCACAGGGGGGTACAGTGCCACAAAGCTGTCATTTCCTCCAGGGGATCTGATCTCTAATGTCTGGAGATAGCCTGACATTCCAGGGGATCCCCAGACCCTGCCTGGAGGCTGGCATCCCTACGAGATCTCCCATAGCTGGCTGTCTGATCCATTGCTCCTTGCAGATATGCCCCCCCCCCTTCTGTTAGAAACATGCTGGGGCTTGGAAGGAAACAGGGAAGGGGGAGGGAATGCTAGGGTTTCACAGGCTGTTTGTTGTGGGAAGAGGAAAGGGAAAAGGTGTTTGTAAGCTGCTTTGGGGCTCCTTCAGGCAGTGAAAAGCAGAGGTGTAACAAAAAGAATAACCTGCTCTTATAGGAGGGTGGCCAACCTCCAGGTGGGACCTGGAGATCTCCTGCTTTTATCCTTGATCTCTGGAAGACAGACACCAGCTCCCTTGGAGATAATGGCTGTTTTGGAAGGGGGAAATCTCTCGCATGGTGCCCCACTGAGGCCCGTCCCCTCCCTAAACCCCACCCCCTCCCTGGTTCCACCTGCCAAATCTCACAGCCCAGAGCTGGCAACTCTCCTGTGCTAAATGACTCAAGTCTAAACACACAGAAATCAATGAGCCGAGACTTGAGCAGCTCTACGCTGTCCATTTCCTGTGGACGACAGAGAATTAAAAACTTGTTTGCTTTATTGACGGACATGGAAGCGGAGTAGATCGGCATTCTCCTCATCAGATCCCCAGAGAGAGATCCAGCGTCCCACATTCCTACAGGTTCAGCCAACTCACAGCCTGCATGACTCTCCGGCAGACGGTCCCTCTCACCGTTCCGGGCCCAAACCCTCGCCAAATGATGATAGAGGGAATGAGTTAGGCCTCAAGATGCCACAGGTCTCTTCTTCGGTTTTAGCTCTCCTGTAGAATGCAGCGTGGTACCCCACTGAAATTTCAGGCCCTCTTGTGACAAGGCCAGGCCTTTTATTATGAATCACATTTTTATCCTCTAGAAAAGGGGTAGTCAACCTGTGGCCCTCCAGATGTTCATGAACTACAATTCCCATGAGCCCCTGCCAGCATTTGCTGGCAGGGGCTCATGGGAATTGTAGTTCATGAACATCTGGAGGGCCACAGGTTGACTACCCCTGCCCTAGAACATGGGTGGCCAAACTGTGGCTCTCCAGATGTCCATGGACTACAATTACCATGTGCCCCGAGCTGGCAGGGGCCCATGGTAATTGTAGTCCATGGACATCTGGAGAGCCACAGTTTGGCCACCCCTGCCCCAGAACAAAGTTTGAGTCCTGTGGCACCTTGATGACCAACGAAGTTCAATTCTGGGTACAAACTTCCATGTGCATGCACATTTCTTCAGATATCAGATACATGGAACTTAGAGACACAGGCTGTAAAACCGGGGGATTCCCCAGGACCCACCTGGAGGCTGGCATCCCTACCAGCAAGGTACAAGGCCCTAGAATCCACCCTCCCAAGCAGCCATTTTCTCCAGGGGAACTGATCTCTGTCACCTAGAGATGAGCTGTAAAACCAGGGGATTCCCCGGGTCCCACCTGGGGACTAGCATCTGTAAACACCACCTTTACAATCTACTTTCTTCCTTCTGCTTTCTCCATTGTCCAACTTTCACACTGGTGCAATGGCTGGAATGATCTTGATCTTGGTACAGTGGCTTGAATTATCCTGATCTGGAATCACCAGGGTCACACCCTTCCTCTTAGGAAACTTTTCTTGCCCTTTCACGGCTGATCCTGCCATCTCTTGGGTGTCATCTCACTTTTTGTTTGAGGATGGTTGCATTCAAAGGGGGGGGGGCAATCAAACAAACAAATGGGGGCAGAGAAGCTTTTGCATAGCTATCTGCCACAATGGAGCCTCCATGGATGGAGCCAGTCTACCTCTAAAAGTTGGTTGCCGGTAGGGCGACAGCAAGGGTCCAGCCTGTGGGCACCCAGCACCACCACATTGGCTCCTGTGGGGAACGGACCGAAGGACCCAGCTGAGTTTATCTTCTGTGCTTAACAAATCTGACTGCCCTCGGATGGATCATTTTTTTGGAAACCAGCAGAAATTGGCTCATTCGTAGTGATGGCAAGCTACCGAGAGTAGGAGGAAGGCCGCAAAGCTCTGGGAGATGACGTGGGACTCATCCGGGTTGACAGCAGCAGAACACTCACATAAAGGAAAAATATCCCTCCCTCCCCTGCATTCTTAAATTTTATAATGATTGGGGCGGGGGGGGGAGCTCAGTTCATCATCCCACTTTCAGGTCAGAGGCCTTTAACATTTTTATTTATTACTTGATTTATACCCTGACTTTCACCCCTAAGGCTTCCGTTGTTTTCCTTTCCTGCATTTGGCCTTCACAACTACCCTGGGAGGTAGGCTCGGTGGAGGGGGTGTGCCTGGCCCCCGTCCCTTGGTAAGATTCCATGGCATGATTCAAACTTGGCTCTTGCAGACTCTTCTTTGATACTCTTAATCGGTATAGCACACTGGCTTTCGAAATCCCAGCCTTGAAATCTGAAGGCTCCAAAATCCAGGAGAGGAAACCTGGGTTTCAGATTCGGAGCACGCGTGCCCGGGTTAGATGGTGCTGACACTGTTTTCAGCAGACCTGTGTATTTCGTTCTGACGGAACTCTCCTTTGAGCCTTCAAAGCTCAGCCACCACAAGAAAAATATGTACGATCCTGGATAAGAAGGACATCAGAAGAGCCCTGTGGGAAGAGACCAGTGGGGGTCCATCTAGGCCAGGGACCACCACGACACCAAGCTGGCTCTAACTCAGGGGTAGTCAACCTGTGGCCCTCCAGATGTCCATGGACTACAATCCCCATGAGCCCCTGCCAGCGAGCGCTGGCAGGGGCTCATGGGAATTGTAGTCCATGGACATCTGGAGGACCACAGGTTGACTACCCCTGCTCTAACTGAACTCTGTAACTTGGAGACCAAATTCTAGATCACAAGACACCCCCCAGAGACCTGTCAAATCTATCCTCATAAGAACCCTGTGAGATAGGTCAGGCACAAAGGTCGGGAATGGCCCAAGTGACGTAGTGAAGTTCAAGGCCAAGCATGGTGTAGTGGTTAAGAACAACCGCTTCTAATCTGGCCAGCCAGGTTTGATTCCTGGCTCCTCTACATGCAGCCACCTTGGGCTTGTCACAGCCCTCATAATACTGTTCTCACAGTGAGAGCCAGTTTGGTGTGGTGGTTAGGAGTGCGGACTTCTAATCTGGTGAGCCGGGTTCAATTCTGCACTCCCCCACATGCAGCCAGCTGGGTGACCTTGGGCTCGCTTCGGTACTGATAAAGCTGTTCTGACAAAGCAGGAATATCAGGGCTATCTCAGCCTCCCCTCCCTCACAGGGTGTCTGTTGTGGGGAGAGGGAAGGGAAGGCGACTGGAAGCCGCTTTGAGCCTCCTTCGGGTAGAGAAAAGCAGCATATAAGAACCAACTCTTCTTCTTCTTCTTCTTCTTCTTCTTCTTCTTCTTCTTCTTCTTCTTCTTCTTCTTCTTCTTCTTCTGTAATCTCAGGGCTCTCTCAGCCTCACCCACCTCACAGGGTGTCTGTTGTGGGGAGAGGAATGGGAAGGCGAATGTAAGCCGCTTTGAGCCTCCTTTGGGTAGGGAAAAGCGGCATATAAGAACCAATTCTTCTTCTTCTTCTCACACAGCAGTTCTGTCAGAGCTCTCTCAGCCCCACCTACCTCACAGTGTGACTGTGGTAGAGAGAAGAAGAGGGAAGTGACTTTAAGCCGCTTTGGGACTTCTTCGGGCAGCCAAAAGCAGGGTATAAAACCCAACTCTTCTTCAAAGGGGGATCCGAACCCAGTTCCAAGCCTTGTCCAAAGTCCTAAGCAGGACGCCTTGTCAGCTCTCCTTGAGGGGGGGCAGGGCTCATTTTGGGCACCCCCTCCCATTTTCTCCTCAAAGCTCTGCCTAATCTTTGTGGCATTGATTACTCAGCAGCGTCAAAGGAAGAGCGCCCAGCCCACATCCCAGGACCATGAGCGTCACTTTGCACGGTCGAATTCTGCGCCTTGAAATCAGGCCAAGGCCTGGCGGTCCCCGGGTCAGATGAAACCCCAGATTGTTCGAGGGTGGAGGGAGAACGCTGTCGAAACAGGTCCGGTGGAAATCCAAATTAATTAAGACTGCATCCACAAAGGACTTGGACGCTGGGGAAGAAGCAGATCAAAGCGGAACGTAAAACTGGAATGGAGAGATTCCTGCGGAGAGCTCATGCCTTCCCAGCCCTCCCCGGCTGCACTGCGACGCACAATACTAAAGCAGACTCTCGCCAGAGGGAAATGCTTCTCTCGTGACAATTTCTTGACCCGGATAGAGCATCACTGGCACATGCATAGAATTATGCACGAAGAATGCACCAGATTTCTTTCATGGATGTATTTATCGCATGGCATGTGTGTTGTGTGGCCGGGAAATCTGAGGATTGTCCATCAGCCAAGCAAGGGACATTCAGGGGTGGTTTGCCATTCCTTCCTCTGCAGCATGACCCAGAATGCTCCATCAAAATCTTTGGAGGTCTCCCAACCAAGTACTGGCCAGGGTTGGCCCTGTTTACCTGCTGAGATCGGACTTGCCTGGGGGATAGGTCAGGCCTAACGTCATCTTAGGTAAAGGGAAAGGTATCCCCTGTGCAAGCACCGGGTCATGTCTGACCCTTGGGGTGACACCCTCCAGCGTTTTCATGGCAGACTCAATACGGGGTGGTTTGCCAGTGCCTTCCCCAGTCATTACCGTTTACCCCCCAGCAAGCAAGCTGGGTACTCATTTTACCGACCTCGGAAGGATGGAAGGCTGAGTCAACCTTGAGCCGGCTGCTGGGATCGAACTCCCAGCCTCATGGTCAGAGCTTCAGGCAGCATGTCGGCTGCCTTACCACCCTACGCCATAAGAGGCTCCTCTTCACCATCTTAGAACGCCAGTATTAGGTTGCCGGTTCAGGGCTGGGCTCATTCCAAAAGACCCGTCCCCCTTTTAAAATCCTTTTAGTCAGTCCACAAAAGCCCCCCCTTTCCATTTCTGGGTTCCATTCCCCCACCCCTCTTCCTTACACAGACTCCTGCCTTTTTGATGGTGGCCCCTTTTGGCTGCTAATTCAGGGGCTGGCCAGTTCAACCTTCGCTACAGTGAAGACGAAACAATTTCCCTCTGAACACCAAGGCAGCAATGGAGGTGGGAGGGGTGTACAGTTGCCAGCCTCCAGATGCGAGCTGGAGGTCTCCTAGAATGACATTCGATCTCCAGACTGCAGGAGTAAGATCCCCTGGAGAAAACTGATGTTTTGGACTCGGCCCCTAAATCTCCAGATCTTTCCCAATGCAGTTGGCATCCCTTCTTTGGCTCTCTGTGCCCCTGCTGTGGGTCAGCTTGGGCTTGCTACCTGGCCGCCGGATGGAGGGACCTGTAAATCGATGCGGCAGGGATCTTCTTGTGTTCTTATAAGATTTCATTCACTCTTTGAGGCTGTCACAAAAAATGAAAATAAAAAAGGCAGGGGGGGGGGGGAGCAGTCGGTCTAGCCAGGCCTTGGAAGGACGGTCTCAGCTGTCAGGGGCTGTCTGGGAAAGATTTGGGGGCTTTGCAGTGATGAAAAAGGTTACAAACTCAGTTAAGCGGAGGGAAGCCGGAATGAATGCCAATCCTTTTAGTGTCAAGAGGTGTTCTGCAATAGAATTGGGGGAGAACCCCGGTCGAATTTGTGGTTTCCCCCCCAAAATACTGCAGCACAAGTTGATAAAGTGCTTCTGGCTGCGGGTGAATCATTCTAGTTGCTCAGTGTGTTACTCCGTGGTGTCAATTGGAGAAGTGGAATGGAAGGGCAGGATCCGGCCACAGGTCTGGCTGAGCATCTGGAATCCTACCGCAACCGGAGAGATGCTGCCACTGAAGCCGGCTGAAAAAGACCCAGGAAGCATCAGTTCCATTGTTGTTTTCCCCCATTGCAGCAGGCATTCTGAGGTAGACTGCCTCTAACAAGGGGTGCTCAAAGGTGTATAGGATTGGCAGCTCTGGGCCGGGAAAGCCCTGGTGATTTTGGGGTTGAGCCAGGGGAGGTGGGGTTTACAGGAGGGAAAGGACTTCAGGGGGGTATAATGCCTTAAAGTCCATTCTGCCAGAGTTGCCGTTTTCTCCCGGGGATCTAGAAATTAATGGTAATTCTGGGGGCTCTCTGTTCTGGTAAAACCCACCCAAAAGTATAGCAGGCAGAGCGTCAGACTAGAATCTGGGAGACCCAGGTCCCAATCAGGAAGCCTGCCCGGTAACTATGGGCCAGTCCCACACTTTACGCCTCTCCCGCCTCGCAGGGCTGTTGTGAAGACAAAACAGGAGAACAGCGGATGGCACTTTGGGTCCCCGTTTGGAAGTAATGCCAGGTCTAAAGGAAGGAAATACCGCAGATTGTTTGGCTCAGGGGGGTGAGCTGAGGCCCTCCGCTCTCTGTCTCACTGGCTAACCCACCTCACAGGGTTGGCGTGAGTCAGGATGTGAACCAGTTTGCAATAACACACCGTCCGTCAGTAGAATCTCAGATTTCAAGATGCTTCCTCGCTGCCCGGCCTCAAACAGCAGATATCTGTTTTCTGCACGACCGAGGAAAATTTGATATGTTACCGTTAACATTGAAGCTTTTCTCGGGGTCGATCGTATACAAAGAGTGTAAAACTGGTGTGGAAAATCCCTAAATGAAACCAATGGGAGTGCGTGAAACGAAAATACTCAGTGGCAGCACAACAAGATACGAGGAAGGGCAGGTCCCAAGACCTCTGTCAGGAGGAATTAGTGTGTGTGTGTGTGTGGGGGGGGGCACCCCTGTGTACATCTCCTTGAGCTGACTGGAAACACAGCAGGCTGTAAGTGGGACCGACAGGCCAGGATTCGGGGGAGAAACTGAACCACAGTGGCTTGGCACACACAAGGTGCCAGGTTCAATCCCTGGCATCCCCAGGTGAAGGATCTTAATGAGAAGATAAGCCTGTCTCTGGTTGACATCCGAGCGCAGGGGTCCCCAACAGGGCACCTGCGGATACCTTTCCCTGTGCTGAAGTGGGTGGGGCCAGGTGTGACATTTGCCCAGCAAAACATCAGATTGGCCACTGGAGATTTGATTGGCTGTGTCGCTTTGACAGCAGCTGCCCTCAGTATGAGAATCTTCCTCATGAGACTTGAACGTAAACCGCGGCAGCCATTTTGTGGCTGGCTCGATCTCCTCCAGCGGCCATTTGGGGGCAGCCACGTTGTGCCCACCCCCCACCACGCAGCGTCAGAAAAGCCAACGGTGCCCACGCGACAGATTAATAAACGTCAGGGGGCTCCTGCCCTCGGGAGCTGCTGCCAGTCGGAGCAGGCAATACAGAACTAGATGAGGCCAACTCAGCCGGCAGCAGCTGTGCATGCCTGAGGAGGGAAAGGAAGTTCTGCAGTGAGACATCCGCACAGCTCAGGCCAAGATGAAGGGGCGGTGGGTTCCAGGGAGGCAGGACAGAGCTCCACCTGTCCTCTGGGCATCCCAGGTCCGCTCGAAGTCTGAAAATGAAGTTATCACTGCTCCATGCAGGCCCGCCCACTGCACTCTTTCCCCTCGCCAATCCACCCCGGAGCCCAAGGCCCGCCTGGGTCCACCCCACCTTCCCCAGCCTGTTTGCACACGGAGGGCTCCTGTTGAGAGTCACGTACTTGAAGAAATTACAGGGTGCGAAGGCCAATAAACCCTGGATCCGCGTGGCCCGGGCAGCACAAGGGAACCTTTGTTCTTACAGGGAGGGAGGGGGCAGGTGGGGGGGGGCCGTGGGAGATCCTTGGCAGCTCCTGCCAAGATGCGGGGCGAGGGGCAGAGGGGCGGAGGGCGGGCAGGGCTGGTGTCCTGCCGGGTGGGTCAGCTGTGCCTCCGAATTGGAGCCCAGGTTGGGAGAAGATGGAGGAAGCACATCCCGATCGGGCCAGAATTCCTCCTCGTCCTTTGCTGCCTCTTTACTCCCTTCCCGGTTTAGCCCATGTTTCTCTCTAAAGAAGCTCAGCTGGGCTCAAGGGAGTCCGGAGCTTATGGGGGTCGGCCAGGGTCAGTACTTGGACGGGAGGCCATCAAAGGAGGATCAGGTTGTTAGGCGAGGGCAGACTAACTCTGGGGCTCTCTGCCCTGCCCTGCCTGTCTCGGGGGTAACCTGATTTCGGAAGCTAAGCGGGGTTAATCCTAGGATGGGAGGCTGCCAAAGGAAGTCCCGGGTCGATGCATAGAGGCAGGAAACGATGGCAAAGCACCTCAGCTCCTCCCTCGCCATGCTTGCCCTACAGCTGAGGTCAACGTGAGGCAGTTCATTTTGTGAACTGGGTGGGTTGTGAATGGGTGGGTGCTTGGCTCTTGTGGCCCTTTCTTGCATGCCCAGGGAAATGGCAATTGCCATTTTGGGGTCAGGAGGTGAATCTCCTCCAGGCCAGACTTGGGGTCCCTGTGGGTGGGCAGGTAGTTGTGAGTTACCTGCATAGTGCAGGGGGTTGGACTAGATGACCCTGGAGGTCCCTTCCAACTCTGCGATTCTAGGATTCCCGTATTCAAGAAGACACTTGTGAGAAGATCGGTGTCGTGTGTTTCCAGATATCTGACGAAGGAGAAGGACTTTCACTTGAAGGCTAATATCATAAATAAAACGTGGTTGGTCTTTGGACACAGCTCTTCTTCTTTCTTCCCAGATGGGCACCTGACAGCCCTCTTCTCCGCCTGGGCCTGCCCTCCATTCCATCCTCTCAACAAACCTGCCAGGTAAGTTAGACTGAGGGGGACAGGGCTGGCCCAAAGTTGCCCAGAGAGCTGCAGCAGCAGAGCGAAGACTCAAACCGCGGTTTGCAAAAGACTGGGTCAATACTCAAATCACCAGTTCAGTTCTCCCAGGGAGGAATCCTGGGCTAAGAGATGATCTCGCAGAAGCATCCAGTGAGAAGAGAAGATGATGACAAAGAGGAAGAAGAGCTGGGTTTTGTACCCTGCTTTTCACGAACCAAAGGAGTCCCAAAGCAGCATACAAACCCCTTTCCCTTCCTCTCCCCACAACAGACACCCAGTGAGGTAGGTGGGGCTGAGAGAGCTCCAAGGGAACTGCTCTTGGAGAACAGCTCTTGGAGAACTGCGAGTGTCCCCAAGTCACTCCAGCTGGCTGCATGTGGAAGAGGAGTGAGGAATCAAACCCGGTCCTCCAGCTTAGAGTCTGCGGCTCTTTAGCCATTAGAAGAATGTTTTATACTCTGCTTTTCACTGCCAGAAGGAGTCACAAAGCGCCTTACAATTGTTTTCCCTTCCTCTTCCCACAACAGACACCCTGTGAGGTAGGCGGGGCCAAGAGAGCTCTAAGAGAACTGCTCTGTGAGCTCTCAGAGAACTGTGATGGGCCCAGCTGGCTGCAGGTGAGGCCACCCAGTTATTCAAGACCCCACCCCCCTGAACTGCCACCCCCTCCTCCTTCTGACTCAAAACCCTGCTTTTCTGCCTCACCTGGGAACTTATTGCAAGCGCACACACACACCCTCCCTGCCCTGCTGTTGTTCTCGCTGGAAGCAGAAGTCCTTGGAGTGTGAATCCCAGCTGTAAACTCTTATTGCCGAGTTTTATCGAAGGCCTTGGCTGAGAAGCCAAGAAGGCGTCTTGGGTTCTTTCCAAAGCTTGGAGGGGAAGCCCAGAGTGTTGGTGGTGGATCCCTTGGACGGACCTTAAAGGGTTGCCAGCTCTGGGTTAGAATATTCCAGGAGATTTAAGGGGCGGCAACGGGGAGGATCAAGGAGGGGCGGGACCCCAACAGGCTGCAGAGTTCACCCTCCAAAGCAGCCATGTTCTCCAGGGGATGCTCAAGAGGCCAGCTATAATTCTGGGGGAGCTCCAGGACTGAACTGGAGGTTGGCAACCCTAGCCCAGCTCCTGAAATGGCTTCAGTGAGGCAGGAAGGTTGGAGGGGGGGGAGGAACCTGACAGAGGGGGCTGTCTTAGGAGGGCAGCGATGCCCTGCGGGGCTGCAGCTGGAAAGAGCTGAGATGGGGGATTGCTGAAAGAGGCCCTTGTGTCTACTGAGATTAGCATCCAGAGGGGAGCGGGAATCCGAAATGGAATTCCAGGGGGCCGGGGGCAGGCTGGTTCCCTTATCTTCTGTCAAGCACGCCCTCCACTCTTCAGATCCTGTTTTTTGAAAGCTATGAAGAAGAAAAGTCGGTATTTATACCCCACTTTTCACTACCCGAAGGAGTCTCAAAGCAGCTTACAATCGCCTTCCTTTCCCCACAACAGGCACCCTGTGAGGCAGGAGGGGCGGAGAGAGTCCTGAGAGAACTGGGACTGACCCAAGGTCATTCAGCAGGCCTCGCGTCTCAAAGGGGCTTATGAGCACCTTTCCTTCCTCTCCCCACAACAGGTACCCTGGGAGGGAGGTGAGGCTGAGTGAGCGGTGAGAGAACGGAGAAATAGCCCAAGGTCACGCAGCAGGCCTCGTGTCTCAAAGGGCCTTCCCTTCCTCTCCCCACAACCGGTACCCTTTGAGGTAGGTGAGGCTGAGTGAGAGAACTGTGACTGGTCAAAGCTATCCCAGCCATCTGCACGTGGAGGAAGAGCGGGGAATCGAACCCAGTTCTCCATATTTGAGGCCACTGCTCTTAACCACGATACCAAACTGGCTCTCAAAGAGTAGGATCACATCACACAAGCTATCCCTCAGCTGGGACCTTTGTCTCTCCCCAAGAGTACATTTTCTGTTTCCTGTTTTAAAAATTATCCATTTTGCTATGCTGCTTGCAGTTCAGTTGTGTAGACCCAGCATACATTGTGCAAAATAAAATCCACACACACACACACACACACACACACACACACACACACACAAATGTGGAAAACAAAGAAAGGAGGCCACGGGAAGGAACGTGCCCATGAGTACCCATGGGCCAAGAGATCACCACAACAATAAAGGAAGTCCAAAAACAAAGACAAAAATGACAACACACAGAACCAAAACGGATCTAAAATGGCCATCGCAGCTCGTCCTGTGACAGGAACTGTTGATTCTCGCCTTAGGAGCAAGCACAAGGCAAAACTGCAAATTTTTTATTTCTTCAAAACTTTTGAACCCCCTCCCCCTGATTCACTGGATGCTTCAGGTATGGGGAGGGAGGGGGACTTTGAAATCCCCTCCACTGTGGGCAGAACAAGACTGGCCAACAGAAGATGTGAGTCGCACACAACGCATTATGCGTTTCTGACTCGGTTGCCATTCCATTTGGGGTTCCTCAAAACCGGGGTAGTCAAACTGCAGCCCTCCAGATGTCCACGGACTACAATTCCCATGAGCCCCTGCCAGCAAATGCTGGCAGGGGCTCATGGGAATTGTAGTCCATGGGCATCTGGAGGGCCGCAGTTTGACTACCCCTGATCGAAACCCACTAGATGCTTTGTGCAAGGGCAGAAGAAGAAGAAGAAGAAGAAGAAGAAGAAGAAGAGTTGGTTCTTATATGCCGCTTTTCTCTACCCAAAGGAGTCTCAAAGCAGCTTACAGTCGCCTTCCCTTTCCTCTCCCCACAACAGACACCCTGTGAGGGAGGTGAGGCTGAGAGAGCCCTGAGATTACTGAAGAAGAAGAAGAGTTGGTTCTTATATGCCACTTTAATCTACCCGAGGGAATATCAAAGCGGCTTACAGTCGCCTTCCCTTTCCTCTCCCCACAAGAGACACCCTGTCGGGTGGGTGAGGCTGAGAGAGCCCTGATATCACTGCCCGGTCAGAACAGAAGTTGAAACACTCTGATCCACCCCCCACCCCCCCCCCCAAAAAATAAATTCGGTGTCGTCAGCAAAGATTAATCTCTGCCTGAGTCCGCAGTCCCTTTCTTCCCTCTGTTTGAAGTCGGGGAAATTTTCAAATACGGTGCCTGAAACGCGATCGGTGGGAATTTCGCATCACTCTTTCAGGGAGTCGGCCGCTTTCTGTCGAGCCAAGCGTGTCACTTCAAAGTTGGGAGCCTGTTCATGCGGCTAACAGGAATTGTTCCAGTAAAGAATAGGATTTTCACCTATTGTCTGATAGCTCTTGGACCCAGCCTGGCAAAACATGTTGTGCCTAATGCACAGTGGGAATGGTAACTCATGCTGGGGTGCCACCTAGTGACTCCACGGAGGAACGCCCAGTCGTGGCTTCGGAGCGTGGAGGATTGACCTATCAAGAGGAATCAAGATATACAACGCGGGATCAGATATTGAGGATCTCTGCCCCAGCATCCCTCACAAAGACGAACGACAAGCTATCAGAGCTGTTATCCCCAATGACGCGGAAGCACACCTGGCCACCAGCAATTGTTATCGATTTGGAGACGGCTTCCATCTTTCCTTCCGCCTCGAAGAGATGAAGCGGCCTTAATACCAAGTCAGCCCATCCGTCTTCCGGCTCAGCCTCTGAGTGGCAGCTGTTTATTTTGGGGGGAGCTCAGGCAGGGAAGGGGGTTTCCCGCTGCTGGGGTCTCTGGAGCTGGAGAAGCTGGGGATGTCACATCGCTCTAGGAATTGCCAGAAAGTCCGTGGTTTTTACAAGAGAGTTTCTGGGAATTCCTAGAGTGGTGAACCTGGGACCTTCCAGACACATCAACACACGCGGCCTCAGTGGTTAATTAACAGCAATAGCAGGCAATTAAGACCATAAAATGGCCATAAGGAAAACAGGGTGGGTGGGGTGGGTAAACGAATCAATCGAAGGCAACCTGAATTTTTAAGAAACGACTCCAAGACTGACCTGCTTCACAGGGGTGTTGTGAAGATGAAACAAGGCAAGAATGATGTAAGGTGGGGTAGGAAGAAATGTTTGGGGTGTCCGTCTGCCCCTTTTGTTTCCCAAGGCCGGCCTATCTCAACTTTTTTACCATCGAGAAACCCCTGAAACATTCTTCACGCTTGGAGGACCCTCAGAAGTGGCACAAGAATAGGGTTGGGAAGCCGAGCTGCAGACAGGCCCACCCAGGGCCCCTTCCCCCCTCCCCCCCCGGGCCCATCATTGGCCATTTGGGGGCAACAGGTTGACATGGCCATATATGGTCATCTCACCCAATAAATGTTTGACAAATTAAATACATAAAATTAACTCCCCCCCTTCCAGGGCGGTCTTGAACCCCTGGGGTTAAGCAAGGGTGTCCTAGGACTAGGGAAAAACGATCCTTTTTCTGCTGGTCCTTGGAATCTGTTTCCCCCCCCCTCTCTTTTGCAAAAGGCTTAAGAAGAATAATTCTGATCCGTTTCATATAAAGGTGGTAAAACAAGCAAATCCCTTTGCCTTTATTGCTGGGATTCTTTTCTTTCATATTAGGTTGCAAGCCCTCCTGGAAACTGTTGAAGGCAGTAAGCAGGGTAAGAACTTGGCAAAACGAAAGGGAGCGTACCTGGCGTGATTACCCAGCATGCCAAGGGGCGGCAGGTACATCTCGGGCAAGGAAGAGCCCGTCGGACGGGTGGATTCTTCACCGGAGGGAGGCAATCGAGAATTCTGCTCGACCTTCTGAAGCTCCCACCCCTCTAGTGACGGGAGCCAGGATCTGGCCGCGGCAACTTTCTGGCTCCCACCACACAACTATGGGCCGGGCGCGTAACCACAGACCAAAACACAAACCCAACTTATCCCTTTCATTAGGACCAACCAAAACAGCACAACAAGATTGTACACGCTCGTAGTTCTCCCGAACGCATCATTGGGAACAAAGAGTTCTGAAGAATTCCAGAGGCTTGTACGGGCTGTGCTGTTCAGGTCAAGAGCCAGCGTGGCGAGGTGGTGAAAATCTGGAGAACCAGGTTGGATTCCCAGGTCCTCCACATGAAGCCCACTGGGTGACCTTGAGCCAGTCCCAGTTCTCTCAGAGCTGTTCTCGCAAGCAGTTCTCTTAGGGCTCTCCCAGCCCCACCTATCTCACAGGGTGTCTGTTGCAGCGATAGGCAGGGAAGGGTGTTTTGTAAGCCGCTTTGGGACTCCGTCGGGTAGTGAAAAGTGGGAAATGAAAATCCAACTCCTCCTCCTCGGTGTGGTAGAGATTTTGTTTGGGGATTCTGCTAGAGATTCACACAGCGATCCACTTTTTGGGGTCTAATACCAGAAACCCACTGATTGCTTCACGTAGCTATGGACTTCCAAAGCGCATTACATCCATCATTCTTCAAGGGCAGAGGCCGTGGCTCAGTGGCAGAGCATCTGCTTGGCATGTAGAAAGTCCCAGGTTCGATCCCCGGCATCTCCAAATGAAGGACCTGGGGATGTAAAAGACCTTTGCTGAGACCCTGGAGAGCTGCTGCCGGTCTAAGTAGACTATACTGAGGTTGATGGACTAGGCATCTAATTCACTATAAAGATGGGCCACAGCTTAGGGATAGAGCTGTGCTCAGTGCTAGGCATCCAGAAGGTCCCAAGTTCAATCCCTGGAATCTCCAGCTTAAAGGAGCAGGTAGGTGATGATGTGAAAGAGCCAGGACAGCCGCTACCTTGACAGACCAAGGATCCAATTCAGTATGAAGGGGCTTCTGGTGTGTCCATGCCCCATCCACCCCCTCCCCTAGAAATCATCTGGGAGTCTTGCACTGGAACAACACCCTGCTGTCTCCTTGAATAAGGAATTCCAGGGTGTATTGGTCACGCCCTTTGGTGACATTACCCAGCTGGCTGCATGACGCTGGGGTGGAGTGCAGGGAACTCTTGAATGTGCTCCCCAGCAGTCAGGCAGGTACTAGACGGGTGAAGCTGACTGCTTATTGATCTTTTTCCAGTTCAGTTCTGTGATGTCAGGCCCAGGGGCAGGAAGAGGGTGTGTGTATGGGAGGAAATATGGGCTGAATCTGCACGGAGCTTTTATTCCAATCCCAGGTCGATTCGGTCCCTGCTGTCTCCACTGAATGCGATTTCCATTTTGATATTGGGCGATTAAAATTTTTCCTCTGCAACGAGCACGATTGATCCGGAGTGACCTTACCTTTCCCCCGTGATATCCTGGAGTGGATATAACCCTTGATATTTGAAAAATCGGCATGAGAAAGAGTGCAGCTGTCTGCTTGTCCCGAACGTACTTGCTCCCGAATCTCCAACGCTGTAGAAAAGCCCTGATTGGCCAGGGCATCAGTTCAAAGGCTTCCTTGTTCCCAGGGGAAGCCCTAACATCTCTTAGCAGAAGCTCCAGGAGTCCTAACTTCTCTTTGCATAGATTTGCCTTTTGGATTTATTACCCCTCCTCTGCTGTTTCCAGTCCTCTCCCTCCTTCAAGAAAAGAAAGAGGCTCCTGCTGCACTTGGCCCCCTCCCCCCCGTTCCGAACTTCCCTAATCATGTGCAAAACACTGAAAAGATAAGAGTAATCCAGTCTGTTTTTATTGAAATGGCTGCAGATAATTAAGAAGAAAGCTGCCCTGGACTTTAGGGCAAATTCCTGTTTAGGATTGAAGCGTGCAGGGAACACCGGACGTGGAACTCGCACTCAGAACTCCCTAAGGACACACACCAGTGCACACATCCACTCTCTCTCTCACACGCACCCACACGCAGAGCTTTATCGAGGGTTCTTGCCCCCCCTCCCTGTTCCTAGTGCAAAGACTTTTCCCTCTTCCCCGCGGCTCCTCGCTCCCAGCTCCTGAGACCACAGCAGGGTGGAGGCCCTCAGTTAAACAGCAGCAATTGGGCCGAGTCCGCGGCATGACTCCCTCGGCATTGCAGAAAGGCTGGCCTCAGTCCTCGGCGAGGCGGCCAATGGTCCTCTCTGGAGCCCTCCGCCAGAGCCAGGAGAGCAAGCAACGAGGACGAGCTGATGCCGGCGTGCCCCGCGGCCCGTTCTGGCAGAAGTGGGACAGGCGAGCCCAAGCCAAGTCACATCCTCAGGGCTGCGGGGGCTGGCTCAGGCTTCTTGGACGTGTCCTGGGAGACCGGCCGACGTGGGGGGAGGTGGTGGTGGCGGCCTGCGAGAAGCAAAGAAAGGAGGAGACAGTGTTACCCAAGAAGGGTGTACATGCTGGGAATGGCCTGGGTCTCCCTTGCCTCGAGAGAAACCTAGAAAACGAAAGAATTGAGAAGGAGGCACAACATCTGGACTCACCATCTCCTACCACAGAGGTCGCAACATGGTGCCCATGGGCACCAAAATAAAAAATAAATTATCTAATTAAATTTTCATACCCCACCCTTCCTGTGGAGCTCGGGGTGGGCAATGACATCCTAACATACAACCAACAAAATCCCCCAAAACAGCCATCTCAATTGCCCCCAAACAGATTCACACGGTGCCCATTAACACCCTTCTTGGTGTCCATCAGCTGGGCCAGGGTTCCCAACTGGTTGGGCAGATGAAACTCACCCAGTGTTGGCTTTACGTTCCCTCACTCTAGTTTCCCAGTGCAGTTTCCCATTTCCCCTCTTCTCCCCTGAACTTGGGCTTCCTATGGGTGTCTCGCTCCGCTTCTGAACGCAGCCGTTTTGTGGCTGGCTTTGCCTCCCCCAACAGCCATTTTGCAGTTGTTCCCACTGCTCTGTGTCAGAACTCCAACTCAAAAAGGCTGGGAACCCCTGCTCTGCCCCCTCTTTAGTCTTCCTGCCCCACAGATCCTCAATTCACCAAGTTCTCTCACTTGCTCGCTCCTTCAGAATTGCATACGTACAATCCCTCTGTCTCAAGACACCTTAATCTATGGCGGCCTCTTACCAGTGCCCTGCTCACAGCAGGAGTCCCTGAGCTTATTTGCAGCAAGGGCTGCCTCAAAATGGCTGCCGCAGAAGGCGGAGACAAATGCTACGTGGTTTTACAGAAACAACAACCAAAAAAAACCCACACAAGAACAATAAAAAGAAAGGACGGAAAGCCCGAGGGAAGAGAGGGAGAAAGAGAGGGCAGAACAGAAAGAAGGGGAAATTTCTTTATTTAAATAAATTTATTTAAATTTATTTAAATTTAAATTTAAATTTATTTAAATTTAAATTTAAATTTATTTAAATGGAGCCACAGGCTGAGGAAGGAAAATACAGGGGTGTACGGGTCCTCCAGGCATCCCCACCCAAAAAAAGGCCTCATCAATAGGGTCACCAAGGCTCCACTGGGGGTGGGGGCAGGGGTGGTGATTCCCTGCTATGCCCCCCTCCTATTTATGCATTTATTTCCCTGTAATTCTGGAGAATTAAGCAAATGCTGGCAGGGGCTCATGGGAATTGTAGTTCATGGACATCTGGAGGGCTGCAGTATGACTATCACAGCTGTCGATCATCTGTTATTCAGATGTCCATTCCATATGACAGCTAGAGGTCATCTTTCTCCCCTTTTCTCGGTAAGACCGGTGCTTCTTCAGAAAAAGGAAAACTTAAGTTCCTCCTGTGGCAAAGGACTTTCAGGCAGGTTGCTAAATTTTGTGCCTTTGCATACAGAGCACGCCCACAGAGAATTAGCGGCCAAAAATGGGATTCCATTATTGAAAACTAACTCTAATGCATTTATACTGTTTTCATACTTTTTATTTTTCTTAAACGTCATTAATAATCTATGCATGTAAATTATATTCGGCCTCAGTGCTGTCTTAAATAAATTCTCTTGATTTAGTCATTACATTTCTATGCCGCCCTCTCAGCAAGCCAGCTTGGGATGGTGTGCATCATTTTAACATAAAATATTTCATAATTAGTTAACATTTCTAAAAAAAATTAGCATTTAAAATTAAATTGAAGCAGCAATTCAAGTTGGTGTTAGCCACAGTGCCGGCATCAACAGTCCCTGGTTGAGTCGCTGTCAGATCTCCTGTACCTAGACTACAGTCAAGGAGCAATTTTAATGTGTGTGTGTGGGGAGGGGTCCAGGAGATCATAGACTTGGGTCCTCTGGAGTCATCCAATCCAACTCCCTGCAGAATGCAAGAAATTCACAACTATGTCTCCTCCCACAGTGACCCCAACGCCATATCTAGGTGATCCCCCCCCAAAAATAAAACCAGAATCCCTGGCCAGTCTGGCCTGGAAGACATTTGGTGATTGGCATTTCCCTGGGCATGCCAGAAAGGGCCACAAGAGCCAAACACGGACACCGTCCCTTCCTGCACACCCACTCACAATCTGCCCAAATTCACAGGATCAGCATTTCTGTCAGGTGGCTATCCAGCCTCTGCTTAAAAACTTCCAAAGAAAGAGAACCCACCACCTCCCACGAAAACTGAGGAACTGCTCTAACGTCTTCCGGATGCTAAGCCGAAAATCCTTTTGAATTAATTCCATCCCACTAGTTCTGGTCTGACTCTTCGGGGTAACAGGAAACAACTCCGCTCCATCCTCTATGTAACAACAGCCCTTCAAGTACTTGAGGATAGAATCATAGAGTTGGAATGGGGCCATAGAGGCCATCTAGTCCAACCCCCTGCTCAATGCAGGATCAGCCCAAAGCATCCTAAAGCATCCAAGAAAAGTGTGTATCCAACCTTTGCTAAGTGACAACCTTTCAAATACTTAAAGAGGGCTATCATGTCCCCTCTCAACCTCCTTTTCTCCAGGCAGAACATTCCCAAGTCCCTCAACCTATCTTCACAGGGCTTCGTCTCTTGGCCCAGATCATCCTCGTCGCTCTCCTCTGTACCCTTTCAATTTTATCCATGTCCTTCTTGAAGTGAGGCCTCCAGAACTGCACACAGAACTCCAGGTGTGGTCTGACCAGTGCTGTATACAATGGGACTATGACAAGTTGTGATAGCCATCATATCACCTCCTAGTCATCTTCTAACAACAGATGTTGCAGCTTCACTGGCTCCAACCCAAAGCTTCTTCTCTGCCAGATTGAACTTCCACACTCCTGGCCTTGCATCCAGAACTAGACTACCGTAACATGTGCCACAGGGGGCTGCCCTTGAACCAAGCCAGAAGCCTCAGTTGGTAAACAAGTGGCGTTTTCAAGGCAAGAGACCTGCAGAGGTGGTTTGTCACTGCCTGCCTCTGTGTGGTGACTCTGGATTTCCTCTGGTGGTTTCGCATCGAAGTACAAACCACAGCTGACCCGGCTTAGCTTCCGAGTTACGGTGAGACCAGGCGAGACACGGTTGTAAATAACTTGTGTCCCTAATCGATAGATGACGTTCAAGACACTAAGAAAAACTGTGCTGTTCAGCCCCCTAAAGGACTGCGTTACAGAATTACAGTAATAAAAGGAACAAAATCCTTTTTTTCCTCTATTGCTGAAATGATCAATGGGAAAAAATACAGGTGGGAAGCAAAGTTCTAAGAAACTGACTATCAAGACGTAGACAAACAAAACCTGGCAATTTACTAAATTGTTCAAATCCCACAAAAATAGTCTGGTTCAAAAGACAGAGAACAAAAGCCCATTTTTGCACTTAAGCTGAAAAATGCCTTCTGGGTTTTGGAAGAGAAGGACGACTAGATACCGATATGCATTATTAAAAAATAAAGTTAGCAATCCTGGATGGTCAGGCTGTTCTTTAAATACGCTATGCAAGACCTGAGATTGTATCTTGTTTGGCTTCTTTATTCAACGACTTGATTGTGGTTTTTTACATTTAAAACTCCAAGTAAAAACACCCCCCACTACGCACTCTTCCAATTTGAGGTTGGGATGTTTGTGAACATTCCATGTCCTCCCAAGCACATCCATGCTAGAGGAATACCTGCTGGCGCTTTCGGCTATGCTTACTTTCCTCCTGTAAAAATGAAAAGTTCCTTCAAATCCGGCAAGAGAAATTCACGAGGCTGCCATCAATTGCTCAGGCCAAAATTGTTTTGTGTCTTGGGCTAGTCACAGCCCTGTTATAGTTGTTCCGACCTAGCAGTCCTGTCACAGCTCTCTCAGCCTCACCTACCTCACAGGGTTTCTATTGTGGGGAGAGAAAGAGAAGAAAACAGGGTTGCACTTACCTGTAACTGTTGTTCATCGAGTGGTCTTCTGTGCAGTCACACATGGGTTCTGCGGAATCGCAGGCCTGCCACGGAGA
>BDOT02000001.1:174432405-174459748 GCA_003118565.2 Paroedura picta
GCTCCCCCTCACTGGCAGTCTTCAAGCAAAGGTTGGAGACACACTTTTCTTGGATGCTTTAGGATGCTTTGGGCTGATCCTGCGTTGAGCAGGGGGTGGTACTAGATGGCCTGTATGGCCCCTTCCAACTCTATGATTCTGTGATTCTATGATTCTATGATTCATTCATGCAATTTATATACTGCCCTGGTTGCCTCCCTCCTTGGAAGGATGCCTCCCAGGTCACCCTTAACAGCCCAGCGTCTCCATGAGATTTGTCCCATGTCAGCTGCTGTAGAGGAACCAGACAGGTAAGTAACGTGACTGACCGCGGCAGAGATCCAGGGGAGAAAAACTATTTCGCTCGGCTCCTGGGGGCTCCTGCTGCTTGGTGGCGCATGCATAAGCGTGCCTTTCCGTCTAGGATCCTAGCAGGGCGCAGTCAATCATCAACATTTATATGTAAATAATTGGCCGACGAAACAGAGATAATTTTAAGCCTATTTAGCTCGACGGTTCGGGCTCCTCGCCTCTCGTCAGCCGGCACGGCTGGGTTTCGTACCACGCTGGGTGCTGACGGCGGTACCTGTCAGAGACGTGCCAAGGGTTTCTGACGAGGGTCCAACGCACAGGTTAGGCATGGTGCTCCAACCCCTCCCATGCAGGCTCTTGTTGACTTAGGTGGGCCGTGCCAACAGAGGACCAGGATTTTTCTGTGGAGCGCCCTGCCATTATCCCTCCGGCGCTTCCTAGATTACATTTCAGGTGTTAAAAAACACCCAAATCTTGGGGTATTCAATTTGTGGGGGCAATCAGAGGGAGGGGGCCACCATTCCTCCACGCTCGCTGGCTCCTGAAGCTGGCAATCCTCTCTCTCCCCGAAGCAGATTTGTAGGGGATTTTGAGATCGCTCGTCTGTCGGTTTTATTCCTGCCGCTCAGGGAGCCAATTTGAGGCCAAACAGCTGGAGTTTTAAAAAGCCGAATAAATTGGGCCGCGTGGCGTTTCTTTGAGGCAAAACCTGCCGCCGCTTCCGACCCTGCCGCTTTGACCCGACAGACGGTCTCATCCGCTGCGAACTTATTGACGGCGTCTCGCTTTCTGCTTCTTTTGTTCTGAAAAGCTCGCTCGGTTTGCGTGGCCGGAACACAGCCCCTTTCTTTAAACGCTGTGATAAATCTGCGGGCACGTTTGATCTATTCAAATTGAGCACCTCGGCTGTGAGTTGGGACAGACTGTGGTGCAGTGGAAGAGCCGCTGCTTGGCATGCAGAAGGTCTCCGGTTCAATCCCCAACATCTCCAGTTAGATCAGGGGTAGTCAAACTGCAGCCCTCTAAATGTCCATGGACTACAATTCCCATGAGGATTGGAGGGCTGCAGTTTGGCTACTCCTGAGTTAGCTGGACCAAGCAGGAGGTAAGGGGAAAGACCTTCAAGCCTGAAGTCTTGGAGAGCCATGGACAGGGGAGTGGCTTAGTGGAAGAGCCTCTGCTTGGCATGCAGAAGGTCCCCGGTTCAATCCCTGGCATCTCCAGTTAGATGGACCAAGCAGGAGGTGAGGGGAAAGACCTTCAAGCCTGAGGGGCTGGAGAGCCATTTAGATGGACCAAGTCTGATGTGCTGGAGAGCCATGGAGAGGGGTGTGGCTCAGTGGAAGAGCCTCTGCTTGGCATGCAGAAGGTCCCTGGTTCAATCCCCAGCATCAACAGGCAGGAGGTGAGGGGAAAGACCTCTCACTGGGACCCTGGAGAGCAGCTCCTGGTCTGAGTAGGCAAGACTAAGTTGGATGGGCAGTTTCAGGCGTATGCTACAGCAACAATTTGAACAGACACACATAACCCAGAAATTTGCTTGTTTCTAGCCCCCAAAGATTGCACAGATTTCCCTTCCTTGGAAATCTGTAAACCGCTCTCGGAGTGGTATAAATAATTTGCTAAGAGGGGTGGGTCGAGTCTGGGATAGGAAACAGGAACCATTGGCCCTGAACTGACAGTTGGAGGGCCAATCGGACCTGGGACCTCATGCAGGCCAAGCAGACGCTCTTCTAATGAGCCACAGCCCTCCACTCGACAAGCATGTATGAAGCCGGCTTATCCTGCCACCCTGGAAAGAGCCCCTGGCCTCAATCATAGACCTGGTGGAAGAACTCTGTTTTGCAGGCCCTGCGGAACACCGGAAGGGCCCGCAGCTCTACCGGAAGCTCATTCTACCAGGTCAGGGCCTGTGTTGTTGTATTATGGATGGGATTTTATAGGGGTTTTTATTGGGGTTCTGTTGTGACTCACCTCTCGCCTAAGGGGAGAGGCGTGTAATAAATACAACAACTACAACAACAATAATAATAGAAAGGCCCTAGCCCTGGTTGAGGCCAGTCGTGCTTCCCTGGGACCAGGAACGATGCTTCATATCTACCGGATTTGCTGAGCAGGAGATGCCAGGGACCGAACCTGGGACCTTCTGCAGGCCAAGCAGATGTTCTGGCACTGAGCCACCACCCCACCACTCCTCAGTGTTCAAGGAGCCCTATGTCTTTAGGTGGGTGAAACAAGCGGTAGCCCAAGACCCATCAGCCGGAGGTGCCCGGGACTGAACCTGGAAACTTCAGCAGGCAAAGCAGGGGCTCTGTAATTAAGCCACACCCCTCCTGAAGTAGGCCAGCCCCTATGCAACCCCCCCGGACATCTGCCACACAGAAAAGTAACCATCAGGGTTCCCCCGAAGCTTCCTCGCCCCATCCCCTCCCACTCACCTGGCTGGCAGCATCAGGACCTGAGGGTCGTATGTCGGCACGGCAGACAGCTCTGTCCGGGGTGGGTCGGAAGGGAGCGGTTTCCGGGGAGGCGGGGGCTTGGCCTGGCCAGGGGGCTGCGGGGGGAAGGGAGGAGGCGTGAGTCCCTTGGCAGCATCCGGTGGTCAGAAGCTATGCATCTCCAAGGTCCACCTGGAGACTCTCCCTCACACCTCTCTTCTCCTCTGGAAAGAGTTGCCAAAGCGCCCCTCCCCCTCCCCCTCCCCCTCCCCACATTGCCAAACAGCACGACGGGCGTGCCCGTTACCTGCGTGGCTTTGGGAATAGGGTCAGCAGGCAGCGGGCGCGTGGGAGGCGCTGGCCTGTCCGTGGCCACAGCCTGGGCGAAAAGAGGAAGGGGAGAGCGGAAGAGAACACATGCTGGGGTACAGACCGTGGGCATAAGGGCAGGGGGTGTGTGTGTCCGGAAGCAATGAGGAGGGGCTGGTCTACCACCTGCTCAATCTAAGATTGGCCGTTAGCCCACAGGAGGAAGGAAGGCTGGACGCCGAAGAAGAATAGTTGGTTATAATATCCCATTTTTGACTACTGATGGAGTCTCAAAGCGGCTTACAATTGCTTTCTTTTCCTCTCCCTACAACAGGCACCCTGTGGGGGAGGGGAGGCTGAGAGAGCTCAAGAGAGAATTGGGGCTGGTCCAAGGGCACCCAGCTGACTTCACGTTTCTTGAAGTGGCTTACAGTTGCCTTCCCTCCCTTTCCCCACAACAGACACCCTGTGAGGGAAGGGGGGCTGCGAGAGCTCTGAGAGAACTGCTGCGCGAGAACAGCCC
This sequence comes from Paroedura picta, assembly GCA_003118565.2. Taxonomy (NCBI): domain Eukaryota; kingdom Metazoa; phylum Chordata; class Lepidosauria; order Squamata; family Gekkonidae; genus Paroedura; species Paroedura picta. The sequence continues at coordinate 174,435,967 of BDOT02000001.1, forward strand.
TAAGTCCAAGGTCCCCCAGCTGGCTGCATATGGAGGAGAGATAGCTTGGTGTTGCAATTAAGAGTAGCAGGCTTTGGAGAACTGGGTTTGATTTGTCACTCCTGCTCCACTTGAAGCCAGCTGGGCGCCCTTCGGCTAGTCACAGTCCTGCTAGAGCTGTTCTCACAGAGCAATTATCTCAGAGCACTCTCAGTTCCACCTCCCTCACAGGGTGTCTGTTGTGGGGAGAGGAAGGGAATGCAACTGCAGCTGCTTTGAGACTCCTTTGGGCAGGGAAAAGCGGGGTATAAAAACCAACTCTTCTCCCAAACCAGATTAGAGTCTGCCACCCTTTAACCTCTACACCAGGGGTAGTCAAACTGCGGCCCTCCAGATGTCCATGGACCACAATTCCCAGAAGCCCCTGCCAGCGAATGCTGGCAGGGGCTCTTGGGAATTGTAGTCCATGGACATCTGGAGGGCCGCAGTTTGACTACCCCTGCTCTACACCATGCTGGCTGTCGATTTAAATGGCGACGGGTTGGCGTGCTGCTTTGTGTGCAGCTTTGAAGCTCCACAGCAGAGCTCCTGTTGACGTTTGGAAGGTCCCTGGTTCAACCTGCTGCTCTCACTGGAACTCACGGTAATCGGACAAAGACAGCTTTGCCGATCCAGAATAGGGTAGCAGAGGGGTCAGACTCTGGCCTCAAATATCTGATTCTATCAGGGTCGATCCTGCCTTGTGTTAAGATGGAGACCGCTGTGGAAGTCCAGGGTTAGGGTGACCCACCCCAAATGTCTCTTGAGGGCCCTTCCCACCTCCACCTGTAGGGGGCAGCAGCCAGAAACTCTCTCTCGAGCCCCAGTCCGTGCTGGGAAGGAGCTCGCTGGTTTTTGGGGGACCATCCTGTCTGTAATTGTGACTACCTGTGCTGGGATGGGTCTTGGAACAAAATGCCCCTTAAACAGACTAATTGCACAGCAAGGCAGGAGGCAGAGTACTGGAGCACCCACAAGTCAACTCTGCTAATACTGCTTGAACGTTCCTTCCAGGACTGTACTAATTCCGAGCCGGGGGGGGGGGAAGATGGGGAGACAGGACCCCTAAGCTTCCTACCCTGTAAATCTATTATTATTATTATTATTATTATTATTATTATTATTATTAGATTTATATCCCGCCACTCCCTTGCGGCACCCACCTAAATCTATGCAGAGAATAAGGGGCGTGCACAGGTGTTAAGGAGTCACAGCCACCCCTCCCCTCCCGCCCCCTCCCTCCCTCCCTCCGCTGGTTTGTTACCTGTTGACCCTTGGGGGCCGGGTCAGGAGGAAGCGGCTTAGACGGAGGATCGGGCCGTGCGTCGCCAAGGGGGGCGAGCTGCAGAAAGGGGGAAAGAAGGAGCCACAAGAAAAGAGAGAGAGAGAGAGAGAGAGACGGATGGGCCGAGGGAGTTAGACGCCTGGGGCATGCCTGGCTAGACGTGCAGGGTGGGAGGGTCATGTGCATCCATGCAACGTGCATCGGGCAGGAGACAGAGCAAGAGAGAAAACCGAGAAGCCCACCCGAGTTTCACGCTCGTTCTGGGGTGATCCCGCAGCCCTGGGTCAGGTTCACTGGCAGGGGGCACGAGGTATAATTCCTATGAGCGTCCCCTGAGCGCTCACTGCCAGGGAAGGAGAGAGGAAAGGGCTTCCGGATCAACGAAAGCATTTCTCGAGATTTAATACCCGCTTCAAAGAGATGGGGCGGTCACAGTTAAGGTCCTCACAGGCAACGTTGCGGTGGCCAACCTCCGGCTTGGAAGCGAAGACCGAAGAGAGACACGGCAAAGCGGCTGTGAAATGAAGCGCTCCCAATCCGATTTCTCTGATTTCAGAGGTCCTTTATTACTTGGGACCGACAGGGCTCTCCGCTTTCCTTTCCAGCTTATTGCCATTTTAATGCTTGAAACTCATTTGTAAGGTATGTACCAGCATCGCCTGGAGTTTGATGCGCCGGCATGGCTTTGATTGTGTATTGCAGGCATACTTTTTTATTGATTCAAGAGGATTGCCGTGTTGGTCTGAAGGAGCTCAGCAAAATTTGAGTCCATGGCACCTTTAAGTCCAAGGGAGATTTATTCGCGGCGTGAGCTTTCGTGTGCAGGCAAGCCTTGAATAAATCTTCGTTGGTCTTAAAGTTGCCAGTGGACGCAAATTTTGTTGCACTTTTTTTATTGCGCCATGTGCCGGGATAGGTTTTCATGTCCGGTAATAAAGAGATACACTATATTTCTAGGGAAACCTTTATTCGTGGTAAATAAAAGGTAGACGGTAGGTTGGGGGTGGGATTTGCATTTTTACTGATGCTTTAATGTTTGCTTATGTATTTAGGAGCAAAGCTATTGATGAAATCTTTATGTTGTGAAAACGTGGGTAACTGTGCACCACCTCACTCTAGCTGAGCTCCCATTTGAATAAGGAACCTTTGAAATAAAGAGAAACTGGATTTGAACAACCTTATTTCACAGCCGCTTTGCCGTTCCTTTCTTCGGCCTTCACATCGCGGTTTGGGCTGGTCCTTGTGTTTAACCTCCAGGTCGGGCCTGGAGATCTCCTGGCTTTACAACTGATCTCTGGGTGATGGAGATCCATTCCCCCGGGGGAAGATGGCTACTCTATGGCATTATAACCCAGTTCATCCATTCCCCAAACCTTGCATTCCGCATCCAAAATTTCTAAGATTTTCCCCACCCGGAAAATTAGCAACCCAAATCTGGCAACCCAAAGCGACAGACAGCCTGCAGCGCCTATTCTGTAGGTCCGAGAGCTCTGAACAACTGAAATGTGGCACCGCAAACGTCTTGAGCTCTATGTGCTTGGCAACATATATTTCAAAGTATGTGTCTAGCCCCTGTGATCTCAGGACAGCAAGAATGGTATGAGCCATATTTAGGAAAATCTCTGGAGGCCGGTCCAACTCCCGGTCGTTTTGTTTAGGTATTTAGAGTTCACTCTTCTCCCTTGCAAGGAGACCCAAAGCGGACCTCAGCAAGGGATCATGCCCCACCGCAACCACATTCTCCAGGATCATCTAGCAATCGGTTATAAGAGCAGGAGGTCTCCGGGTGTCACCTGGACGTTGCCTGCTGTTGATCCCCATCCCTAAAGAGGTATGCCCGGCTTGACTTCTTAGCCCTGGCCTAGTGGAATGAGCCGCTGGTAGAAATGCTGGGCCCTCACGGAGCTCCCGACGTTCCAAACAGTGCTATTCCAGCAGGCATTTGACTGAGGTCGACATTTGATTGAGGTCTAGGCCACAACTCTTACTACCTCCACTCGGGGCTATTATGGGATGGGATGAGCAACCCCCCCCCCCCCTTTCAAGCCAGGCACCCACGAATTACCTCTCAGTCTGTCTGGCTGGCTGGCTGGACTGTTTTTCTAATTCAATGGGAATTTGGTTTTAATTGCATTTTAGTGTTTTAACTGCTGTTGTTTTATACCTTGTATACTTTTTACTGTTGTACACCGCCTGGGACTGTTTTTTGCAGAGGGGCGATCTAGAAATCTCAATATAAAAAATCTCAAATACAAATACAAGTAAATAAGTTGGAGATGTGGGGGAGGACAGGGCCCTCTGTCCATGTTGGCCTTATGGGGTGGGGGGATCTACAACAGGGAAACGGTATGCATGGGCCCTATTTCTCTGTCCCAGATCTCTCCTCCCACCACATGAAGGGGCTGCTCCTTGCCATAAAAGGACACCATGTGACTATCAGATGTGTTTGCAGATGAAGATGGCATTTGGGTAAGATTCTAAAGTGGGAAACAGGCTTAAATGTTCAGCGCAGAATTTCGGTTCTCGGGGCATTTGAAGCGGGACAGCTCTGGCTTTCCAGGAGGCAGCAGAAGCTGCAGTGGCCTGCCCTAGACGCCAGAGGGTGCTGGTGAGCCTTGGTCCAGCCCCGACCCTGACATGAAAGACTTATTGCCAGGGTGGCCACGCCCACTCGATTTTACAGCCGACCTCTGCAGCCCCGTTGCAAGCAGATTCCCCTTATTCCAGATCCTCAGACGGCACCCGGTTTGAGACAAAGACATTTCTTATGGAAAAGCTGGAAATTTTTACTGCTAAAAATTGAATCATTTTTGAGTTCTAATGGCAGAACAGACAGGGAAATGTGTCTCTTCTAATACGGTATTAGAAGGAGCATCCGCACTTGTGAGATGGGGAAGCCTTCTTCTCCGACAGTGTCAGAAGAGGCATGCCCTCCTATGAGAAAAGAAAAGGGTACACCTGTTCTAACATGGCATCTACTGCAACATTAGTGCATGGGGTAATTGTGGTCTAGAAGGTGCCACTGGACTCAAACTTTGTTCTGGTGGGAGTGGGGAACAAACTTTTCTCCTTTAGAATGACTGTTTTTTAAACAGAACAAAGTTTGAGTCCGGTGGTACCTGAAAGAAAAGTTGAATTCTGGGTATTCTTGCCTGAAACTCAACCCTTCCAAGACGGAGGTTCTGTGGCTCGGTAGAAGGGGGCAGGACCAGGAAGGACACCTCCCCTCCCTGGATGGGGTAGAGCGTGTTGCTGCACCCTCCCCCTATAAGTGGAGCACAGTCAAGGACAAGTCCAGGTTTCTGGCCTGCTGGACGCACCCGGATTGGGCTAGCCCCTAGAGTGCCCGCACTCAGCCAACCTCGCAGCCAGACGCTGTCTGGCCACCAAGGAAGGTGCTCCCTTTGCCACTGATTGACCTGGCCACCAGCAGCTGTGGCAGGCACCAGCTGCAGAGCTGTTGGCCAAGCTGCCAGCGGGGTTACCAGCTTGGCCACTGCGCACCAACCTAACCGGCTGTGAAGCCGTCACCCCAGCCGGCAGCAGGACAATCAGCTCGAGCGCCGCGCACAAGGCCAGCCAACTATGGAGCTGTCGGCCCAGATGCAAGAGGGAATGGCAGGTACGGTGGCGGCGGAGCCCTCAGGGGGGGCCCAACGCTAACACCCGTTGCATTCATGGATGCAACGGGCTTTCAGACTAGTCTAGTCAATCAACCAATAAGCTTTCGTGGGCATGCTCACTTCGCACAAAACCTGAGAATGGGAAGCCAGCTTTGTTGGGCTTCAAGGTGTCCCCGGATTCCAACTTTGTTCTGTTGCTCCACCGCAGAAAGGCTAGATATCCAGTAGCAGAGACCGTCAAGATTTTCAGGATGTCAGGTGTGAGAGTCTAAACTCTCTTCCTCAGACCCCAATGGGAGCAGGTTTTTGGGGTGCCAACTTCCAGGGGACACCCGGAGACATGCTGCTGTTCTAATTAACCTCTGGATGACCAAGATCAGTCCCCCTGGAGAAGATGGGCTGCTTTGTAGAGGTGGAGAGGACACCATGGCATTATCCCTTGCGGTGGTGGCAAAGCTTACCCCCGGCTTCCAGCTTGTATCTGACGAAGGGAGCATGGACTCTCAAAAGCTCCTACTCCCCAAAAAAACGTTTGGTCTTGAAGACTCGAATCTCGCTTTTTCTCCCCCCTTCCAATGGGCAAACTTAATTAATTGATGAATAACTACATTGGCCTTCGAGCCAGAGTTCTTTAATCGGATATCAATTGTCCCCAAAACGCTCAAAATCAATTAAAGCCTCTCTTGTATATGCAGGGAGTGTGGCTCAAATCGATACTTAATAACCGGAGACTGCCAGCACACGCCAGGGATCCATCCCACAGAGAGCTTTAGTCTTCAAAAGATGAGCCGTGGTGGGACTTAACCCTGCCTGGGACAGCTGCGATTGCCGAGGGCGGCAGAAACTCTGCACGTGCTCCAGAGAACTCTTTTGTCTCAGGGTCAAGATTCTGAGGTTAGCCCTGAGAAAATCCTACACTTGATACTCAGGATCTCTCCACAGACATGGCCTATGCACCGTACATCCAGAATGTTTCTTGTGGCTTAAAATTTTGATCTGACAATCCCAGCAAGGAAAGCTCCCCCCCCCCCCGCCCACTTCGTTATTTAGAGCCAGAATTTCTTAGTGTACACTTCCTGAGGCGGGGCTGCCAGCGGACCAAGGAAAATCTTGTTCTGCTCTTGCGTATCCTAACAGTGCCTCAGCCTGTGAGTTACCAAACGGCTATATTTTTTGCAGCCAACGGCACAAAGATTGTGTCCCCAATTAAACTTTGTCGGTCTTGAAGGTGTCACTGGACTCAAACTTCGTTCTGTCACTTCAGACCAACACGGCTACCCGCCTGAATCCTAGACCAGTTCTGGTAGGCATAAAAGGGCACAAGGAGAGTTTAATCTACCTCATGCAGTGGGCTAAATTTTGTTCCCCCCTCCCTCAATATAGCTTTCTCTGCCAGGCTCCTTTCTCCACCGGCCTCCCCTGGCAACAGCCTCAGGATGTACATCAAAGAGGGCCTCAGGAGCGAAGTCCCATGTCCCAGCAGCAAAAGCCACGCCCTTGGTCACCCATAGTAATAGTCCCTAATAGCCCCGCTTCCCTTCAGCAACATCAATGCACCGGACCACTCCCCTTCAGCCAGTCACAGCAACACCTCTAAGCCCCGCCCCATCACCAATAGCAACGACCTCAGGATACAAGCCCCGACCCAGGTCATGAAAGGAGAAGACATACATATATGCCCCTACTTATACATCACTCCAATAGTCATATGCATATACTTGCAGAAGTAAACAACTGTAATTCTTTTTATATACACACACAAACACATGGAAGAAAATAATTATAGAAAATGATGATGATCCAGTTGGCCCTTTGGTATATGGCGTAACCACATGACACGGTAGTGCTTGCTAGCTCCCAACTGCACTCCCCAGGCATGCAGAAAAAACATGCCTTTGTAAACTAGCCAAAAGAAAAAGCACACCCCCAGATACCAGAACTCCTGCTCTAAGCAGTTGTTGGAGATTTTTTTTAAAAGAACACAAAAAACCTTATGGCACTTCCAGGAAAAACCAGAATGTGATGTGGGGTAGTGCTAGGAATTGCCCAAAATTCTATGGTTTCACTACAGAGTTTCAAGCAGTTCCTAGAGCTCCCCTACCTCACTCCCAGTTGTTGTCTGGAAATGACGTAGTGGCGCATATGATGTTGCTGCCCTCCCACATTCCTTTCCTTCTGCCAGAGAAGGACTGAGCATGCTCCAGGAGGGACAGGAAGGTGAGAGCAGCTGAGAGCCCATGAAAAGAAAGGAGGGAAGGAACCTATTCCAGCACCTGAGATTCTTAAAAATCCTACAGGGGGAGATTTGGGGCAAGGGAATCTCCAAATTGTCCCCCTGCCACAAATCCTCATGAACCCCCTCACTTGTCATATCATAATTGTAATAAATGCTCTTAATAATTTGGTGTGTGCTGCTGGGGATTCAGGTCGGCAAATTCCCAATGTGAAGTAAATCTGGAAGCAAAACTGGGAGTGAAAATGGGAAAGAAGTCATTTAAGGCAGTGGTCCCCAACCTTTTTATCACCAGGGACCGGTCAACGCTTGACAATTTTACTGAGGCCCTGGGGGGGGGGTGGTCTTTTGCCGAGGGATGTTGTCGTCGCCACCACCTGAGCTCCTGCTCCACTTGATGTTCTGCAAGCGCCCATGTCTTCCCGCCGCCTGCTGGGGGGCGCTGCCAGCAGCAGCTGCACAGTGCCACACCAAGGGGGAGCCCCAGCCATGGCAGCCGCCAGAGAGCACCAGAGGTGAGCCGGCAGCAGAGTGGCAGGGCAGCTCCCGAGGCAGCAGCCGGGGAGGAGGATGAGGAGGAGCCGCTGCCCGCTACTGACTGATATACGGACCGGTATCGGTCTTCGGACCAGGGGCTGAGGACCACTAATTTAAGGTAGTGGTCCGCAACCTTTCTAAGGCTGCGGACCGGCGGTGGTGGGGAGGGCGATCGTGCGGCCACGCATGCAGGTCCACGCTTGTGCGTTTTGCCATGCGCGGCCACAAATGTGCATGTGCGGCACTTCTGTGCATGCGCGGCACTTCCGTGCATGCGCAAACTGCCGCACATGCACGTTTGCGGCCGTGCATGGCGCAAATGCGCATGTGCAGACCTGCTTCCCTCCCCCCCCCACAAAACAAACCTTGCTGGGCCACAAGCTAATCAGCTGCTTTTACGGCCGATTTGCTTGTGGCCTGGGAAGTTTCTTACTGCAGGGGTGGGGGGTGGGGAGAGGGAGCTGCGGCCCGGTGGTTGGGGACCACCGATTTAAGGGACGTGTTGCTGATGATCTAGTCTCTTTGTGACCATCTCCGTTTCTCAGAACTGCAGGCTCGTCGTCGAAAAATAAATGTGTTTCAGGGGCAAAAGGGGACAGGATTTTTTTAATTTGCATTTCTAAACTTTAAATGTTTATTCCTTCTGCGTTCGGGGAAACTGAAAATAATTGCCTCTAAACAACCTCTCCTAGTGCCGCTTCTGCCGTCAGGTCAGAGGCTGGACTGGGGAGGACGGGTGCTCTCCCACCCTCCACTCACCTTAGTAGTTGGCATCAGCTGAAGTTCAGTGTTCTGTCTCCACTGGGGGGGTTGGGGCCGCTCCGGGGGGGCCCGGCTGTAGCTTCGGGGTTCCGGCTGGGTGATCCTGGCCCGGAAAAAAACAGGTCAAGGTGGCAACACCTATCATCGCAAAGAGGCCACTCAAGGTAGCCCATGCAGGATGACCTCTTCCCAAACACCAAAAAAAAAAACAACTTGTAAAAGCGGCTCCCTGATCAGTATGAATCTTACAGGACAGCCTCCAACTGCAGAGCTGCCAAGAAAGCGGAGAGAGGGCCTAGAAGTCCGGAAGGGGTGATCACCGCCCTAAGCAACCCGCAGCCCTGCCAACCTCAGGTCAGAAAGGACAGAAATGGGACAAAGCTTGGCCGATTGGGCCTTCAAAGCCCAGCCCTATCCAAGTTTCCCAGTGTTCTCCGAGGCCCGCCTGGGACTCCGGATCAGGCCACAGGAAAACCAAATTGCCAGTGGCCAATTAGAAGTGTTTGCTGGCGAATGACCCACCTGGCCCCACCCACTTTCTAAAAACACTTGGGGGGGGGGCACCATGGCCCTCACAAGCACCACGCTGGGGAACCTCTGGCACAGCCCATCCAACAGAACTTGCCAGAGTCAGTCAGAGCCCCGGTCCGTTTGTCTTGCCAGAGACCTGGGCGCCTCTTTCCCGCTTGCCAGCTGTCAATGCTGTGAATCAACAGCCCCCCCACCCCACCCGCCGGCCGTACATGAGACGCCCCTGCCGAGAAGCAAGCCCTCCAAGAAGAGGGAACAGTTTATCCCCAAACGGCAAATTGCTCCGCCTTCTGTTCCGCAGCTCGTTCCAAATGCTTTGGAAGCGGAACAGATTGTGAGTTAAGATCAGAATACGTTCCAAGTGCACAGGCTCAGCATCTTGAAATCAAGACTCCCCCCCCCCTTCCCGCTTTGACCTGCAGCACGCGCAGCCTGACTCAACAGAAAGCAGATTCTGCCCAAGAGGGAGGAGGAGCGGAAGTGGATTTGCACAGGCGACAGACGTGGTCCTGTATCGAACCAGCCCCCTTAGCCCCAAAGATTGCAAAGAGGCCCCAGCACCCCCAAAAGAGGCCACCAACACCAAAAGCAATTGGACAAACACCAAAGTGTTCTGGGGACATCTACGTTACCCTCTCTGTTCAGTCGGGTGGAGGAATTGCACCCGAGACTCCACCTCCGCACTGCAGGGCAAGGGGAGTGGAGTTAGCATCGTGTGCCTGGGCGTGAGGGGAATAGTTCGAGGGCAGCACTGACTAGTTTTATTGGGGGTCTGCTCTGGCGAGGGAAGAGAAGCCTATTTTTTATACCCTGCTTTGCACTACCCAGAAGAGTCTCAAAGGCTTACAACTGTCTACCCCACTTCTCCCCACAATGGACTCCCTGTGAGGGAGGTGAGGCGGAGGGAGCTCTGGGAGAACTGTGACTGGCTCAAGGTCATCCAGCTGTCTTCACATAGGGCAGTGAGGAATCAAGCCTGGCTTCCCAGATTAGAAGCCGCTGCTCTTCGCCACTGCACTACGCTGGATCTCTAAAGAGCTGGGTTTTTGTATCCTGCTTTCTACTACCCAAAGGAGTCTCAAAGCAGCCTTCCCTTCCTCTCCCCAGAACAGACACCCTGTGAGGTGACATTGAGAAAGCTTTGAGGGAGGTGATGCTGAGGGAGCTCTGGGAGAACTGTGACTGGCCCAAGGTCAACCAGTTGGCCTGTGACTGGCCCAAGGTCAACCAGTTGTGGAGGAATGGGGAATCCAACCCAGTTCTCCAGATTAGAGGCCGCTGATCTTCACCACAACACCAAGCAGGCTCTTGGGTTCACACTGAAATTTTCACAGGGTGGGGAAATGGGGTGGGGTGGGGAGATAAAACTGGAGAGGCAGGGAAGCCAGACACTCCCTTGCCTTGGAAGGTGGAAAGAGAGCTGCGGAGTCCCAGAGCACCACCTGAGGACTCCGAGAGACCTGGATGGGAAGGTCATTCAAGCCGCGGGGATGGAGGCAGCCATTTTGAAAGAGGGCACTGAGGGAGACCGGGGCAGAACGAAGACGGGGACCCAGCGCCCACCTTACCTGTACTGGCAGCTGGTGCCCTTGCCAAACTGACAAAGGCGCTTGTGTAGACCGACACGCTTGGCGCAATAGAGTCCGAGGATTAAAAGCAGGACGAGGAGGAGGCTGCTGAGGATCAGGGCCGTTGAGGTGGCGCTGCCTGCCGGGGAGGGAGGAAAGAAAAACACACCGATGTTGTGTGGCTCAAGAGGGACAGAGTGCTCGTCCCCACCGCGATGCGCTAGGCGGTGCCTTCTCCGAGGGCGCGGGCTCTCCGCTCCTCCGTCCCCACCACAAAGTTGCATTGTTCCGAGCGTGAAGAATGTCTCGCCACGGCGTGGGGGTCGTTGGCTTTCATCGGCGGTTCTGCTTTTCTACGGCCTGATTTTACAGTTTTCAAAATATGCTCAAGAGACAATTGTTTCTGCACGCCGCTTGGAAGAAAAACGTTCCTCTGAAAGGCGAGCAAATCGATTTTGCGGAGTAACGAACCAACCGCAGCCTGAAAAAACGTGGAAAGCGGCAGGCGGGGAAAGGAGCAATGCCCACAGGAATCGGCAGCTGGAAAAGGGGATTAGGCAGATTCAAGGAGGATAAGTCGATCAGTGGCTATTAGCCGTGGGGACTAGGGGAGCCTCCACATTCAGGGGCACTAAACCTCTGAATCCCGAAGCCGGGAGGCAGCATCAGGGGGAAACCTTGGCCTTCCTGCCCTGTTGCTGGCCCTCCAGAGGGACTGTCTGTGTGGCCTTCCCTTGGTTACTTCTGACTTCACCCACACTCTCAGCCACCTGCGTATCTTTTCCTCCACACAACACCACTTCTGTGACTGAATGACAAGCCTAAAGGCTAAGCAGATGAATGTGGAGGCCCCATAATTCTGTTGATCCAACTGAAATCCTTCAATATTGACAGATACACAAAAATATAGGTAAAAGGTAAAGGTATCCCCTGTGCAAGCACCAGGTCATGTCTGACCCTTGGGGTGACACCCTCTAGCGTTTTCATGGCAGACTCAATACGGGGTGGTTTGCCAGGGCCTTCCCCAGTCATTACCGTTTACCCCCCAGCAGCAAGCTGGGCATTCATTGTACCGACCTCGGAAGGATGGGAGGCTGAGTCAACCTTGAGCCGGCTGCTGGGATTGAACTCCCAATCTCATGGGCAAAGCTTTCAGGCGGCTGCCTTACCACTCTACGCCACAAGAGGCTCTACACAAAAATATATGTATACTTAAAACAGGTATTGGCCGTGATTGACCCTCTTTCAGCTTGCTGGGAGACTATTGCCCTAAAAGATAACTCAAACTCATGACGATAGGTCAGGATTGGTGGACGGGTTAGTCTGTCTGCAGCAGTAGAAAAGAGCCAACGTTCAGCAAGACCTTCAAGGCTAGTCCAATTGGTGGCAGGGGAGATGCTTTCCAGAGTCCTTGTTCACTTCTTCAGATACAGCTAGAATGCGAGTCAACCTGTCCTTCTATCACAAAGTCAATGGATTCCCGCTCTGTTCAGCTAAATATGAAACCTCGCATGGAGGCAGATCAAGATGGGTGTCCAGGCTAGTCTGTCTGCAGCAGCAGAAAACAGCCGGAGTCCAGCAGCACTTTCAAGACTGACCAAATTCGTGGCAGAGGAGGAGCGTTTGTGAGTCACACTGCTCACTTCTTCAGCTACCAAACCCAGGACAGTTCTCCCCACTCCTTGCTCAACATCTCCTCCAGCTCTCTCCCTCTGGGCCGTGACTTGGGGGTCTCAGAGCACCTGCTTTGCACGCCAAAGATCCCAGGTTTCATCTCCTAGGCTGCTGGGCAGGCCTCTGGTTCTGCCCAAGAGGGCCGCAGCCTCACCCACTCCACCTCTTCCTTTCCCCCAATTTACCTCGCTCCGTGGCAGGCGAGCCGCTGTCCGCGCTGCCCCCTCGCCCGCTGCTCCGGCAGTCCGGGGGTCCCCACCCTGGTTGGCAATGGCAATTGCCTTTGTTGTTACACACCTGGTGGAGAGAGGAGAAATGCAGGGTCTGTTCCTGGCCAGGACTGGCTCGGCCCCTCTTGGAGAGAAACGAATTCCAAAGCAAGCTTTGAATGTGTGCGCCCAATGCTCATGCGCGCACACTGAAGGAGAGAGAAGCTCTATGACCATAGAAAGGGGGGGAGACAACCCTGAGAAAGGTAACCAAAAAGGTTGGAAGAGGAAGAAGAAAGAGTAGGATGAGGAGTTGTTCTTATATGCCCCTTTTCTCTACTCAAGAGTCTCAAAGCAGCTTACAGTCGCCTTCCCTTTCCTCTCCCCACAACAGACACCCTGTGAGGTGGGTGAGGCTGAGAGAGCCCTGAGATTACTGCTTGGTGAGAACAGCTTTATCAGTGCCGTGGAGAGCCCAAGGTCACCCAGCTGGCTGCATGTGGGGGAGCGCAGAATTGAACCTGGCTCGCCAGATTAGAAGTCCTACTCCGAACCACTATACCAAGCTGGCTCTCACTAAACTATAGCTAAGCACCCAGTGCTAATGTATAATATACAGTATATAATTTGATTATACATTAAAAAGTGCTAAAATATAATTCAAAAACACATCCCTGTGGTTCTGCATATATGTACCTAGGCCTAATATAAAGACAAATGTTGCATCTTAAGAATATTTATCACCACTTACTGCATATAAGATCCATGCTGTATAGTAGCGTTCCCCAACCTGTGGGCCGCGGACCACATGTGGTCCTTCGACTAATTGGAGGTGGGCCCCGAAGGACGCCTTCTCCCCCCCCCCCCCAGCCCTTTACTTCATCCCCCCCGGCCCTTTACAACACACTTCATTGTTGTGGCGTGTCTGTATCTTATTTTGAAGGGATGTTTAAACATTACCATAGCAATCAGAGAGCGTTAGGGCAGTGGTTGAGAGTAGAGGAGAAAACTACCCCCCCCCCCACCGGGCCTCAGTAAAAGGCGTTGAGTGGTCCCCGGCGTTGAGTGGTCCCCGGTGATAAAAAGGTTGGGGACCACTGCTGTATAGGATGAGTTTTAGGTCCACTCCCTATATGATGAATTTTACAAATATATATCTTTATGGAATGGTCCGTTTGAATGCCACTGAGATAAGCTTTTAGACTAAACACATTTGGTTCTTGTATATGGACATAATTTGTACATTTTAACCTGTATTTATGTGTGGTAAAGGTAAAGGTATCCCCTGTGCAAGCACCGGGTCATGTCTGACCCTTGGGGTGACGCCCTCTAGTGTTTTGATGGCAGACTCAGTACGGGGTGGTTTGCCAGTGCCTTCCCCAGTCATTACCGTTTACCCCCCAGCAAGTTGGGTCCTCATTTTACCGACCTCGGAAGGATGGAAGGCTGAGTCAACCTTGAGCCGGCTGGTGGGATCGAACTCCCAGCCTCATGGGCAAAGCTTTCAGATGGCTGCCTTACCACTCTGCGCCACAAGAGGCTCAATGCGCCACAAGAGGCTCATACGTTTGTCTTTTTATATTAGACCTAGGTACCTACAACTAGAACCATATGGAAGTGTTTTTAAATGGTATTTTAGCACCTTTGAATGGATAACTGAAAAACACTAGATTTTGTATACAGGAAGAGAGACTCCATTACAGAATGTAGCTTTTGGGCAATCTCCATTTCTTTGTCGTTGGCAACAGAACCCTGGGCCTAGCAGAACTGGGCCTGATCCAGCAAAAAGAGTTTCCTCTTCCCTTTGTTGTTAGGCAACCCCTTCCCACTTCTCCCCTTTGTTGCTCAGCATCAAAGGAATGTTAGAAGTGGCAAAGAAAGACTCAGGCCCTGGCCTAAGAAAAATGCTGAACTAAGTTACACTGCATGGTTCCCTACAACTGGACTAGATGACCCTTGTGGTCCCTTCCAGCTCTGTGCTTCTCACCGTTCAAAAGATGTCCAGTTATAAACTAGAACGCCATGAGAAGCCCCAAATCTTTTGCCGGCTTGGTTAAGAGCCCTCCTTTCTGACACTTACCCCGTGTCCGTTGCAAAGGCAGACTGGAAACTTCAGTGCGGGGAGATCCTGGCAACGCTGATCAATGCAAAACTGGAAACACAGAAAGGGAGACTGATGTTAGAACGACTGTGCACGACTGAACAAGAATATGAAGAGTGTCCTGCAGGGGGCATCGGAGATGTGGATCTGTCACAGAACATCCTGGTATTTTTCAAATTACAACAGCCAGACCTCAGTTTTCCGCCCATGGGGGTACTGCTGAAATATTCAAGGTACCAGGAAGTGATGTCAGCTGGCCACGCCGCTCTACTCCCCCCACCCAAAGTGCCTTGGGCAGCCAACTTTTAAATGACCGGGACCCCTCCCCTTCCCACTACGCCCAGGCCCATCACTAGCCACTTTGGGAGGGGGCAGGTCAACTTGCCCAAATAAAGGCAGGGATTCTTCAAAAAAATATTTTAAAGCATGTTTATTTTCTCTTTACTCTGAGCCGGAAATGGCAGGGGCAGGGTGGGAAGATTCTCCCCAGCCGCCATATTGAACCCCCCATGCCACGGTTCCACTGAAGGGCCTTCCCAGTAATATACAGTACCATGGTTGGGAAGCCTCGAGTTAGACGAACAGCGAGGAATCTCTCTCCGTTCCTCTTTCTAAACAAAGTTTGTTTCGCTTCTTAATAAAACTATTTTGGATAGATATCAGGCCGGGGAGGGAGGGGGTGGGATTTGACAGTCCGAGTAGTTCAGCAGTGGAATGGGCTGAGCCTAAGTAGGTGGTGAACTCCCTGTCACTGGCAGTCTTCAAGCAATGGCTGATCGCGGACGCTCTAATTCAGCCTTTCTTGACTTTTTAGCCATTGAGAAACCCCTGAAACACTTTCAGGCTTCGAGAAGTGGTGCAATCATGCAGAATATGGTGGGGAAGCAGAGCTGTGGACATGCTCACCTGGGGCGTCTCCCCTCCCCATCCCCTCCAAGCCCATCATTGGCCACAGGGGGGGCAGGTCAATATTGATTGATCTTTTAATGGGAATTTTAATGGGGTTAGTTGTTGTGCCCCGCCTCAAGCCTGTCGGGAACGGCGGGAAATAAATATAATAACAATAACAACAATAACAACAATAACAACAATAACAACAATAACAACAATAACAACAATAACAACAATAACAACAATAACAATAACAATAACAATAACAACAACAACAATAACAATAACAATAACAATAATAATAATAATAATAATAATATGATCATATGTGGTCAGATGACCTGGTAAATATTTAACAAATTGGAAATAGTTATTTAAGTTATGAGAGCCAGTTTGGTGTAGTGGTTAGAAGTGTGGACTTCTAATCTGGCATGCCTGGTTCGATTCTGCGCTCCCCCACATGCAGCCAGCTGGGTGACCTTGGGCTCGACACGGCACTGATAAAACTGTTCTGAACCATCAGTGATATCAGGACTCTCTCAGCCTCACCCACCCCACAGGGTGTCTGTTGTGGGCAGAGGAATGGGAAGGCAACTGTAAGCCTCTTTGAGCCTCCTTCAGGTAGGGAAAAGCGGCATATAAGAACCAACTCTTCTTCTTCTTCTTAAAATTATTTAATTCCCAACCACTTGGGAAACCCTTTCAGGGCCATCAAGAAACCCCAGGGTTTCACAAAAAGGCTGATCCCGCATTGAGCAGGGGGTTGGACTAGAAGGCCTTTACAACTCTAGGATTCTATGATTCTTTCAAGCAGCCTGGTGCTCCTACCTATTGCATATTTACACTCTGCCATCAATGGAGAGGGAAACGCCTGGCTTAGCCCCACGGGAGACACGGGGATGCTCTTTCTAACACTCCCCCTCTGACCCCACTCACCTTGTCCGGCCCGCAAGCCGTGCCCGGCAGCACCATGGCCAGGTCCAGAAGGTCATCCGCGGGAGACGGAGTGTTGTGCGGGCAGGCGGCCGACCCCCCTACCTTGTTTGGATTCGTAAGGTTGGCACTGCCCCCTTGGCACTGCAGCCGTCCACACTGGGCATTCCTGCCAGGAAGGAGAGAAAGCCCGCATGTGTTCAAGCTTCAAGTCTTTAGTGGATTTTTAAATTTAAAAATCTGCATTCAATGGTTTTCTGTCTTATCATTTTCCTCACTTTCTTCATTGGACACAGGTCAGGTCTGTGGGAGAGCTGCTGCCAGTCAGAGTGGACGATGCTGACCTTGGGAGACCACGGTTCTGGCTCAGGACAAGGCCTGAGGAGAGGCCCATCTATCAGCCACCATGTGTGGGGCAGGGGTGCTCTCTGTCTCCTTGGGGCCTGGGGGACACACAGGACGAGGATTTCTGGAGCCCGGGCCCCACTGGGGGACCTCCTGACCTTGTTGGACGGGATGGGACACTGAACTGATCCAACCTGGTTCCACTTTTGTGCTCTTATGTTCCTGGGGGCACAGTGGGACAATCTGTGGCATTCTGGCTCTGCTGGTGGACCTCCTGACGGCACCTAGGTTTTGGCCCACTGTGTGACACAGAGGGTTGGACTGGATGGACCACTGGCCTGATCCAACCTGGTTCCTCTTACATTCTTGGTGCTTGGGCTGGTGGGGGTCACAGTGGGAGGGCTTCTGGAATTCTGGCCCCGCTGGTGGACTTCCTGACAGCACCTGGGTTTGAGCCACTGAGTGACGTGGTGTGTTGGATTGGATGGGCCATGGGCCCGATCCAACCTGGCTCTTCTTATGTCCTTAAGGCCGCTTCCTGCGTTCACACCCAGCACACACGAATTCCCCCTCTGAGCTCTCTCCAGCACTAATCAAAACCACATGGCAGAATCCTTCTTGGACTCTACAACTTGAGATCACGGGTGAAGGGTTTGTGAAGCTCCCCCCCCACCCAGCACACACCGGCAGCAAGCAGACAATCTCTGCACGAAGAAAACTAGCCCAGGGGGAAAGCAGGATCCAAAGCCAACCCTTGCATCCGGTGAGGAGAAGCTGGCCATGTATTAAGGAGGAGGAACTGTGTGGGGAAGGAGGAGAGATAAAAACCACAGAGAATAAATGGCCAGTAGTGGTAGAAAGGGCTGTCAAGTCACAGCTGTAGAGAGCCAGGAGGGCAGGGGTGGTCAAACTGTAGTTCTCCAGGTGTCCATGGATTACAATTCCCAGGAGCCCCCTGCCAGTGCTAACGGTTTGTGGGAATTATTTTCCAGGTGAGAGATGTCCAGCGGCCTGCTGTTGGCCCCCGCCTGCCTCAGCACAGGGACCCTGGGCTTCCTCGGGGGTCTCCCAGCCCAGTACTAACCAGTCTAGCCTGGCCCAGCCACATCTGGGCCACCATTAATTGTTAATTAGGCAGGCGTCTGGCAAAAATTGAAGAATGGTTTTATAATTAACCCGTGCTTTTAACAGCCTCTTGTGGCGCAGGGTGGTAAGGCAGCATGCTATTTGAAGCTGTCTGCCCACGAGGCTGGGAGTTCGATCCCAGCAGCCGGCTCAAGGTTGACTCAGCCTTCCAAGGTCGGTAAAATGAGTACCCAGCTTGCTGGGGGGTAATCAGTAATGACTGGGGAAGGCACTGGCAAACCACCCTGTATTGAGTCTGCCATGAAAACGCTAGAGGGCGTCACCCCAAGGGTCAGACATGACCCGGTGCTTGCACAGGAGATACCTTTAACAGTATTTATTATTGTGTTTTACTGCTTGATGAGGACACGCCCACACTAAGCCTCATGGGTTAGAAAAATAGTTTATTATTATTATTATTATTATTAGTCAAATAATCAACTGTAACACACAAGCACATCAACTTGAAGGCAGAGGTGCTTGTGGTCTAATTGAGAGAGAGAACACAAAGAATGTGCCCCATTTCTGAATACTGGCGTGGTGTCGGGTTTGAGTCCTCCCTCCTCCTCCACCTGTAGCCAGCCGGGTGATCTTGGGCCAGTCACAGTTTTCCCTGAGCTCTCTCCGCCCCACCTACCTCGCAGGGTGCCTGATGTGGGGAGAGGAAGGGTAGGCCACTGTAAAACCGTTTTGGGGAGGTGAAAGTGGGGGTACAAAGAAAGCCAGCCCTTCTTCTCCTTCTACATTTGCCCTCCACAGTCTGCCCTTCCTCAAGGTAAAGGTATCCCCTGTGCAAGCACCGGGTCATGTCTGACCCTTGGGGTGACGCCCTCTAGCGTTTTCATGGCAGACTCAATACCGGGTGGCCTTGCCAGTGCCTTCCCCAGTCATGACCGTTTACCCCCCCCCCCAGCAAGCTGGGTACTCATTTGACCGACCTCGGAAGGATGAAAGTGAGTCAACCTTGAGCCGGCTGCTGGGATCGAACTCCCAGCCTCATGGACAGACAGCTTCAGACACCATTTCTGCTGCTTATCACTCTGCGCCACAAGAGGCCCTTCTTAGACATGCTATAAAAATGAGCCTTGTGACGTCCCAGCTCGGTCTGCGCCGATGACAGTGGTTGCGAAAGGATTCCCCCCTCCCACCGGAAAGCTCTATTTTCATCCTAACAGCTACTAATCAGATCACGATGGCTGGATCTCTCTTTCAGACAAAAACAGCACATTATCTAAATATCCTCTTCTACATAAACATATCATTTAGATTGCGGAGAAGCGACGAGGTTTAAATTATCCGCACATTCCTTGTGTTTTGAGGATTTTTCAAATAAAACAAAAGAACAAAAGCACAACCGTTTTGGATAAGTGCACGCTCTGTTTAGACAACGACAAATGACTCTCTGTCATTATGAGGATGAGGGCAGAAAGCTAGGGTTGCCACCCTCCAGGTGGGAAGCCAAGACATACAAAATGGAATAGACAGTGTATCGCGGTTGTACAAAAGGGAGAAACAATCCACTGTGTGAAGACAACACAAGAATTTGTGCAATAGGTCGAAAAGCTTTATCCAGCGCTTGGAAAGCACAAACAAAACAGTAATACTACAAAGGCATTAAGAAGTTATAGGAACGCCACGGGAAATTCCAAATCCAAACAAGGAACCGGTAAATCCTGCGTTTCGCTCATGAACTCGTCCTCAGAGGAACCCCGGAAAAAACTTTACTGCACCAGTGCCCAGAGGACTCTAGATAACATTCCTATTCTAATGAGATTCTTCATTGTTTAATTGCAGAGTAACAACTCCTAAACATATGAAAGACTGTCTTTGCTATTGTTTGTTTGCGCTTTCCAAGAATTGGATCCAGCTTTTCTCTGTATTGTACAAACCTTCAGGGGCGCCTGGAGAGCAGCTGGAACGATGGCTGATCTCTGAACAACAGAGACTAGTTCCCTTGGAGCAGGGGTGGCCAAAATGTGGCTCTCCAGATGTCCATGGACTACAATTCCCATGAGCCCCTGGGGTAGGTGCATTTTCTGCACTGGCTAAGAGTGCAGTCTTTTAATTGGGGGTGGGATTTAAACCTTTACAATGTGAGGTTGTGTTTTTTTGACATGTCAGATTTTTCTGCAAACCTGGGGGTCCCCCACAAGCCTGCAGGAAAGTCTCTTGAGCATTAGCGTGGCCCCAATCTGCAGATTTAGATATCTGCAGATAGGGACAAGACTTGAGAAACAAATGCATGAATAAACACTCTGCTAATGCTGGTCCATGATCATAAGGAATTGATCTAGCCACAGGGTAAGTGCTTGATTTCGACTGCCACCATCCCACCCCTAGCTCTCTCTGCCTGTAAGGAAGGAGGACTTCAATGTTCTTCACCATGGGGCCTTGTTTGGAATACTGTGTACAGTTCTGGTCACGGTATCTCATAAGGGACACTGCAGAGCTGGGAAAAAGGACAGAGGAGGGTGACCAAGATGATTAGCAGGTTGGTGAGATGGCTAGCAGGGGGGGTTGGACGTGGCACAGGACAGCAGTTTATAAATTGGACAAAATAATTTTGTCTCCCTTTCCCGAAGGACTAGAACTCGAGGCAATTCAATGAAACTGATGGGCAGTAGGTTGAGGACAGACAAAAAGGAAAGGCTACTTTACACAGAAAGTGACTAAAATGTGGAATTCGTAGTGATGGCAGCAGGAATAAACAGCTTTAAAAGGGAACTAGATTCATGGAGGATAATTCAATGGCTACTAGCCATGGTGATTTGAGAGGAACCACTACATTTAAAGGCATTAAAACGCTGAATTCCAGAATGAGGAGGAAACATCAGGGAAAGCCTCAGTCTCTCTGCCCCGCTGTTAGCCATTCTGAGGAACTGGCTGGCCCCTGTGTGAGGCAGGAGGCTGGACTGGAGGGACCCTCCCTGGTCTGACCCAGCAGGGCTCTCCTGTGTCCTTATGAGGGGAAGGTCTCGGCCTCCCTGCCCTGTTGCTGGCCATGCAGAGGGACTGGCTGGCCCCTGTGTGAGGCAGGAGGCTGGACTAGAGGGACCCTCCCTGGTCTGACCCAGCAGGGCTCTCCTGTGCCCTTACGAGGGGAAGGCCTCGGCCTCCCTGCCCTGTTGCTGGCCATGCAGAGGGACTGGCTGGCCGGTGGGTGAGGCAGGAGGCTGGACTGGAGGGACCCTCCCTGGTCTGACCCAGCAGGGCTCTCTTATGTCCTTATGAGGGGAAGGCCTCAGCCTCTCTGCCCTGTTGCTGGCCCTGCAGAGGGATTGGCTGGCCCCTGTGTGAGGCAGGAGGCTGGACTGGAGGGACCCTCCCTGGTCTGACCCAGCAGGGCTCTCCTGTGTCCTTACGAGGGGAAGGCCTCGGCCTCCCTGCCCTGTTGCTGGCCCTGCAGAGGGACTGGCTGGCCCCTGGGTGAGGCAGGAGGCTGGACTGGATAGACCCTTCCTGGTCTGACCCAGCAGGGCTCTTCTGATGTTCAGAACTCCCTGACTTGGTGGGGCTGCCCTAAGAAACTGTATCTCTTTGGCTCTGACAGATGCTTCTGTTTGTGTGTGTGGGGGGGGGGATGGCACTCACCTCTGGGCACAAGGAACATAGGAACCATTGGGAAGCTGCCCACAGTGGCCCTCCAGATCCCCCCTGCTGTTCAGAGAAGCCATGCATGCGTCGGAGACAGGGACCGAACCTGCCGAGAGAGACACAGGAGGTCAGGACACATTGGTGGAAAACCAGGCAAAAAGGTGAAGCAGATGCTGGCCTTCCCAAATCTACTGTGGCACCACTCCCTTACTCTCTATGAACCCCCTTCGACATCCACTCACCTGGACCCCAAAGTTCCTGGCACTGACCCATGTAGGTGGGGCAGGCCCCTCCGTAGCAAATGGCTCCGCCTTCCGCGCAGGGCGTCCCGTCCTGCTTGTGGACGTTGGTGGGGCAGCGCGGGGAAGTGCCGTCACAGAATTCAGGAAGGTCGCATTCATTCTGTGTGCTGCGGCAGACAAAACCAGCCCCTCGCAGCTGGAAAGGGGCAGATGGGAGGGGAAAGCTGCTGTCAAGGGGAACAGGCGGCAAAGGTGAGACAGTGTGGTGCAGTGGCTAGGACAGCCCATTTCAACCTTTTGACCATGGATAAGTCCCTGAAATCTTTTCCAGGAGCCCTGCTTCAGCTGGCCACGCCTCCCAGCTGTCCCGGAGGAGAACTGAGGTGCACTCG
Organism: Paroedura picta; assembly: GCA_003118565.2. Lineage (NCBI taxonomy): Eukaryota > Metazoa > Chordata > Lepidosauria > Squamata > Gekkonidae > Paroedura > Paroedura picta. The sequence continues at coordinate 174,458,030 of BDOT02000001.1, forward strand.
AAAGCTCATGCCTTGAATAAATCTTGTTGTCGTTGTTGTTAAGTGCGAAGTCGTGTCCGACCCATCGCGACCCCCTGGACAATGATCCTCCAGGCCTTCCTGTCCTCTACCATTCCCCAGAGTCCATTTAAGCTCCCGCCGACTGCTTCAGTGACTCCATCCAGCCACCTCATTCTCTGTCGTCCCCTTCTTCTTTTGCCCTCAATCGCTCCCAGCATTAGGCTCTTCTCCAGGGAGTCCTTCCTTCTCATGAGGTGGCCAAAGTATTTGAGCTTCATCTTCAGGATCTGGCCTTCTAAGGAGCAGTCAGGGCTGATCTCCTCTAGGACTGACCGGTTTGTTCGCCTTGCAGTCCAAGGGACTCGCAAGAGTTTTCTCCAGCATAATAAATCTTAGTTGGTCTTAAAGCTGCTACTGGACTCTGATTTTATTGTGCTACTTCAGACCGACACGGCTACCCATTTGAATCTATCCCTATGGGCAAGCCTAATTAATGAGATATTTTTTAACTCGTGAAGCATCGCATTTCCGTAAAGCAGCCCTCTGATGCCCACCCTCCTACTTCCACCACCCTTCGCTCATTAGTACTGGGACAGTATAAGCAGGGGTGGCCGAACTGCGGCTCTCCAGCTATCTATGGACTACAATTCCCACGAGCCCCTGCAGTGAATGATGCTGGCTGAGGCTCATGGTAACTGTAGTCCATGGACAGCTGAAGAGCTATAGTTTGGCCACCCCTGGCATACAGGGGTCACCTGGCAATAAAGGTAATGACCAGGTACTCATGGGCTGGATAAGAGCCCTGGAAGAGCCACTTCTGGCTTGCAGGCTGTATGCTTGACATCTTTGGCAAAGCTTTGCTCCTCCTGTGCTGTGTAGAGTTACCTTGCATTCATGGCAGCAGGCCCCCCCAGTGGCGCACTGAGCTCCGGCCATCAGTTGGCACTCAGTTGCGTTGCAACATGGATCTGCACACTCCTGAAGGAAAAGGGAGAAAGAGAGAGATTCCCGTTCCTTAAAAACTCCAGCCAGAAGGTTAGGCTGCTTCAGATCCTCACTCGACCCCAGGTGGAAAAGATACCAGGTTGCGATAAAATGAGCAAAGGGGTAGCAGGCTCCCACCTAGCATAAATAGGCATATCCAACCCTTTGAGCATCACTTCCTTATGCATTTTGCCTGTTGAGCGCTTCACTCCTGTGTTGGCTGGGGCAAACTGTCTGCTTGTCCCATGTGCAAATAACCCCGGTGTTTCCCTCAAGGAACCCTTGCTCCTTGGGTTCGGGGGGGGGGGGGCTCAAGAGAGTAAGCATGCACTTCACAGCCAGGGCTGGCCATTGCCTGGGGACAGTGGGACAGGATAGGCAGCAGTAGTCAAATTGGCCCCTTGTAGCAGAAGGAGGTCTGCCATGACTCAAAACAACAGAACGTAAGAACATAAGAGAAGCTCTGTTGGAGCAGGCCAGTGGCCCATCCAGCCCAGCACTCTGCATCACACAGAGGCCAAACCCCAGGGGCCATCAGGAGGTCCACCAGCACGGCCAGATCTCCAGAAGCTCTCCCAATCCTGCCCCCCAGGTACCAAGAACATAGAGCATTCCTGCCCCAGCCCTGAGAACCTAAAAGAAATCATGCTGGATCAGGCCAATGGCCCATCTGGTCCAACACTCTGTGTCACACAGTGGCCAAACCCAAGGGGCCATCAACAGAGCCAGAACTCC
>BDOT02000001.1:174459803-174477289 GCA_003118565.2 Paroedura picta
TTCATTCATTCATTCATTCATTCATTCATTCATTCATTCATTCATTCATTCATTCATTCCTCGCCTCTCCCCGGAGGCCTGAGACGAGTTACAGACATATAAAACCCCAATAAAAACATACAATAAAACACATCATACATAAATCCCCAGACAACAGAACAAGATGTGGTAAAAACTCAGGTCATATCTACTCTACCCCTTGGTAACCCACTCGAGGGGGAGGGAGGACAGAGGGTACCAGATGGACTTTGCTACTGCCACTGTAAGGGGGGGCAGATCTTCCATGCGGCCCGGCCTCACCCCCCGACCTGGCAGAAGAGCTCCGTTTTGCAGGCCCTGTGGAACACAGAGCTCCCGCAAGGCCCCCAGCTCCTCCGGGAGCTCATCTCACCAGGTTGGGGCCAGGACCGAAAAGGCCCTGGTCCTGGTCGAGGCCAGGCGCGCTTCTCTGCGGCCGGGGATGACCAATAAGTTTGTATCCGCAGCGCGTAAGGCTTATCCAATGCCCTCTTGAAGCTTTCTATGCTTATAGCTGCCCCGCAAGTTTCCTCCCCAGACAAAAACCGTTAAAACGCTGACAGCTTGGATCACGCTGCCCTCCCCTCTGCATCCTGCTTCAAACAGGAGCTGCACCAACAACGACCTTTACTGACCCATGCGCACCACATCGGTGTGCAGCCAAAGACACACAAGGAAAGGGAAGGGAGAGGTTTCGGCCTACCTCCCGGAGACCGCAGTCGCAGCCTTCCCCCGCTTCCACAAGGCGGTTCCCACAGCGGGGCTTGGTGAGGCGAGTTGGCTCGGGCACGTCCCGGAGACACCACACCCGGCTGCTCCGGAGGATCTCTTGGAGCTGCTGGTGGCTGCAATGGCTAAAACTCAGTCCAGGCATCAACCTGGAGAAGAGCAGAGAGGGATTCAGAGCTCAGGTGCCTCCCCGTCCTCAGGATTCGAACCTAGCACACGCAGATGCACTCACCCTGGTGGCTCCATGATGCAGCTGCGGCCGGGGGGAAGGTTGGGGCTGGACCCGTCACACCCGCAACCGGCACCATCATGGCTGAGGCCCAGGTTGTGGCCTAGCTGGTGGGAGAGGGTGGAGGCCATGACCAGCGGGCTGACAGAGTGGTCCTGAAAGGGGCAAGAACAGGAATCAGAGAATCATAGAATCACGGAGATGGAAGGAGCCATATAGGCCATCTAGTCCAACCCCCTGCTCAACGCAGGATTAGCCCTAAGTATCCTAAAGCATCCAAGAAAAGTGTGTCTCCAACTTTTGCTTGAAGACTGCCAAGTGAGGGGGAGCAGAAGGCAGAAAACAACCCCTTTCCTTTAGCTAGAGTGCAGGCAGGATTAAAGAACTAGAGTTCTGTTAAAAGTGTGATTGCACAATTTTTTGGTCACCATCTTGGGAGAGGCATTCCCAATGTCTCTCTCTTCGAGGAGGGAGATGCCTCTTCTTACAGGATGTCCCGGCTTATGCCTGCCTTGAAGAATGCATCGTGTAAGAGGAGGAATTTAGTAGCTGGCTCTACTAAGATGCAATTAGGATGCATGCATGTGTCCCAGCAGACATTATCTTAGGAAGAGGTATTCCCCGTGCACCTCAGAAGGGAGTGCCTCTGCTAAAATGACATCACGGTGCATGACTGGAAACCGGTTCAAGCACCATGCTCCCATGAGCCACTCTCTTCCAGTTTGGTGTAGTGGTTAGGAGTGCAGACTTCTAATCAGGCATGCCAGGTTCGATTCTGTGCTCCCCCATATGCAACCAGCTGGGTGACCTTGGGCTCGCCACGGCACTGATAAAACTGTTCTGACCGGGCAGTGATATCAGCACTCTCTCAGCCTCACCTACCCCACGGGGTGTCTGTTGTGGGGAGAGGAATGGGAAGGCGACTGTAAGCCGCTTTGAGCCTCCTTCGGGTAGGAAAAAGCGAAATATAAGAACCAACTCTTCTTCTTCTTCTTCTTCTTCTTCTTCTTCCCTTCCAAAACAGAAACAGCTGGGATGTACCTGAAGGTCGTTGAGTCCTCCCCCCTGCACAGTGCAGAAAATTCAGTGACCTTTCCCAGTGACCTTTGCCCTATGTGTAGAGCTTGCTTTCTCAACCAGAGTTTCTTGACAGCTCTTGAAGGGTTTTCCAAATGGGTGGGAGTTAATTTTAACATATTTTTTAATTTGTTTAAACATTTATCTGGTGACATGACCATATATTATAATTCCAACCTGCCCGCACCCCCAAAATGGCCAAAGAGGGGCCTGGAGGGGTGGGAAGGAAAGGGGAGGGTCCTAGGGTGGGCGTGTCCACAGCTCTGCTTCCCAGCTATATTCTGTACCATCGTGCCCCTTCTGGGGTTTCTTGAAGCCTGAGGAATGCTTCAGGGGTTTTGCGATGGTAAAAAAATTGAGAAAGGCTGGCCTAGAGAAAGGCTGAAAACCTCCAAGATCCCTGGGCTGACCTAGCCTGGAAGAAGATATCTTCCTGAATCCAGAGTGGCGATCGGCATATAGGGGGGGGAATGTTTCTTCTAAGACTGACTATTGGTACTTTATACTTCTTACGTTAAAACACTAGGGCCTTTTAAGAAAACTGGGAACATCATTTTTATATTAACAAAACAAAACAAAAAAAAGTCAGGTCAGTTAACTGTTTATAACCGTTGCCTTCTCATCTTAATACCTTTTATTTAGACATTTATTATATCCCACTTAACTCCCCAGGGGAAATGCAAAGCAGTTACCCTCACAACAACCTTGTGCAATAAGTTCGTTTAAGAGCGTGTGACTGGTCCAAATTCATCCAGCAAGCTTTCATGGCAGAAAGGGGATTGGAACTCGCATCTCCCAGATCTTAGTGTAACACGCTAACTGCCACATCATGCCGGCTCTCGTTGTTTTCACTGAATAAGCTTTCCAACAACCCTGTAAGGCAGGCCAGTGTTGCTGCCGGAGGGCGCCACTCAAAAGCGAGATCCAAATCAGCCATGGATGGATTTTTGGACATGACACGGCGCCGATTCCCTGGGAAGCAGCGAGCGTGCATACTCACCATGCTGAGGCCCCCCGAGCGCCCGGAGCAGATGGAAGCATGAGTGGACACCCCTGTTGTACCACCAATTAATGGGGAACCCCTGAGAAGATAAAAGAGAAAGAGTGAATGAGAGGGACTAGCACTAAAACAGAACAGGAAAAGAAAAATTAGATTCAAGCCCAGGTGCAACTTTGAGATCAATATGTGGGGCGGGGGGGGGGAGAGTGGTATAAGGTTTCAAGAGTCCAAGTTCCCTTTGTCAAATACGAGACGGAATGGAGATCTCAGTCCTCATTAGAGATGGGCACAAACCAGGAAAATGTGGTTTGGATCGTGGTTTGCCTACCCGACGCAGAGCTATTTTTCAGGCTGATCCTGCAGTCCCTTTAGAATCATAGAATCATAGAGTTGGAAGGGGCCATACAGGACATCGAGTCCAACCCCCTGCTCAACGCAGGATCATAGAATCATAGAGTTGGAAGGGGCCATACAGGCCATCTAGTCCAACCCCCTGCTCAACGCAGGATCAGCCCAAAGCATCCTAAAGCATCCAAGAAAAGTGTGCCTCCAACCTTTGCTTGAAGACTGCCAGTGACTTTAAAGGGACCGCAATCCCCTTAAAGGGACTGTCCCATTCATCAAACACCACAAACTACTTAAAAATTACTGGAAGTTCATGAAAGTATACTCGTCATGAACTTCCATTTGCAAACCACTAACAGATATATCTCTTATATGCACATGAGAATGCACTCAGGCTAAGAGGGTAGAACTTTAAGGGTAGAATTTTGGAAATTAAATATTTTGCACAGAGGGCTCCTAGAGAGATCTACCTGGAGACGTTTTATACAAACAGAAGCCTCTTTGAATTCTTTTAACCACCTTATATTGCAACATTCCATTAGTGCATTTTAATATCAGACCCCCGAGGAAGGCCCCGAGAGGGGCTGAACCGCGTTTGGTCCTTTGTATTAGGGTCAATTTATCCATGTGTCAATATATAGTGATCTGTGCATTAATGTATGATTAATACTGATGCTTTTAAAATTGTAAACACATACATGAATAGTGAGAAATATTTGTATTTTCACATTTAGCATATTCTGCTGCTCAACCTCTAAGGTTCCCAGCTTAATATACAAAGGTTGGGTTCTTTTGTTCCCTCTTTTGTGGTCCACTGTATTAATTGGCAATTACACAGAATATGATGTAGAATGATTTTAATATCTTCAGAGGTAGGACACGGCACGTAGGGAACACACGTCAGCATGGAGAGAGTCCCATCTTGGAACTCAAAAGTTGAGCTGAACAATAAAAATAATGTAAAACTTGTTGGTTGTTTATTATGTTGCACAATTAAAAACAGAATAAAAACTTCTTAAAAACTATACCGAACTAACAGCAAATAGAACCAAGGACCAAACGCGTTTCGACCCTTCCGGGTCTTCCTCAGTGGTCAAGATTATAATAATACACTCTATATAGAAATATAGAACTCTCTATAATGTATAGGTAGGACACGGCACGTAGGGAACACACGTCAGCATTGAGAGAGTCCCGTCTTGCCATGACCTACCTCTAAAGATACCAGTCACAGGCCACAGGCCATCAGGGATTAAAACTGTCAGGCCACGGCCAAAAAACCCACAATCAATTCAGACCACCGCTTGTTTCAGACATGCAGGACCCCACCTGGCTCTTTTCAGTCAGCCCCTCCCCCTGTCCCCTTACGTGATAAGCTGAGCGCTGTCGTGTGGGACTTCAGGTAGGAGTGCCTGCTGCCTCCAGCGCAGAAAACGCTCCAGCACAGCGTGAGGACGCCCTTCCATCGACACCCGATCTCGGTCGTTCCAGACTTCAGAGTGCACAAGCGCCACCCGCAGCCCCAAGGGACGGTAAAACTGTGCAGGGTAGATTTAAAGGGAAAAAGAGAGAGAGGTCAAGCTTAGAAAGGGTTAAGCAGTGGAATGAGGTCATTTCAGTCAAGGAAACAGAAGAGAGAAATCCTTTTTGGAGAATCCTTGCTCTAAACCAGCCTTCTGTCAACCTTTTGACTATGGAGGTACTGCTGAAGTATCTTCCAGGTGTCATGAACATGCCCGTTAGTTTCGTTTCCTTTGAGCTGGCAAGGTCAGGGGTTGTAAACCTGTAAATCTGTCCTCGGGCTCCAAGCCTCCCTTCTTTTCGCAGCGGGAGTTGTCCGCTGTTGATGTATCAATCTCACTCTAAGTGTCCTTGCTTAGACAGCCTAGTCTCAACAAAGCTGTAACAGTATAGATTCCTGGCCATCTGGCATCTTGTGAACTCCGGCACCTTTGGTGCCCTTTTTGCTCTCCCACCAAAATGCCTTAGTGCTCCTCCCTTATAGAGAGGACTCTATATCTGCCTTGTATTGCCTATTGCTCTTTGTTATTATCAAGATCTTTGCTTAGGAAGATCTTGGGTTGCTCTAGCATTCTGTGGACTCTGTTTAATAAAGCTCTCGTTGGATTTCAACTGATTGTTGGATCTCGGATGTGTCTTTATTACGGACTCTGCAGGCTTGGCTCAGCCTGGTTCCTGATACCAGGCTGAGAGGTACCCGGAAGTGATGTCAACTGGCCATGTTCCGCCCCCAAAAAAGAGGAGCCTTGGTCAACAAAGGTTTAAAGGGCAGGGGTCCCTCCACTTCAGACCCCCTCCAGGCCCATCATGGCCACCCTACAGCGTGGCCCTAAGCTGCGGCCTGACCGCAAAAAGCGCCCCCCATCCAAAAACAAACAAAGTGATCAACAACAGAACTTTATCAACGGGCTAATCAGTGCAACTGTCTGTCCGCGCCACCAAAAACTGCAAAACTGGCTACGTACCCCATCCATATAGCTGGCGATCTCCAGCATCCGTATCCGGATTTGGTCAAGATTGAAATACAGCTTGAACTGAAATGAGAAAATTGCACTGACGTCGTTTCAGACACAGAGAGAAAGACAAGAGAAAAAGACTTCCTCAGCCCCAGCTGTGCCCTTCAGGATTTCTTGGCCAATGTGGTGTTGAGGTTAAGAGCGGGGGCCTCTAATCTGAAGAACTGGCTTTGATTCCCCACTCCTCCACCATATGCAGCCAGCTGGGTGACCTTGGGCCGGGGTCTCAGTTCTCTCCGAGCTCTCACGGGGTGTCTGTTGTGGGCAGAGGACGGGAAGGAGATTGTAAACAGCTTTGAGACTCCTTTGGGTAGTGAAAAACAAGAGTCTGTTTAACCAGCTCTTCTTTTTAATTTACCCGAGAAAATCCCTGCAGGATCAGACCTGAACCCAGGTAGAATCTTCTGGAATAGCCACAAAAGAAAAAATCTTATTTGTTCTTTGACCGCTAGGTACTGGCATTCGTGCCCCTGAACATGAAGGTCCTCATGGACCCTCAAAAGATAATAGCTATGGAGAAAGCTCTATGGATGCTTTAAGCACAGGGGGCTCCCCAAGCACCAAGAACACAAGAGAAGGCATGTTGAATCAGGCCAATGGCCCATCCAGTCCAACACTCTGTGTCACACAGTGACCAAAACCTAGGAGCCATCAGGAGGTCCACCAGTGGAGCCATGGTACCTGCTTGGTGGCAGCTGTCACCGCAGCACAAGGATCTTTACTGTGTGACTGAAGATAAGCTGAGGCAACCATCTTGTGGCAGCCATTCTGAAAGGTGCCTGCAGGTTAAAAAGGTTAGGAATCACGGGTATAGCAACTAAAGTGTTGGGCTAAGACAGGGGAAGCTCCAGGTTCAAGTCCCCAGTTTCCCATGAAAACTCACAGGGTGACCTTGGCCTAGTCACATACCCCAGGAGGAGCATTTGAGCCTCTAAAACGCTGCAACCACATGCAGAGCCACAGAAAGCTCACACAATGTTCAGAGAGAAGGAGAACATCTGGGATTTTGTACACAACTTTTTTTTTGATCTGAAGGAGTCTCAATTGCCTTCCCTTCCTCTCCCCACAACAGACGCCCTGTGAAGTAGGTGGGGCTGAGAGAGCTCTGAGAGAACTGAAACTGGCCCAAGGTCACCCCGTGGGCCACATGTGTCTCAAAGCAGCCTCAAAGCCTTCCTGTGAGACAGATGGTGCCGAGAGAGCTGTTGAGAGAACTGGGACTGGCCCCAGTTCACCTAGCTGGCTGCATGTGGAGGAGGAGTAGGGAATCAAACCCGGTTCTCCAGATTATAGGTCACCATTCTTAATCATGACAACAAGCTGCCAGTCTAATATACTTTAGATGCCTTCCATGGAAACTCCAAAGCCAGAGGGGGGATATATAGCAAGGACGTGGGTAGGGAGCCACCAGGGCCTCTCACCTCAGCACGGTCGGCCACCATCACCAGTTCCACGTATCGGTGTTCAGGTTCCGCCTGCCGCTTACCCTGGGAGAGGGGAGAAAACGTTTCGTTGGACGCCACAGAAGATCTCTTAGAATCATAGAATCATAGAGTTGGAAGGGGCCATACAGGCCATCTAGTCCAACCCCCTGCTCAACGCAGGATCAGCCCTAAGCATCCTAAAGCATCCTATTTGTGCCCGACAGTCTTTGACCAAGCAGAAGAGCCAAAATGCCCAGGAAGCATCTAGACCAGTTCTCAACCTGGGGGTCGGGACCCCTTTGGGAGTCAAACGACCCCTTCAAAGGGGTCATTGCAGGGCAAGCAGCTTGGCCAGGGGAGGCACCATCTACACAACAGCCTTGCGGGGTAGATTGAGATAGAGCGTTTGTCTGTCTTGGAGCAGCGGAAAAGAGCGAGATGGGCATGGTGGGACAAGAGGCAGAACTGAACTGAGAAACCCCGGGAGAAAACCAATTTAAATACAATCATAAACATTGGATCTTCACATCATTGGTGAGTTTTGGTGTAATTTCTGTGAAAGAACACATGCATAATTTTATGGTTGGGAGTCACCACAACATGAGGAACTGTATTAAAGGGTCACGGCATTATGAAGGTTGAGAACCACTGATCTACACTAGATTAGCGATCCCCAACCTGTGGCTGCGGACCACATGTGGTCCGTCGACTAATTGGAGGTGGGCCGCGAAGGACGCCTTCTCCCCCCCCCCCCCGGTCCTTTACTTCATCCCCCTGGCCCTTTACAACACACTTTGGGTGTCATTGTCTCCCATCACTCCCAGATGGGACTATTTCGTTGCAGAGAATCAAGCTCAGGGTTCCCATTGATTTGTCATTGTCATGAGTTAAAATTTCCATGAAAATAAAATGTTCCTCATGTTCATTGTTGTGGCGTGTCTGTATCTTATTTTGAAGGGGTGTTTAAACATTACCATAGTGATTAAAGAGCGTTAGGGCAGTGGTTGAGAGTAGAGGAGTAAACTACCCCCCCCACCGTGCCTCAGTAAAATTGTCAAGCGTTGAGTGGTCCCTGGTGATAAAAAGGTTGGGGACCACTGCACTAGATGACGGCATTGTGCTCTCTGTGGGGCAGCCCTTGAAGACTGTCCAGAAGGCTGAGTGGAATGGGGAGCAAGGGCCACAGAATTCTAGTCTTGAACTAGAGGTATCATGCTGTAGAAGCTGGGGGCGAGGATCAAAAACGTTGCCATGCATACCCTACGTAGCAGAGGTTGCTCTGGCTGTGGATGAAGCTGTCCATGGGACAGAGAAATTGGCCTACATTCTCCCGGGCTGTGTTTGACCGCACGAAGTCTGTAGGCTCTGTGATGTGTTGCATTCCCCCTGGCGTGAGACTCAAGGCTGTAGCTTTGGCCCCTTGACAGGAACAGGAGACCACTGGAAAAGGAAGTCACATTACAGAACATAAGAAGAAGCCATGTTGGATCAGGCCAGCGGCCCATCCAGTCTGACACAGTGGCCAAAACTCAGGAGCCAACATGGGGCCCACCATAAAGGCCGGAATTCCAGAAGCCCTCCCACTGTTGCCTTCCCTCAGACATAAGAACATAAGAGAAGCCATGTTGGACCAGGCCAATGGCCCATCCAGTCCAACCCTGTATGTCACACAGTGGCCAAAACCCAGGGGCCATCAGGAGGTCCACCAGAAGGGCCAGAACTCCAGAAGCCCTCCCACTATGGCCCTCCAAGCAACAAGAACCTAAGAGAAGCCATGTTGGATCAGGCCAGGTGGCCCATCCAGTCCAACCCTCTGTGTCCCACAGTGGCCAAGATCCAGGGGCCATCAGGAGGTCCACCAGCAGGGCCAGAATTCTGGAAGCCCTTCCCCTGTGGCTCCCCAAGCACCAAGAACACAGAGCTAAATAATGCCACTGTGACCCACTTCCGCAAATGTTTGCTGCCATTTCACACAGTAAAAGCACCCCGTGCTCTTTCCGCTCTCGCCTCCCCGGCTGCCAACTGCCAACTGCTCTTTCCAACTGTCACTCCCAACATTCCCTCAGCTCTCATTGGCCACTCTCAGTGAGGGGCAGAACCTAACCTGTCCATCATAGTTAGTAAGGCCTGACTGGCATTCTTAAGCTAGAGGCCGAGTTATCACAGAATCATAGAGTTGGAAGGGGCCACAGAGGCCATCTAGTCCAACCCCCTGCTCAACGCAGGATCAGCCCAAAGCATCCTAAAGCATCCAAGAAAAGTGTGCATCCAACCTTTGCTTGAAGACTGCCAGTGAGGGGGAGCTCACCACCTCCTTAGGCAGCCTATTCCACTGCTGAACTACTCTGACTGTGAAAAACTTTTTCCTGATATCTAGCCTATATCATTGTACTTGAAGTTTAAACCCATTACTGCGTGTCCTCTCCTCTGCAGCCAACAGAAACAGCATCCTGCCCTCCTCCAAGTGACAACCTTTCAAATACTTAAAGAGGGCTATCATGTCCCCTCTCAACCTCCTTTTCTCCAGGCTGAACATTCCCAAGTCCCTCAACCTATCTTCATAGGGCTTGGTCCCTTGGCCCCAGATCATCCAAGAAAAGTGTGTATCCAACCTTTGCTTGAAGACTGCCAGTGAGGGGGAGCTCACCACCTCCTTAGGCAGCCTATCCCACTGCTGAACTACTCTGACTGTGAAGATTTTTTTTCCTGAAGGCAGCCAGTATGGTGCAACAATTAGAGTGGCAGAGGGCAGAACAGGTAGAACCAGAGTCAAATTCTCACTCTTGTCATGAAAGTGTGCTGGGAGTCTAGGCTGCCTCACAGAGAGCCAGCATGGTAGCGTGATTAAGAGGGGCAGCCTCTAATCTGGAGAGCCGGGTTTGATTCCCCGCTCCCCCTCATGCAGCCAGATGGGTGACCGTGGGCCAGTCACAGCCCTGTTGGAGCTGTTCTCACAGAGCTGTTCTGTCAGAGCTCTCTCAGCCCCACCTACCTCACAGGGTATTGGTTATGGGGGGGGGGGGGAGAGGAAGGGTAGAGAAGAGTCAGTTTTCTGTACCTTGCCGTTCACTCCCCGAAGGAGTCTCAAAACAGCTAACAATCGCCTTCCCTTCCTTTCTCCAAGACAGATACCCTGGTGAGGTAGTTGGGGCTGAGAGAGCTCTGACAGAACTGCTCTGTGAGAAAAGCTCTAATGGGATCGTGGCTGGTCCAAGGTCACCCAAGCTGGCTGCATGTGGAGGAGCAGGGAATCACACCCGGTTCTCCGGATTAGAAGATGCCGCTCTTAACCACCACACCACGCTGGATTAGGGGATTGTGAGCCACTTTGAGACTCCCCTAGATAGCAAAAAAAAAAAAAAAAAGGGGGGGGGTACAAAACTCCAGCTCTTCCCTGGAGGACAATGGAGGAGAGGAGAATAATGGAAGCCTCTTTGGTCCCTGTCAAAGACCAAAGTGGCATATAAATTAAAGTGCTGGCATACTGGCAAAGCTGGAGACGCCCCAGCTCAAATCCTCAATCTTCCCCTGGAGTTTTCTGGCAAACTAGGGTCAATCTGTTTTCTTAGGCTAAGCTACCCTGCAGGGGGGTTGTGACAAGAGAAAACCAGAGGCGGGGAGAATTTCTACCTGAAAAGGCAACAAATATGTGACTCAGCAACAATACTTCATGGAAGGGACTGGAATTCTGGTGCCTTTACTGGGGGCAGCGAACTGCAGAATGCAGTAAACTGATTCCTTGAGGGTCGTAGCACTAATATAACATTTCGATCATGGCCTCGAAGCCCCCACCGTTCTTTCCCTCCTCCCCTCTTTGTCCTGGCTCCCCGTTCTTACCTTAGACCTGAGCAAATGCAGACATTGGCCCACGAGTCGAGAAATCCCTGGACACTGCCCCGATAACAGCAATTCCCCTGCAACAGAGAGGAGGAGGAGGTATAAACCACAGTCCCAGTCCCTGCCTCCAAAATGTGCATGCACAGGTTGTGGCATGTCTGAGACGGCCAATGAAATAATTTTAGAAGCACGCCGAAGGAAAGTTATGCTATACCTAGATGAGGAAGACTAAGGAATTTTGGAGCACTGTAGCTTGGGGAGGTGAATTAGATACACATAAGAACAGAGCCTCTTGTGGCGCAGAGTGGTAAGGCAGCAGACATGCAGCCTGAAAGCTCTGCCCATGAGGTTGGGAGTTCGATCCCAGCAGCCGGCTCAAGGTCGACTCAGCCTTCCATCCTTCCGAGGTCGGTAAAATGAGTACCCAGCTTGCTGGGGGGTCAACGGTAATGACTGGGGAAGGCACTGGCAAACCACCCCGTATTGAGTCTGCCAAGAAAACGCTGGAGGGCGTCACCCCAAGGGTCAGATATGACTCAGTGCTTGCACAGGGGATACCTTTACCTTTACCTTTAAGATCAACCAAGTGCACTCTGTTACCAGCCCCATGGCCTACCCCACTCTGCTCCGTTCTCTTTCCCTCCCCCTTTTCTTTTTAACTCAGTTGCTGGCCCCCATGGACTTGGGGCTGTCGGTAAAAATGGAATGGCAGAGTAAGATTTTAGATTATTTTATCATTTGCACAATTGACGGCCATGGACTACGTATGTATGTTTTAATATGATTATCTTTGCGAACGGCCCTGAGCCTGTTGTCAGGAAGGACAGTATATATGCCTAATAAATTAAAAAGTATATTCAATTCTCAATGTTCTCCCCCTCCTGGGCATGCTTAAGATTAACTTTAAAAAAAAATCATTTCTGGAACAGAGGGGGACAGAACGATCAAGACCGATTAGCTACGATGGCCCGATGAATCCTCCATGTTCAGAGGCAGTCTACCTCTAATTATCAGATCAGAAACCCTATAACAAGCTTTCTCAACCAGGGTTCCATGAAACCCTGGGGTTTCCTGACGGCCCCGGACGAGTGAATGGGTAGAATTAGTTACATTTTAATATGTATTTTTTAAATTTGTCAAACATTTATCAGGTGATATGAACATATATGGTCATGTTGACCCTCCCCTCCTCCTAAAATGGCCAATGATGGGCCAGGAGGGGTTGGGAAGGGGAGGGGCCCCAGGTGGGCGTGTCCACAGCTCTGCTTCCCAACCGTATTCTGCACCATCATGTCACTTCTGGGGTTTCTTGAAGCCTGAAGAACATTTCAGGGGTTTCTCAATGGTAAAAGAAGTCGAGAACAGCTGCCCTATAGAAAAAACCATGAAGAATCCCTAGAGAGAAAAGGGTTGGGGGGGGGGGCAGCCCGGACTCTAGTCATTCAGGCCTCCATCTAATTGGGTTTAGGTCTGTGCCTGATAAAAGAAGCGCTGACTCTCGAAAGTTGATATCCTGAGTGTCTCGTTGGCCTCGGGGGAGCAACAGGACTCGAAATTAAATATTTAGGATATTTTCGTGCCGCCTCTTCAGAGCCCTGCTGGAAGGGGCTCGGGATTTTAAAAAGAACCAACCCTAGGGCTTCAACAAGCACAAGAGGAAAATTCCATTCCCAGGAAACGCAGCCAACGCGGAGGACGGAAGATAATAGCAGGTACTGAGAGAGCCCATTTTCCCTAATTGCTCCAAAGTGCCTTCCAAAGTGCCCGACTCCTTTTATTTATTCAGACAATGCACAAGTGGCTCTTCGGTGCAATCATCAACAGGAGGAACAAGGCCCACAGGGCGGACGGGAAACGCTGCCCCCTCCACGTCCATCATGCCATCTGCCAAAACAAGGCTGCGGGCATACCATGGCTCCAACCAGAAGGACCTTGGCGGACAAAGGGGCCTTCGTGTTACAGCTTATGGCCGTGGTTCTCAACCTGGGGGTCTGGACCCCTTTGGGGGTCGAATGACCCTTCCACGGGGGTCTCGGCAGGGCAAGCAGCTTGGCAGCGGAGGGCTCTGCCCCCGCTGCCGCTCCTCCTGCAGGTGCCCGCACTCAGTTGCCAGGTGCTCCAACAGTGCCTTCAGCACAGTCTCCCGCCAGGTGCTTCAGGTGGCGGCACAGCTCAGCGGGACAAGAGGCAGAACTGAACTGAGAAACCCTGGGAAAAAAACCCAATTTATCTACAATCATGAACGATGGATCTCCATGCCATTGGTCAGTTTGGGTTTTAATTTCGGTGAAAGAACATTGGCATGATTTTATGGTTGGGGGTCACCTCAACATGAGGAACTGTATTAAAGGGTCGCGGCATTAGGAAGGTGGAGAACCACTGGGTTATGGAGACCCTCCCACCTGAGATTTCCAGCACACAAGATGAAAAAAAGGTGGTTTGCCACTGCCTGCCCTCTTTGGAGCCACCCTGGGCATCCTGGCAGCCTCCCATCCGAGGACTGACCACGGCCCATTCTGCACCCACTGGATAATGCACTTTCAGTGTGCTTCTCCAGCTGGATTTTCCTGTGCAGAACAGGAAAATCTGCTTTTAAAGTGCATTGAAAGTGTATTATCTAACATGTGTGGAATGGGTCCAGGACTCATTCCACAAATGTTGGATGAGGCACCTCCAATGCAATTAGAAGCAGATTTTCCTGTTTCACCCAGAAAAAATCCAGGTGCAGAAGCACGCTGAACGCGCATGGTCCAACGGGTGCCGAATAAGCCTGAGGCTAGCTCAGCTTAGAATCAGCGTGCGGAGACAGAGCCCTTCCCCAAAGGGCCTAGTCACTGGAACTGCAGTGTCACTGGGCAAGGACCGCTAACATAACTGACAATGCAGCTGTCCAAAGATTCTCAGGACTTGAGATCTGACAGGGCGGGGAGAAACATTTGAGAACCAGCGTGGTGCAGCAGTTAAGAGACTAGAGTCTGGGAGACCTGGCTTCAAAAACCGATCTTGGTGACACCTAGCCTACCTCGCAGGGCTGTAAAGTTTCAGGGATTCTACGAAGATGAAGAGAAGGCTATAAGCCACCCTTGCTGTCTGCCATTATGTTAATAAATAAACAAACTGGGAAGAAGATACTCCTTCAAATAACCGGGCCCTAAAGCAGAAGTAGTCAAACTGCGGCCCTGCAGATGTCCATGGACTACAATTCCCATGAGCCCCTGCCAGCAAATGCTGGCAGGGGCTCATGGGAATTGTAGTCCATGGACATCTGCAGGGCCGCAGTTTGACTACCCCTGCCCTAAAGCGTTTTCTAATCTAATTTCAGCAGATATTCACAGTAAGGTAAGGAAGTTAGAATTGTCCCATACAGTCTCACCCCCTCTGTTCCTGCCCGGGAACTCAAATCACAGGGAGAAACCCACCTGACTGTCCCATCAATCAAAGATGCTCTTTTAGTGGGAACAAGAGATGGGGCCTTTCCAGTGGTAGCCCCACAGATATGGAAACACCTTCCCAGGAAGGTGTCCCCGGCCTCACACTTCCAAACCTTAAGAGGCAGCTGGAGACTTTTATTTAGGGCTGCATTTAAATTAAAGCAGTTCAGAACGGCGATTTGAAATTTTGGCTTGAAATTTTAAAAGGTTGCTATGTACTTTATTTTGCAATGGATGGCTGTGAAAGTTCGACATTAAGGAAGGCCGAGTGTCAAAGAATTGAGGCTTTTGAACTCTGTTGCTGGAGAAGACTCTTGCGAGTCCCTTGGACTGCAAGGCGAACAAACCGGTCAGTCCTAGAGGAGATCAGCCCTGACTGCTCTTTAGAAGGCCAGATCCTGAAGATGAAACTCAAATACTTTGGCCACCTCATGAGAAGGAAGGACTTCCTGGAGAAGAGCCTAATGCTGCGAGCGATGGAGGGCAAAAGAAGAGGGGGACGACAGAGAATGAGGCGGCTGGATGGAGTCACTAGAGCAGTAAGTGCAAACTTAAATGGACTCCGGGGAATGGTAGAGGACAGGAAGGGCTGGAGGATCATTGTCCATGGGGTTGCAATGGGTCGGACATGACTTTGCACCTAACAACAACAACAATGTACTTTATTAGTGGTAGTGGGTGTGGGTGTGTCTACATTCGGGTCTACCCAAACCGAAGATACACCCCAAAAATACTTTATCAATATTTTTCCGATGTATTTCAGCCTCCTGAATGTATCTGTTTTCCCCACGAGAAATATCAGGAGAGAGGGAACTGCACACCCCTAATTGTAAGCTGCGCTGAGGTCTCCTGGAAGCCAGCTGGCGAATCAATATTTTAAACAAATGCATTTTGTAAAGGAAAATTCGACTCCAGGAAGATAATATTCAAGGGCGCATTTTGCCCATCCAGAGGGGCACTTTGGGCCCAACCCAGCGGTGTCCGCAAGCAGGGCCGTGTCCTAGCTGGCGCGAACAGAAAACAGAACCTCCCGTTCAAGGTCGCCATGGGGAGGCGCTGGGCAACCACCCGGAAACACAAAGGCCTACCTCTGGGCTGGTCTGGTGAATCACCTTGGTTCCATTGGGAAGATAATATGCCAGTCCTTGGGCACCTGCCAGCAGCTCCCTGTCAGAGAAGATATAATCAGCCAGGGGGCGTGTCTGCTCAGAAAAGGTCACCTTGATCAGGTGGTACTTGTAGAAATGGGCAAGGGTGGGTGGCAGAAGGGCCACTGAGTCCCAGCCACTTATGGTGGCCCCACTGGAGCTTCCAATGCAAGAGACATTCAGAGGTGGCTTGCCATTGCCTGCCTCTTCTTAGTGACCCTGCATAGTGGCCTCCCATCCAAGTCCTGACCCGGTTAGCTTTCAAGAGCTGATGAGATAAAAGAACCCTGCTGGGTCAATCCAGTCCAGCCTCTTGCCTCATCCAGTGGCCAGCCAGCTCCTCTGCAGGGCCAGCAACAGGGCAGGGAAGCCGAGGCCTTCCCCTCATAAGGACACAGGAAAGCCCTGCTGGGTCAGACCAGGGAGGGTCCCTCCAGTCCAGCCTCCTGCCTCACACAGGGGCCAGCCAGTCCCTCTGCAGGGTCAACAACAGAAAACAATTCTGCCCCATCTTCTATATGACAGCCCTTCACGTATTTGAAGAGGGCTAACATATCTCTCAGTTGCCTTCTCTCCAGGCTGAATAGACCAAGCTCCCCCAACCTTTCCTCATACAACTTGGTCTCCAGTGGTTGGCGAGGAAGCATCTTGCCCTAACTCTCCATTTCCCAGTTGCTGGACCAACATTAGAACCAGAATGCTGGGCAAGATGGATCGCAGTCCAATACTGAATTTTTATTTCTATGTGGTGCAGTGTGGTAAACAGCAGAAATGCTGTCTGAAGCTGTCTGCCCATGAGGCTGGGAGTTCGATCCCAGCAGCCGGCTCAAGGTTGCCTCAGCCTTCCATCCTTCCGAGGTTGGTAAAATGAGTACCCAGCTTGCTGGGGGGTAAACAGTAATGACTGGGGAAGGCACTGGCAAACCACCCCGTATTGAGTCTGCCATGAAAACGCTGGAGGGCGTCACCCCAAGGGTCAGACATGACTCGGTGCTTGCACAGGGGATACCTTTACCTTTATGCGTCGCTACCCCCCCCCCACACACACACACAATGCTCACAGCTATGAGCACCTACCCCTCAATGCTTATATATAAACCCCCATGGTTCAGAGACAACCCACCGCTAGAAGTGTGCATGCACACACCAGCTTGCACCCAGAATAAATCTTCATTGGTCTTAAAGGTGGGCCTGGACTCCAAGTTACTCCTAGTCCATCCCTAAAGAACACTTGAAGAATGCTAATAAGGAACAGAGAGCAGCTGGCTTCTGGCTTCCCAGGGGCACACAGACAAAACAGGATGCTAGGAAAGAGGGCGCTTTGGGTCTGATCTGGCAGAACTCTTCCATCAAGCCCCCCACCCAGCCACCCGCACCACCGTTTCTACGAGCCCCACTTCCGACTCACCAATTCCGTTCCAGATCCACCAGAAAACGACCTCCCTCAACCTCCAGGGCAATCTGCAGGAGATCCGGGAACCCATTCTGCCCCTGACAATGAGAGATAACAGCAGTATTTATTTCCACTCTTCATGCTCCGCCTTTCCCACAGGGACTCCAGGTGGGCTGCCCAGCGTGGGTCAATTCAATCGACAGGATGGGCCATTCAAGAAACAAGGAAATAGGATTTGGGTGGAAGACTCAAGCAGAAAATCTGGCATTTGCTCTCGCAGAGCAGTTCTGTCAGGGCTCTCTCAGTTTCACCTCCCTC
>BDOT02000001.1:174477350-174536125 GCA_003118565.2 Paroedura picta
GATTGAGATTTCTTCAGGCGGTGAAAAGCGGGGTATAAAACCCACTCTCCTTCTAGAAGAAAGAACAGAACTGAAGCGAAGCAGATCAAGGTGTGTTTATAGCCAACATTGAATTGTTGGTCTCATTTACTTATTATATTTATATACCGCCCTCCCTGAAGTCTCAGTGTGCTTTACATCAAACAGGAACAATACAAACCACTCCGTTTATAATAATACGACAATAACAAGGACAACACTAGGAAAGGTCCCCCTGGCCCCAAACTTTGTTTTATGTATCCGAAGAAGTGGGCCGCATCCGTTTAAACCTTGACTAAAACTTTGTGGGTCTTAATGATGCCCCTGGACCCCAACCTTGTTCTCTTGCTTCAGACCAACACGGCGACCCACCCAAATCTGAAGCTTTGGCAACAACACAAAACCATGCAGGACTACAGACGAGGATCCGACTTCCAGCAAGCTATGTGAAATAGCACGGATCAAGGTCCCTGACAATCTGTCCGAGTACCTTTGTGACTCATTTTGCCCAGATCTACCCTTTTGCCCACCTAGAAAACCCCTCTTAGAATCAATCCATTTGGCAGATTGCAGAAAGCCAGCAGGGTGGGAGCCTCAGGTAGGCCATGCCACAAGGTAGGGGGCCACCCCGGAGAAGGCCCACATGAGGGTGCTCATCAGTTTTGCCCCTTTGCAGCCTGGCATCTGCCAGAAGGACATCACAGGGATTTTTGAAGTCGTGTCCCTTTATTAAACCGATTCGGAAGCCCACAACGGTTTGGGAGGGGACATCCAAAGACCCCCATGCACCACCCCAGATGAGCAGACACGTGTGACTTTGGGTCGGGCTGCGCCAGAACGCATGCCACGCAGTAGGGTCACCTTGAGGGCAGGGCAGGGCTCTTTCACCCCCTTGCTGGCAGGAAAAGCCTCTCCCCGATGAGCTCATAGGCCTGCGGGTGCAAAGCGGTTGCCCGGAGGTGTCTGCTTCTCGCCCACCCCCCTCTCCACCCCACCCGGGGTTTCCTGCCCAGAAGTAATAGAAGGAAATGCCTGGGAGACTCCTACATCCGTGGGCTGGGCACCCGGCGGGTAAAGGCAGGGGAGCCAGAGGAAATGAGCTCATCCAAGCCGGCTTGTCTCGAGGTTATGGCCGAGCGGCTGAGCAGCTCCCCTCTCCGAGAGTCTCGGTTTCTCTTGGCAGGTCCTGTTTCTTTCAAATATTAATGCCTCCCCAGCTCTCCACCAATCGATCCGCATGGGGGATATTTCACCTTCCCATCCATGAGAAAAGAATTCAGAAGAATTCTTGTATACTGTTTTGACTCTGTAACCTGGCCTGAGCCAGCTTTGCCAAGAGTGGCGGGTAATAAGTTCAATAAATAATAATAATAATAATAATAATAATAATAATAATAATAATAATAATAATAATAATAATAAATAGCAGCAGCAGCTGGTTTTTGTACCCCACTTTTTACTCCCCAAAGGAGTGTCAAAGCAACTTACAAACACCTTTCCCTTCCTCTCCCCACGACATATATCCTGTGGGGTAGGTGGGGCTCAGAGAGGTCTGACAGAACTGCTATGTGAGAACAGCTCTGAGAGAACTCAGACTGGCTCAAGGTCACACAGCTGACTGCAGGTGGAGGAGTGGAGAATCAAACCTGGTTCTCCAGATTAGACTCTTAACCACAACACCAAGCTGGATCTCTAAAGAGATTTATTTTGTATCCCGATTTTTACTACGATTACATCCTATCTCTGAATGAACCTTCCATTATGTGCCAAATCAAACAAAGGCTACTTGATCACGAATTCCAAAATATTCATCCTACTGTCCCAGCAATTTGCTCTCCCCGTGTGTTTGGTCTCCAAGTGAAGCACGGGATAATGCCGGCTTATTTCCATAACTTGGCAAATCCCCTCTATCGCAGAGTATTACAAGGGAGATTTGCCAAGATCCCCTTTGAAAACAGACTATGCACCTGTGAATCAAGTTCTCCTGACACCATCCAACATATCATACTGGATTGCCCCTTGTTCACTCAACAGAGAAGGCATATCATACCTCTTATACCAAAATGGAGAAACCATTCAAGAGACTTGGTTTGCCAATTTTTACTGAGTGATAAGGATGCCAACGTCACTTTTATTATGGCTAAATTTCTGTCCTCAGTTTTTAAACTGTCCGATGTATCTTGACTATCTTTGTATATCCTCCTAATCTGCTTTATGCCAATAAAGGTATTGTATTGTATTGTACGGCTTATAATCGTCTTCCCTTCCTCTCCCCATAACAGACACCCTGTGTGGTAGGTGGGGCTGAGGGAGCCCTGAGAGAACTGTGACTGGCCCAAGTTCTCCAGATTAGAAGCCGCCACTCTAAACCATGACATCATGCTGGGTCAAAGCGATCAGAGTCATGAACACATGGAATTCCCTGCTGCAGGAAGTGGTGGTGGCTACAAGCATACGCAGCTCCAAGAGGAGACTGGATAAACGTACAGAGAAAAAGTCCATCAGTAGCTATGAGCCACAAGGTGTAGAGAGAATACTGTGTCTGGCGCAGTGATGCTTTGTATTCTTGGTGCTTGGGGGGCAACAGTGGGAGGGCTACTGGAGTTCTGGCCCCACTGGTGGACCTCCTGATGACACCTGGGTTTTGGCTACTGAATGACACAGAGTATTGGTCTGGATGGGCCACTAGCTTGATACAACATGGGCGAGGGCCTAGAAGCCTTTCTGGCCTGTGCTGGCAAGCGCCTAGATTGTGCCCTCACCCGATTGGCTAGAACTGCTGTCTGTCCTGGTGAGGGGCCAATTGGAAGGCGTTTCATGCCTTCTGATTCGCCCCTCACCTGGACTGGCCCCGCCCACTGTCCGCCCACTTAGCCCTTAGCCAAATATGAATACAGAGAAAGCTGTATAAAGAGAGGGCAGGCTTTCTCAACCAGGGTTGAGGGCCCTGGAAGGGGTTCCTGAATGGGTGGAAGTTAATTCATTTGGGGTATATTTTTAGCATCTGTTAAACATTTATCAGGAGATATTACCATATATGATCTTGTCAACCCCCTTCCAAATTGTCATTGATGGGCCTGGAGAGGGTGAGAAGGGGCAGGCCCCTGGGTGGGCATGTACACAACTGTGCGTCCCAACCATATTCTACACGATCATACCACTTCTGGGGTTTCTTGAAGCCTGGGGAATGCTTCAGTGGTTTCTCAATGCTTAGTGTAGTAGTTAGGAGTGTGGACTTCTAATCTGGCGAGCCGGGTTTGATTCCCCGCTCCTCCACATGCAGCCAGCTGGGTGACTTTCGGCCCGCCACAGCACTGATAAAACTGTTCTGACCGGGCAGTGATATCAGGGCTCTCTCAGCCTCACCCACCTCACAGGGTGTCTGTTGTGGAGAGAGGAAAGGGAAGGCGACTGTAAGCCGCTTTGAGACTCCTTTGGATAGAGAAAAGCAGCATATAAGAACCAACTCCTCTTCTTTTAAAAAAGTTGAGTATGGCTGTTATAGGGTCAGGGATTGAACTAGGGACCTTTGGCACACAACGCAAGCCCTCTACTACCAAGCCATGAGTTCGACCACGAATCAGCAGGGGAAAGAACAGCGGAGTCCTCAGCAGACATGTGATAGCTCAGGAGGAGGAGCAGGTAGTGGGTCTTACCAGCGCAGCGTCCTCCAACCTGAGGGTCCGGTCACCCTGCAGGATCTTCGGTGTGACAGGCCACTGACAGGTCAGCTCATCCCACGGCTGCTGGGCCCTGCTCCCTGCAAGCAAACACAAGCAAAAGAGGTGTCATCAGCTCAGTCCTATTCACCAGCTTTCTGTATGGCTGTGTTCAAATCAGGCCTGGGAAAAGTCGACAGAAGGTGAAAATCCTGCATAAAGAAAGCCTTAAATCCGACACCCGAATCAGTCATGCAAGCCAAACAAATCTGTATAGGGATCCAAAAGGCTAGCAACTTGGTTATTATTACGCTAGGGTGGGGTTCCTTCCTTTTTTTAATGCATACATGGAATTTGGCACTAAGGACACAATTTGGTGTGAATAAGTAAGTTCCGAAACCCTGATGACTCCTAAACGTGCCCCAACAGGGGAGAGGTGGTTAAGAAAACCAATGACCATAGATCTCTCTAGTTCTTTAAGGGCTAGAACAGGGGTAGTCAAACTGCAGCCCTCCATGGACTACAATTCCCATGAGCCCCTGCCAGCGAATGCTGGCAGAGGCTCATGGGGATTGTAGTCCATGGAGGGCCGCAGTTTGACTACCCCTGGGCTAGAATGTTCCAGGCTTTTGCTGGTCACTGAGCTCTCGCACCTGTGTTAGATTACCCAATCCTGACTGCGTACGGCTTTTTCTCTGCGAGGCTTCTGATTGGCTGTGCAGATTTTTAAAAACACTGCTTTGGCAGCAGCGGCCAACATGACACAACAAATAGCAACTTGTTGGTGATCCCTGGCCCCAGAAAGCAATTTATCAGGCCTCAACCAGGGCCTTTCCAGGCTTTTGCCTGATGGAATGAGCTGCCAGTGAAGATCCAAGCCCTGACGGCTGAGCCTAGAAATACCGTGGGCCTCCCTCCGTGTTTCCCCCACCCCCTATAGGAGGCCTTCCCTGTTCAGGGGACTTGTTACCACCATAACTACTGACTTTGCCAGTTAAATTGTGGCGGCGACAGAATCTCTTGTATTTTATTATGTTTTTCTAGTTGTAAAGTGTATACAAATGTTGCAAACCACCTCAAGCCCGTCTATAAACTGAACTATAAGCAGACACATTTTAAAAAAAGGTAAAGGGAAAGGTATCCCCTGTGCAAGCACCGAGTCATGTCTGACCCTTGGGGTGACGCCCTCCAGCATTTTCATGGCAGACTCAATACGGGGTGGTTTGCCAGTGCCTTCCCCAGTCATTACCGTTTACCTCCCAGCAAGCTGGGTACTCATTTTACCGACCTCGGAAGGATGCAAGGCTCAGTCAACCTTGAGCCGGCTGCTGGGATCATACTCCCAGCCTCATGGGCAGAGCTTTCAGACGGCTGCCTTACCACTCTGCACCACAAGAGGCCCTTACCACAAGAGACACATTTTTACTGTGTGACAAAAGTCAAGCTCCCACAGTCACTTTGGGGCTAGTTCTGCCTCTTGTGGCAGCCATTTTGAAGCGGCCATTTTGTGGCTCCGCCTACCATGCCGTACGGGGTGTGTCCCATAGCCAGGAGAGCTGAGGGTTGCCTGGCAGCCAGGCAAGGGATGCTCAGGGGTGGTTTGCCATCAGTATTGTCTACTCAGACTGTCAGCAGCCCTCCAGGTTTTCAGGCCTACTACCTGGTCCTTTCAAATGGAAATGCCCAGGATTGAACTTGGGACCTTCTGCATGCCAAGCAGATGCTCTACCATTGAGCCAAAGCAGACTCCTGAGCCAGCTTCGTGAAGTTATTAAACAGCAGCGGGCTTCTAATCTGGAGAGCTTCGTTTGATTCCCTGATCCTCCACGTGCGGGCCGCTGGATGACCTTGGGCTAGTAATAGTCCAGTTAGGGTTTTACAGCAAGAGACATTCAGGGGTTGTTGGCCACTTCTCCCTCACAGGGTGTCTGTTGTGAGGAGAGGAAAGGGAAGGTGAAGGTAACCCGCTTTGAGACTCAGGTAGAGAAAAGCAGCATATAAGAACCAACTCTTCTTCTTCTTCTTCAGTAATCTCAGGGCTCTCTCAGCCTCACCTCCCTCACAGGGTGTCTATTGTGGGGAGAGGAAAGGGAAGGCGATTGTAAGTCGCTTTGAGACTCCTTTGGGTAGAGAAAAGCGGCATATAAGAACCGACTCTCCTTCAGTAATATCAGGTAAGCACTACACCAAGTCAGGAAGACTACGGTGAGGACAGATACTGCAAAGAGGAAGAGGGGGCAACTTCCAAGCATCCCCCACAGCACTCAGTCCAAGCACACCTCTTCTTTGCAGGGCTGAGGAGAAGAATTGAGCCACTCTCTGTCTTTGTAGCAGAAGTAGGCAGTAATAATGGGGGCTGACTGGCTAGCGCCTGTGCCACCACAAACCCAAAGAGAGTCAGACACAGAAACGCAGAGCAGCTTTCAAACACATTTTAAAAGAGTGCTGAAAACTTATCCCGGCCTTAGAAATGTTTTACAAACAAACAAGGAAACGTGCAGTGCTTTCAGCAGGCCGAAAAGGTAGGTAGCCTATCTGGATCAGGGAAGAAGATTAACTGATAGCTGAGCCACTCTCAGCCGTCATTTCAATTGTGGAGCCAGGAAGAATCTAATCCGCTTATCTTAATGCCTGTAGGCACCCCAGGTACAAATCCCTTTCTTGGCTGAGAATTCATCTTTCTGCAGGAACGGCAGGAGACTGTGGAGTCAGACCAAAGGTCCATCTAGATCCGGAGGCACCCAGCTTTCCTGAGCGGCCAATTGGAAGGCCTGCCAGAAACCCAGCCATGGAAAAGGCTGTGGTGGTTTAGTAGAATAGCCTTCCACTGTTTAGTAGAACGGCCTGTTCTAGGTTCAATCCCCGGTCTCTCAAGTTAAAGAAAGAACCAGAAACTAGGTGATGTAAAAGAATTCAGTGTCTCATCATGAGAGCCTCTGCTTGGCACGCAGAAGGTCCCAGGTTCAAGCCCCAGCATCTCCAGCTACAAGGATCAGATAGTTGGTGATGTGAAAGACCTCTTCCTGAGACCCTGGAGAGCTGCTACGGGTCAGAGCAGACAATACTGACCTCGATAGACCAACAATATGATAAGGTCTACCAGTGTTTGGGGGTGGAGCGATGACTCATAGAATCACAGAATTGGAAGGGATATCCAGGATCATCTAGAAGAAGAAGCAGCAGAGTTGGTTCTTATATGCTGCTTTTCTCTACCCGAAGGAGTCTCAAAGCGGCTTACAATCGCCTTCCCTTCCTCTCCCCACAACAGACACCCTGTGAGGTGGGTGAGGCTGAGACAGCCCTCAGATTACTACTTGCTCAGAACAGTTTTATCAGTGCCGTGGCGAGCCCAAGGTCACCCAGCTGGCTGCATGTAGGGGAGCGGGGAATCGAACCCGGCATGCCAGATTAGAAGTCCGCACTCCTAACTACTACACCAAACTGTCTCTCCATCAAACTAGCCCAACCCCCTGCAGATTGCAGGAGATTCTCAACGACTCAATGGCAGAGCTTCTGCTTGGCGCGCTGAAGGTCCTGGGTTCAAACCCCAGCAGCTCCAGTTAGAAGTAATGGGTTGTTGGAATTGCCCTGAGACCTTGGAGAGCACCTGCCAGCCTGAGTCGACAATACTGACCTCGATGGGCCTAGGGTCTGATCTGATATAGACAACACAAAGAAGATACACAGTACCAATAGCCAGACCTAAATACAAGCTACAAAATG
Source organism: Paroedura picta (assembly GCA_003118565.2). NCBI lineage: Eukaryota > Metazoa > Chordata > Lepidosauria > Squamata > Gekkonidae > Paroedura > Paroedura picta. The sequence continues at coordinate 174,484,751 of BDOT02000001.1, forward strand.
GTGTGTGGAATAGACCGTACAATAAAGCATTCTAAAGAATGCACTCAACATTGACTGTAGTACATTTTCAAATACTCTTTTCATTTGCATCTGGCTCGTAATTTAATAATACCCGTATGACACTGATAACCTGCTCGGAACGCTTTTGCAGCTAAATCATTAGAGAGGTTCTGAATGTCGGAGATAATACTGAAATTGAATGCTATATAAGAAATGGGTCGAGAGGAATATATAGTATGTAGCTATCTGAAGAAGCGGGATTAAATCAGCTCATACTTGTCACGCTGCAATACTCTAAGAACTGAAATGATCCGTTCACAAACTGGATAGGAACGAGAAGACTGCACCTGAATCAATTTTGAGATTTTTCTGCAGAATACTTTATAGTGCAGCCTGCTCCATAATCCAATCTGGTATAAGGCCGCTCCGTGAGTTCATGCATACAGGCATTATTAGGAAAAGGACTGAGAATAAAGCAGCCAATATTGTACAGATCTATGGTGCGGACGGATCTGGAATACTGTGTACCGTACCAGTCACTGTTATCTCAGAAAGCAGAGCCAGACAAAGTACAGAGGAGGGTGGCCAAGATGATGAAGGGGTTGGAGCCCCTTCCCTTGGAGGACAGGCTGAAGAGCCGGGGAATTTTCAGTCCTAGAAAGAGACTGGGGAGGGGCCAATGGGACAAATGACAGAGGTTTATGGGGTGGAGAGAATGGGCAAAGAGAACTCTCGTTCTCTTAGAACTCGAGAGTATTCAACGAAGCTGATGGGCAGTAGGTGCAGGATGGAAAAAAGGAAATACCACTTTACCCAGGGACAGAGAATGTTGTTCCAGCCAAAGGTGTATGCAGCTTTAAAGGGAGAATTAGACAGATTAATGGAGGACAAGTCTATCATTGGTTACTGACCAAGGTGGCTAAGGGGAACCTCCACATTCAGAGGCGCTAAGCCTCTGAATCCCAGAGCCAGAAGGCAACTTCAAGGGTAGGCCTCGGCCTCTCTGCCCTGTTGCTGGCCCTGCAGAGGGAGTGGAGTACAGGATGTTGGACGAAAAGGGCCTTTGGGTTAATTCAGAAAAGTTCTTGGAAGATGCCACTTGTTCTGACTTTTCAGGTGAGGCAAGAAGGCGGGCGGGGCGGGAGTGCCTTTTCGGCACATGCCGAGTTCTGGCTTTAATGCGTGGATGGCTGCTGAGTACGAGGGGCGAGGGGAAAATCCCAATTATCCCAGACCAATGTATTTCGAGTTTCAACCATCAGTTAACATTGGGGAGCCTCCCTGTTCAGATGCAATCTACCCTGGAGCGCCGCTTCACAGGAAGGCCACCCACTGAAGAAGGCCCGTCGTCTTCACGCCCCATCTGTGGATTTCCTCTCTGGTCTGACCCTGCAGCTTCGGCACCCAACCGGAAGCGCATTCCACTGTACATTCGTTTTTTCAGGCAGTGAAGAAAGGACTTCCCTCTTTTGTGGCTTTCCGCTGAAGAGCAGCAAGGGGGCACGCACAGGGCCGTGATGGGACTAACCCTTCAAAGGCTCAGCAGCTGAAACGCCAGGGCCCTTTTTGACCTTGGAAGGACAGGGGACAGCTTGGCATGCGGAACTTTTGCCCTCACAGGTGGGCATGAACATCTGGGCATCCGCGAGAGCAAAGCGCTTTCCTGCATAAAATTCAGACTCTCCCTTCTTGGGCCGCAACAGCTTTGAGGCACCTCCAAGAGAGGAAGCAATCCAAGTATAGAAACATGTCAAGGGGGGTCTGCGGCCGGTGATACGAGCTAATTGCCATCCTCAGAAGACGGTTGACAGCCACACTAGGCCGTTCTACACAAAAACCACATCTCAGCCAAGAAGGAGCGTTTGGGGTTTTGTATCCCGCTTTTTACTACACAAAAGAGGTCTCAAAGCGGCTTACAAACACCTTTCCCCACAGCAGGCGTCCTATGAGGTAGGTGGGGCTGAGGAAGCTCTGAGAGAACTGAGACTGCCCCAAGATCACCCATCTGGCTGCATGTGCAGTGGGGTATCGAAGCTAGTTCTCCAGATTATAGACTGCTGCTCTTAACCACGACACCAAGCTAGCTGCCGAAACCAAGTTGGCCTGGGGGCTAAATTATACACAAAACTGGACTGTGGAAATCAGAGTTGGTTTTATACCACACTTTTCTCTACCAGAAGGAGTCTCAAAGCAGCTTACAATTGCCTTCCCTTCCTCTCCCCACGGCATGCACCCTGTGAGGTCGGTGGAGCTGAGAGAGCTCTGACAGGACTGCTCTGTGAGAACAGCACAATCAGGGCTGTGACTCGCCCAAGGTCACCCAACTGGCCATATGTGGAGGAGCGGGGAATCAAACCCGGCTTGCCAGATTAGAAGCTGCTGGTCTTTACTAAACTACACTGCCAACGTATGGTGACCCCGCCCAGTTTTCAAGACGTGTCCAGAGGTGGTTTTCCATTTCCAGCCACTGTGTAGCAACCCCGGACTTCCTTTGTGGTCTCCCATCCAAGGACTAAGCAGGGCCAGCCCAACTTAGCTTCCAAAAGCTGTAGAGCAGGGGTAGTCAAACTGCGGCCCTCCAGATGTCCATGGACTACAATTCCCAGGGGCTCCTGGGAATTGTAGTCCATGGACATCTGCAGGGCCGCAGTTTGACTACCCCTGCTGTAGAGATTGGACTAAACTGGGCAGTCCAGATCAGTGCAAGAGATCAGCAGAGGAGGTTTGCCATTGCCCGCCCTCCATCAATTCGAACTGGCTGGTGCTCCGTGGCCCTCGAGACGTTCGTTTGGCCTCAACCAGGGCCAGGGTCTTTTTGGTCCTGGCCCCCACCTGGTGGAATGAGTTCCCGGAAGAACTGCAGGCCCTTCAGGAGATTTCACAGTCCTACAACACTCTTCCGCCAGGCATTTGGTTAGAGCCAATGAATGACTGATTACCCTCGAACTGCCCCCTCCCTACAAGAGCCCATGAGAGCCCTCCCCTTGGAATAAAAGGAACGTAAACATCTGCAAGTAAGCTTATACCAGTGGCTGTGAAATCCTACACACTTTATGATTGTAAAGCGTTTTAAGTGTTTCATGTTACAATGTGATTCTTATGTACTGCAAACCACCAAGGGCAGTAATAAACATCTGAACATAAATAACCAATCAATCCAAGGGACCAAGCCCTACGAAGATAGGTTGAGGGACTTGGGAATGTTCAGCCTGGAGAAAAGGCGGTTGAGAGGGGACATGATAGCCCTCTTTAAGTATTTGAAAGGTTGTCACTTGGAGGAGGGCAGGATGCTGTTCCCATTGGCTGCAGAGGAGAGGACACGCAGTAATGGGTTTAAACTTCAAGTACAACAATATAGGCTAGATATCAGGAAAAAGATCTTCACGGTCAGAGTAGTTCAGCAGTGGAATAGGCTGCCTAAGGAGGTGGTGAGCGCCCCCTCACGGGAAGTCTTCAAGCAAAGGTTGGATACACACTTTTCTTGGATGCTTTGGGCTGATTCTGCATTGAGCAGGGGGTTGGACTAGATGGCCTGTGTGGCCCCTTCCAACTCTATGATTCTATGATTCTATGATTCTAATCAATCAATCAATCAATACCAGCTGTGGGTTGCCAACAATCTAGCTGATTTATGGAGACCACAAGGAGTTTGCAAGGCCACAGCTGATCAGAGGGGGTTGACCACTGCCTGCCTGTGAGCCATGACCCTGGACTCCCTCTGTGGTCTCCCATCCAAGTCCTGCTTTTGAGATCTCACAAGGCTGAACCATCGAAGTCAGGGCTTGGACATTTTGCTCAGCAAAACCAACAGCCACTCTGATTATTTTTTTTTTTTAAGTCTTAGAGGTGCCTCTGACCGGTTTTGTTTTACTGCTACGGACATGGTCTCTGAAGAAGGGGTACATGGACATGAAAGCTCATACCTTGAATAAAACTTCGTTGGTCTTAAAGGTGCCCCTGGTCCCTAAGTTTGTTCCGCTGCTATGGACTCGACACAGCTATCTGATTAGACCTACAATTGGATGGGAATGCCCATAATCATAGAATCATAGAGTTGGAAGGGACCTCCTGGGTCATCTAGTCCAACCCCCTGCACTATGCAGGACACTCACATCCCAATCGCTCATCCACTGTCACCTGCCACCCCCTTGAGCCTTCACAGAATCAGCCTCTCCGTCAGATGGCTATCCAGCCTCTGTTGAAAAATCTCCAAAGATGGAGAACCCACCACCTCCCAAGGAAGCCTATTCCACTGAGAAACCGCTTTGACTGTCAGGAACTTCTTCCAGATGTTCAGGCAGAATTTCTTTTGCATTAATTTCATCCCATTGGTTCTGGTCCATCCCTCTGGGGCAAGAGAGAACAACTCTGCTCCATCCTCTATATGGCAGCCTTTGAAATACTTGAAGAAGGTTAAGGGGAAAATGTTTGCAAAGACATTTTGGGTCATGGCCACACCTGCGTACACACCCCACAGACAGGTGCATGCTTTAAAAAGCTGCAAAACTGCCTCCCAAGGCCCCTTTCTCCTGCTTCCGAGGCAGAGGACTGTAGTCAGACCCCCTGGCTCACCTTCTGCAAGCCTTCCTTCCTTCTCCCAGTCTGGGAATAGATCCCAAATGTCGGAGGCCGTGCGAGGGAGAGAAAGAGGGTTATCACCCCTACATTATCCCGCAAAAGATCTGGATTTAACAGCACGCATCCCATGCTCAGGAAAGCTGCCTTATACTGAACTGGACTGTTGGCTCATCAAGGTCAGTATTGTCTGCTCTGACTGGCAGCAGCTCCGCAGGGCCCTTGACCTCACCTTCTGCCCTGTCCTGCTTAACTTGGAGATGTCGGGGATTGAACCTGGGACCTTCTGCATGCCAAGCAGAGGCTCTGCCACCGAGCCAGGGTTTCGGGTCAAAGACTTCCTCATAATTTGCCGGCTGGTCTCTTAACTGCAGATGCCAGGGATTGAACCTGGGACCTTCTGCATGCCAAGAAGTTGCCCAGCCACTGAGCTGCAGCTCCTCCCCAAAGACAACACATGATGAAGCAGACACAACAAATTGGCCCCTTGGTCCACCAAAATCCCTCTTACCTACTCAGGCTAACCACATCTCTCCAGGGTCTCAGGTGAGAGGTCTTTCCCATCATTTACTGCCTGGTTCTTTATAACTGGAGATGCCAAGGACTGAACCTGGAACCTTCTGCATGCCAAACAGAGGCTCTACCAACAAGCCCCAGGCCTTACTGAGACAGGCTGCAGTTCACCAGGGCGTCAGGCGTCTTTTGCATCACCTCCTACCTGATCCTTTTAACAATTCATTTCATTCTGTTTTTTAATGATTTAATGCAGGGGTAGTCAACCTGTGGTTCTCGAGATGTCCATGGCCTACAATTCCCATGAGCCCCTGCCACACTGGCAGTGGCTCATGGGAATTGTAGTCCATGGACATCTGGAGGACCACAGGTTGACTTGTTGTTGTTAGGAGCGAAGTCATGTCCGACCCATCGCGACCCCATGGACAATGATCCTCCAGGCCTTCCTGTCCTCTACCATTCCCCGGAATCCATTTAAGTTTGCACCTACTGCTTCAGTGACTCCATCCAGCCACCTCATTCTCTGTCGTCCCCTTCTTCTTTTGCCCTCGATCGCTCCCAGCATTGGGCTCTTCTCCAGGGAGTCCTTCCTTCTCATGAGGTGGCCAAAGTATTTGAGTTGACTACCCCTGATTTAATGTATTTATTTTAATTTTTGTTCTATTTTTGTATGCAATTTGGTATGTTTTTATCCTACTGCAATCCACCCTGAGTCTCACAAGATAGGGTGAAAAATAATAAAACAACAACAAGAGAAACAGGGGATTGAACCGGGCACCTTTTGCATGCCAAGCAGCTGCCTTACCCCTGAGCCCCTAAACCTAACAGAACCTAGGAGATCTCGATTACATCTTCCCCTGTTGTGAACTGAACTAGGATTCCATCAGGGCCGTGTTGCTGGCAGAGTCATCCTTTCCCGGCTCCACTGGGCGGGGCCGATAATTTGGCCCCAGTCCTAAATGGCTGCTCTCAAGAGGAATGAGCGCATTTCTCAAACACTCATTTGCAGCATTCACACGTGACGCTACCCGCCGAGCAAACGCCGGAGGAGTCGCCAATCCTACGCTTCAAGGGGACCGAACTCCCAGTCCAGATCCCAGGCTTCTGACTGGCCGATGGAAATTCAGGGATTAGTGTCTTGGGGGGGGGGCCAATATGGAGATGGTGTTTGTCAACAACGCCCCCTCCCCATCCATAAACCCCCCTCAGAATGGTTAGGTATATGCTTTCTGCAAAACCAAATGCACTCTGCACATGCTCAGCAGCACACCCGCCTCTTCTGACATCATACACTCGAGAGTTACGCCCTGGCATGGGAAACCAGCCCACCTTGGCCCCGAATCAAGTTTTGTGTTGCCTCGGGAATGCTAACTTAGGAGTCCGCATGAACACCCGAATCAGACATTATGGTCTGTCACGGTCGGTGTTGCCCACTTAGGCCGGCAGCGGCTCCACGGGAAAAGAGGTCTTTCCCATCACCTACCGCCTGGTCCAAGCAGGACAGAACCCCGGCCCCTTCCCCAAATTCTATAAGCCAGCCCGGCGTAGCGGGTCACAGTCACGGACTAGGTCGCGAGTTCGCCTTCAACCCACGAGCCGCGAGCATCTCTGGGCGACGAGCCTACCTCGCAGGGCGCTCGTGGAGGTGGAACGGCGGCAGGGCGAACCCACCGGCGCGCAAATTCCCAAGGCGAGCGGCGGACGCGAAGACGACGCGCGTCCCTTTCGGGACAGGGCGCGGGGGACTCACCCGGGGCTCCGCGGACCCTGCGGCGCTCCTCCTTCCCGGCCGGGTGGCCGGAGGCGAAGCAAGCCAGGAGCACGCCGAGCCCCCAAAGCAGCCGCATGCCGCCGCCGGAGGACGACGACGAGGAGGAGATGCGGAAGGCGCTGCGCCTTGGCGCGCTGCCGGCTCCGGAGAGGGGGCCGCCGCGTCCGCGTCCTTGCCGGGGCGTCCGCTGGGCAGAGCTCCCGAGCGCGGAGCCGCCTGGCGCCGAAGCAGCAGCAGCAGCCCCGGCTAAATCCCTCCCCCGCGCCCGGGCCAGGAGGCGGCCCCAGCCCGGCCCCGCCGCCGCCTCCTCCTCCGCCCGCCTCGCATTGCAGCGGCCGCTCCCGACCTGCCCGCCCGCCCGGGAACCGAGGGGAACTTCCTGCCCGGCCGCCCTTGCAGGCTCCGCCCGGCCGAGCCGTGCCAAAGCCCGGCCCGAGGAGGAGGAGGAGGCGAGGCCGCCGCCGATCCCGGCCCGGGGAAAGACGCCGCCCAGCCGGAGAGAAGCGGAGCCAAATCGGAGTGGCTTCCGACAGGCCCTGCCCTGCGCCAGGGGAGCTCTGTGCGGGGAGCGAGGCCCGGCCTCTTGGCTGGCCCCCAAAGTGCGGGCAGGGGGGCCGTGGCCAGGATGCCCCAAGGGCGCGCCGCCTTCGTTACCTGCTCCGGTTCGGGGCTCGGATCGGCCCCGCCTTCCCCCCTCGGCACCTGCCGTTTGCAGATGGGCGGCCCACAGTCCGTATCACGCGTGGCCAACCTGGAAGCAGCCCTGCGGGCAGGGGCTCATGGTAATTGTAGTCTGTGGACAGCTGGGGAGCCGCAGTTTGCCCCCCCCCCCAGGACTGTAACGAGGTTGAAATTGCCCCCTGAGGGCACCATCCAGGTACGGATGCCAGCCTCCCGTTGGGACCTGGGGATCTTCTGGGTTTCTAGTTCATCTCCAGAGGAGAGATCCGGTCCCTTGGAGAAAATGGCTGCTTGGGAGGGGGGACTCTATGGCTTTCTACTTCACCAACTTAGATTCCTCCCTGCTCCAAGTCCTGCTCACTCCCGGCTTTGCCCCGAAAGTCTCCAGTTATATCCCAAACCAGAACTGGCAACCCTAAGGCAGGAAAAGTTGCCACCTTAGAGGTCTGGGAGAAGTGAACCCCTTGATTGGAGGACCTCTGATTCCCCTGGTGACGCTGATCAGGGGCACAGTGTCGTTCTAGGAGGACTAGCTTTGTGGCCATTGTTTTATGTGTTTACTGAATGTCTCCCCCCGATCCAGTGGCTTAGATGTTCTCCCCTCTTCCATTTGACCCTCACAACGACCCTGCAAGGTAGGTTACGCTGAGAATGAGTAACTGGGCTCAGATCTCCCAGTGAGCTTCCATGGCAGACTGGGGATTCGAATCTGGGGTTTCCTAGTTTGATGTTTTAACCACTACACTGAGTCGTCCAGTCCGGTCCAGTCTGAAAATTAAATTTTTGCTTTTCCAGAAGAATGGGCAGTAGTATTCCCTGGCATCGTGGTTATTACATCACGATAATCAAAGTTTTAAATCGTTAATGTGTTAATTAATTAAATCACAGGCATTAAGTCATCCCCACTGAGCCAACTGGGAAGGACAGGCTATAAAAATAATTATTTATTATATGAAGTCTGGAATTGCTTGCAATTTGGCCGTTCTTTGCACCTGTATGGCTGGAGGCATCCTTTAAATCAGGGGTAGTCAACCTGTGGTCCTCCAGATGTCCATGGACTACAATTCCCATGAGCCCCTGCCAGCTTTTGCTGGCAGGGGCTCATGGGAATTGTAGTCCACGAACATCTGGAGGACCACAGGTTGACTACCCCTGCTTTAAGTGACTGGCATCAGCTAGATTGGATTGCCAGACGTCAAGGAAATGATTACCTGGGTCCACAGGCAGAAACCAAAACTGCACAAAGACATCTAAATAATAAGTCTCAGCTCAAAAGTCTCACAATCCTGTGTAGTATTTAAAGAGTGGCAGACTCTAAACTGGAGAACTGGGTTTGATTCTTCACTCTTCCACAAAGGGCCAACTGGATGACCCTGGCCTACTTCCAGTTCTCTTAGAGCTTTTCTCAGTTAAACTCCAGATCAAGTTGAAGGTATAAGGCCATTTACTGTCTGGGGCCTGTGTATCCGGGAGACCTCCTTTCTATTTATACTCCCCTCCACGGAGAGGACTCTGCTTTGCAAGCACCAATCAGCTGTTGGTCCCTGGCACCAAGGAGGTACATCTGGGCTCAACCAGGGCCAGGATATATTCCATCCTGGCCCGCACCGGGTGAAATTAGCTCCTGGAACACATCCGGCCTTGACGGAAGTGGCACAGTTCCACAGGGCCTCTAAGACAGAGTTCTTCTGCTGGGCTTTTAGGTTTCTACTAGGAAGATGCCCCCCGATTACATACTGGTTCCGGAAGAACCATTAAAAAAATTGAGACTGCTGACATCACTAGCTGGTACAAATATTCAGTACCCAAATCATTAGCTGCTACAAAACAATTTGAATTGCTATTCACTGAATTAATGAACTGGTTTAACGGGTTTACGTGATTTTATGCAAATGAGATGTTGTGCACCACCCTTACCCAGTCGGCTGGGAGGGCGTTCTGGAACTTAAGTGGAGCTGTTCTCTTAGAGCTCTCTCAGCTCCACCTCCCTCCCTCCACAAGGGCAGAATCTGCACTTACTTTCTTTATTCCATTGTCAATCCTGTTGAATTCAGATCGCTTTGAACTCGATTCTTCCTCTCCCCCCCTGCCCATTGAAACAGGAAAGTCTTCTGCATGTGGTTAGGGAGGCTCAGAAGAGGGGGGAGGGGAGCCAAGCCTCTTTCTTTCTTTTCTTGAAGGGTGGGGGAGAGGAGCCAGGCAGGGAGCCTCTTTCTTTTCTTGGAGGGGTGGGGGAGAGGATCGAAAAAGGCAGAGGAGGGAGGAAAAATCCAGGACTGACAGAAGTTGAGAGAAATTAGGGGCTTCTCCTTTAAGGCAAGCATGTCACATGACCAGGTGTAGCCTATCAGAGGTTCTCTACCACGGAGCTTTCTTTCCCAATGGATATTGAGCATTAAAAGCACACTAAGATATCGCACAATAAAGGTAGGGTCACTCCGGGTCAATCCTTCTTGCTGCAGAAGGAAAATTTAAATAGCCCAAAATCCAAACGGAATTCACATTCTGCATAGAGGGCAGGGACTGAATTGACCTGGGGTTGGAATAAAAGCTCCGTGCAGTTTACACCAAGGTATCTGCTGTGGGGAGAGGAAGAGAGAGGTGTTTGAAAGCCGCTTTAGGACTCCTTCGGGCAGCGAAAAGCAGGGGTATGAAAAAACTCAGCTCTTCTTTTTCAAAAACCATTTTTAGTGACATGTGGAGCTGGCAGTCGAAATACCTAGTTATGTGGGGAAATAGCTGTAAAAAGAGCAAACATTTAAATTCACTCAGAGGCATTCGGATAGCCCCCTGCTTCAGTGGAACTAGCAGATAATCAAACAGTAATGCTCAAGCATTACTAGTCTACACACATTGAAACCAGCCGGTGTAGAACGCAGCCATTCTGCAAAGGAGAGCGGTCCATGTTGTGAGTTTGTGACAAATTCTGTTCTGAATTCAGTGGAATTTTAAAAACGCAAGGTCCATGCTAGGAATGATAAGGAAATGGAATTAAAATGAAACAGCCAATATTATCATGCCCCTTTAAAGATCTGCAGCGTCTTTGGTAGGACTGTATCTCCAAAATGACATTGCATAGTTGGACAAAGTGCAGAGTAAGATGACCAAGACGCTGCAGGGCTGGAGCCCCTTCCCTCGGGGGACAGGCTGAAGTGTTATAGAAGCATAGAATCACAGAGTTGGAAGGGGCCATAGAGGCCATCTAGTCCAACACCCTGCTCAACGCAGGATCAGCCCTAACCATCCTAAAGCATCCAAGGAAAGTGTGTATCCAGCCTTTGCTTGAAGACGGCCAGTGAGGGGAAGCTCACACCTCCTTAGGCAGCCTATTCCACTGCTGAACTACTCTGACTGTGAACATTTTTTTCCTGATATCTAGCCTATATCGTTGTAGTTTAAACTCATTACTGCGTGTCCTTTCCTCTGCAGCCAATGGGAACAGCATCCTGCCCTCCTCCAAGTGACAACCTTTCAAATACATAAAAAGGGCTATCATGTCCCCTCTCAGCCTCCTTTTCTCCAGGCTGAACATTCCCAAGTCCCTCAACCTATCTTCATAGGGCTTGGTCCCATGGGGCTTTTGGGGCTCTTCATTTAGGAAAGAGACAATTGTGGAGGGGGACATGATATAGATTTATAAAATTGTGCTTGTGAACAAAGAAAACTTTTTTCTCTTTCTCCTCAAATACTAGAACCCAAGGACATCCAATTAAGCTGATGGGCAGTGTATTCAGGACGGACAATGGAAATGCATCATTACACAACAAGTGATTAGAATGTGGAATTCACTGCCAGAAGATGGAGTGACAGTTTTAAAAGGGGATTAGGCTGAGAGGTCATTTAGGGGCTACTAGCCAGTGTTTAAAGGGAACCTCCACGTTCAGTGGTAGTCAACCTTTGAGTCCCAGTGCCAGGAAGCAATATCTGGGGAAGGTCTGACCCTCTCTGCCTGGTTGTGGACCTCCAGGTGAAGAGGCTGGCCACTGTGAAGCAGGAGGCTGGACTGGAGGGACCCTCCCTGGTCTGACCCAGCAGGGCTCTCCTGTGTCCTTATGAGGGGAAGGCCTCGGCCTCCCTGCCCTGTGGCTGGCCCTGCAGAGGGACTGGCTGGCCCCTGGGTGAGGCAGGAGGCTGGACTGGAGGGACCCTCCCTGGCCCCTGGGTGGCCCCTGGGTGAGGCAGGAGGCTGGACTGGAGGGACCCTCCCTGGCCTGACCCAGCAGGGCTCTCCTGTGTCCTTATGAGGAGAAGGCCTCGGCCTCCCTGCCCTGTTGCTGGCCCTGCAGAGGGACCGGCTGGCCCCTGTGTGAGGCAGGAGGCTGGACTGGAGGGACCCTCCCTGGTCTGACCCAGCAGGGCTCTCCTGTGTCCTTAGGAGGGGAAGGCCTCGGCCTCCCTGCCCTGTTGCTGGCCCTGCAGAGGGACTGGCTGGCCCCTGGGTGAGGCAGGAGGCTGGACTGGAGGGACCGCTGGTCTGATAAACAACATCACACATGGCGGCCCAGCACGGGGGTGGAGGGGAGGCATCACACCTTGGATTTCCTCACTGGAAAACTACAAGTTACCTCCCAAGGGGAGAGGAGATCACTGGAAAGGAGGATTTGGAAAGTGCGGGGTAAGTGGCCGCAGAATTCAGATCTACTTCTGGGGAGGGGAAACTGTTGGAACTTTTGACATTTTCAGAATATGAAGAAAGCAGAAGCAGGGGTTGATGTACTGCGGAAATCGTTCGTGTGGGGGAAGGAAAGCCGCAGCATCTGTTTTGTGGCCAGCTCTCCCTCCTGTGGCAGCCGCTGTATGGCACCCATTTTGTAGCTCAGCCCCACCAGCAGGCCGCAAGTGTTTCAGAGGGATTGCAATCACTTTCCCTTCCTCTCCCCACAACAGGCACCCTGTGAGGGAGGTGAGGCTGAGAGGGCTCCGAGAGAACTGTGACCAGGGTCACCCAGCTGGCTGGCTGTGGTGCGGGGATCAAGCCCAGTTCTCCAGATTAGAGGCTGCTGCCCTTAACCACCACACTAAGCAGGTGTAAAGCACTTTGGGTCTCCATTAGGGTAAGTGCTCCGACAGTCCCTGGGATAAGGGGGTGGGGAAGGGGAGGACTGCTTTTTAATTGTTTTACTGTCAATTATACTGTATTTAACGAATGCTATTAGCCACCACAATGAGCCTCTTGTGGCGCAGAGTGGTAAGGCAGCAGACATGCAGTCTGAAAGCTCTGCCCATGAGGCTGGGAGTTCGATCCCAGGAGCCAGCTCAAGGTTGACTCAGCCTTCCATCCTTCCAAGGTCGGTAAAATGAGTACCCAGCTTGCTGGGGGGTAAACAGTAATGCCTGGGGAAGGTACTGGCAAACCACCCCGTATTGAGTCTGCCATGAAAACGCTAGAGGGCGTCACCCCAAGGGTCAGACATGACCTGGTGCTTGCACAGGGGATACCTTTACCTTTTACCTATTAGCCACCACCAGCTAGCTGCCTAGGAGCAGTGGCCAGGGAGGGAGGGAGGGAGAGGGAGAGAGAAGCGGATGGACGGACGGATTGACTGACGGATGTAGAAATTTAAGTAAATAAAATTGATGCACAGAATTTGCTCCCTGCATTTCCCTCCCCCCACGGTGCAATTCAAGAGGACTAAAAGATCCGAAGGAGCCAAACCAGGTATTTAATAACGGAGTGCCTGGTCGCCCCACCCGGCCGCAGTTCATTGGGCATAGCCGGTCTCGCCCTCGCTGGTGCTGTCGTCGGAGACCACGTCATCCTGGCCGCAGGCAAAGCAGACCTCCTCCATGTCTTTCCAGCACAGCCGGCAGTAGACGGTGCCACAACCGGGACCGGCGCAAAGGACTGAGTTGTGGGTTTCTGGCAAGCCGCAGAGAATGCAACGCCGGCGAAGAAAACGCTGCAGAAACGGGAACCAACGGCCCAGCCGGTCCACGAGGGGCTTTTCCTGCGGAAAGAAGGGAGGGGGCCTCAGTGCCAGCCAGAGAGCGGCAGCTGAGGGGGAAGGGTGCCCATTCGCCAACGCTGACATCTGTCTTTACGTCCCTGCCCTATGAAATTTAGTGGTCTGTGTACATTGCCAGGAGATGTAAATAGGTGGTCATTCAAGGGAGGACCGGAGTCCGCCAGCCAACTCGGTCAGCCTGGATACAGCTCCAGTGAAGAGCCCCTCCCTCCACCCTCCAGGGGAAGTATGGAACCATAGAGTTGGAAGGGGCCATAGAGGCCATCTGTTCCACCCCCCTGCTCAAGGCAGGATCAGCCCAAAGCATCCAGGATAAATACCTATCCAGCCAGTGCTTGAAGACCGCCAGTGAGGGGGAGCTCCCCACCTCCTTAGGCAGCCCGTTCCCACTGCTGAACTACTCGGACTGTGAAATTCCCCCCTGATATCTTCTTCTTCAACAGGGTTCGTTCCCTGTTGCCTGCTTCTGTGCAGCAGCCCCGACATCCTCAGCGGTCTTCCATCCAAATATTCACCGGGGCCGACCCTGCTTCGCTTCCAAGATCTGTGGAGATCAGGCTAGCCTGGGCCGACTGGCTCAGGGCATGACCATCAAGAGACCGATGGTGTGGTTTTTCCAGGCAAGAGACAAACAGGTGGTTTGCCATGCTGTGGAGCAACCCTGAACTTCCTCGGTGGTCTTCCGTCGAAGGGCACACCCGAGCGGGGCTTAGCTTCCGAGAGCTAACAAGACCGGGCCAGCCCAGGTCGGGGCAGAAGAGCTTAATTCAGCAAAAGAGCAGATGCTTTGAAAGGGCCGGAAGAAGCCGGTCAGCCCTCTGGGGCAGCCGAGACCCTTTAAAGCGCAGGGCTTGGCTGGCAATTCAGTAAACAGTCTCTGTGGGAAGGGAGGGTCCGAGGCGGCTCTGCGGAGCCAACAGGAAGCCCTGCCCTGGGGTCCATGCGCGGCCGCAGGGGTGGGGAGCCAGAAGGCAGTAAACAAAAATGTGCAGGAAACCGGGGCGAGCCTCCTTGCACAAATGCCACAGGGCTGCATGCTTTTCGTGGAGTACGATCGGCACAGGAGAAGACCTGTGGGGAAGCTGCGTGGAGAGGGGCAGGATTTCTCGCTGGGAGCGCTGGAGGAGAGCCACCTCCGCAGGCCCTGGAACTAGGCTAGCAGGGATCCTGACAGTGTTGCAGGACGCATGAACACCTGAACGTGCTATCAGGGTACCTGCTGAATAGATTTTGTCCAGTTGTAGAAGCGTGATGCTGTAAATAAGCATGCAGGAAATAAGTCTCCCAAGAAGTATATTAGAACCATAGAGTCGGAAGGGACCATAGAGGCCATCTAGTCCAACCTACCCCTGCTGAATGCTGGATCAGCCTAAAGCATCTGGGATAAGTATCTGTCCAGGTGCTCTGTGAAGACTGTCAGTGAAGGGGAGCTCACCACCTCCTTAGGCAGCCCATTTCACTGAGACTGTGAACAGCTTTTTCCTGATATCTAGCCGATATCATTCTACATGTAGCTTGAAGCCAGATTCAAGTGGGTAGCCGCGTTGGTCTGAAGTAGCACAACAAAAACAGAGTCCCTTAAGGCCAATAAAGATTTATTCAGGGCATGACCATTACTGCTGGTCCTGTCCTCTGCTGCCAGCAGGAATCTTTCCCTGCCCTCCTCCAAGTGACAGCCTTTCAGATCCTTCAAGAGAGCCATCCTGTCCCCTCTCAGCCTCCTCTTCTCCAGGCTGAACATTCCCAAGTCCCTCAGCCTTTCCTCACAGGGCTTAATCCCCAGGCCCCGGACCATCCTTTGCCTCCTCTCCATTTTCTCAATGTCCTTTTTGGAGTGAGGCCTCCAGAACACCACAATACATACAAGGTTAGCTTACCTTTATTCAAGTAGACCAAGTTCACATTGAGGCTGCGGTCGAAAGGAGAGAGAGAGAGAGAAGCCTAATCTCAAGAGTCCTTCCCCTGTCCCAAATGGCCAGCCTGCCTGGCATCATGGGCGTGGGAGTCTGAGGGCATAGTCTCAACAGGAGAGACCTGCAGAGATGTGTGTCTCCATGGAAGGCCATGTGAAGTGAGGGCCAGGACAAAGATGTCACATGGCTGCTCCCAGGTTAATACAGAGTGAGGCAACCCATTCAAAGAGAACATGCTTAGAGTGATGTAGCCTCCCCCCCCACCAATGTCCAGGCATACCAAATGGCTCACTCTAATGGTACTGACTGCTCTGACTGGCAGGTTCCCAGACAGAGCTTTTCCCAACTTTTTTACCATTGAGAAACCCCTGAAACATTCTTCAGGCTTCAATAAACCCCAGAAGTGGTGCAAGCATGCAGAATATGGTTGGGAAGCAGAGCTGTAGACACGCCCACTTTGGGCCCTTCCCATAGAATCATAGAATCAAAGAGTTGGAAGGGGCCATACAGGCCATCTAGTCCAACCCCCTGCTCAACGCAGGATCAGCCCAAAGCATCCTAAAGCATCCAAGAAAAGTGTGTCTCCAACCTTTGCTTGAAGACTGCCAGTGAGGGGGAGCTCACCACCTCCTTAGGCAGCCTATTCCACTGCTGAACTACTCTTGACTGCAAAAAAATTTTTCCCTGATATCTAGCCTATATCGTTGTACTTGTAGTTTAAACCCATTACTGCATGTCCTCTCCTCTGCAGCCAACGGAAACAGCATTCTGCCCTCCTCCAAGTGACAACCTTTAAATTACTTAAAGAGGGCTATCATGTCCCCTCTCAACCTCCTTTTCTCCAGGCTGAACAATCCCAAGTCCCTCAACCTGTCTTCATAGGGCTTGGTCCCTTGGCCCCAGATCATCTTCGTCGCTCTCCTCTGTACCCTTTCAATTTTATCCATGTCCTTCTTGAAGTGAGGCCTCCAGAACTGCACACAGTACTCCAGGTGTGGTCTGACCAGTGCCATATACAATGGGACTATGACATCTTGTGATTTTGATGTGATCCCACCCCCTCCAGGCCCATCACTGGCCATTCTGGGGGGAGGACGGTCAACATGTATGGTCATAACATCTGATCGATGTTTAAAATCTTTATTAAGTTTATAAAAAATTGACTCCCAACCATTCAGAAAACCCACCCAGGGCCATCGGAAAACCCCGGGGTTTCACAAAACCCTGGTGGAGAGAACCTGCTTTAGCTGCAGATGTCTGGGGAACTGAGCCCGGGACCTTCCACATGCCGAGCAGAGGCCGTGCCACTGTGCCTCCTCGGAAGTGCGACTCACCAGTCTCTTGTGCCGCCGGGCTCTCTGGATGATGCGCTTCCGCTGCACGGTGATGAAGGCCACCCGCTGCCTCAGCATCTCGTTGTAGAGGAAGAGGACGCGCTTCTTCTCCCGCTGCAAAAATGAAAAGAGGGACCAGGTAGGAGAACGGAATGGACCACTGACCTTTGCCCAGAAAAGCTATTGCGGAGGGGAGCACAGCTTCCTGGTCGGGTTGACCCTTTCCGTGGTCTTAGACTTGGGCGCCTCTGATGTCAGCATGATCCGGATCGTCAGATCTCAACAGCTTAGGAGGACTCCAGCAAGGAATTCCAGGATTGGTAGGCAGGGATGGGCAACGGTGAACGGCACCTATTTGGCTCTTCCCGTGCAAAAGACAACAGCCGGCTTTTTTGTACCCTGCTTTTCAAAACCTGAAGGAGTCTCAAGACGGCAGACGGATCGCCTTCCCTTCCTATCCCTGCAACAGACGCCCTGTGAGGGAGGTGGGGCTGGGAGAGCTCTGAGAAAACTGGGACTGGCCCACAGTCACCAACTGGGTGACCTTGGGCCAGTCACAGTTCTCACAGAAACCATGTTGGATCAGGCCCCTGGTCTATCCAGTCCAACCCTGTATGTCACACAGTGGCCAAAACCCAGCTGCCCTCAGGAAGTCCACCAGGCAGGACAGAACTTCAGAAGCTCTCCCACTGTGGTCCCCCAAGCCCCAAGAAGACAGAGCATCCCTGCCCAAGACAGAGGAACATGAGATAAGCCATGTTGGATCAACTCAATGGGCCATCCAGCCCAACACTCTTTGCCACACAGTGGCCAAAATCCAGGTACCTTCAGGAGGACCATCAATGGGGCCGGAACTCCAGATGCCCTCCTACTGTTGCCCCTCCAAGCACCGACATTACAGAGCATGCCTGCACCAGATGGAGTGTCCCCCCTATCCCTGGTGGTCAAGAGCCCCTGAAATAGACATTTCTGACCTAGAAGCAGAGGCTGACCCACTCCAGGGGTCCCCGCAGTAATCAGAGACGCCCTGATGGGGTCAGGGATCGGTTATAGGGCTGGCGCCTGACCTTGGGGAAATAGAACGCAGCGATGACCCTCCGGAGGCGGTAGACGTACACCTGGACGATGCACAGCAGGAACAAGGCAGCCAGAGGGATGATACAGGCCTGGTACTGAATCCTGGACATCCCTCGAGGTTCGGGCAAACACTCTGTGGGAGACCAATTGGAAGAAAGGGGTCGCAGCGTTCCAGTGGGAAATGAAAGCAGCCAGGCTGTGACCGGGACCAGTCTAAGATTTTTGGTCCCCGAGGCAAACTAGGACTTTTCAGGGCTTCCAGCTTCCAGGTGGGTCCTTGGAGGTCTCCCACAATCTGATCTGCAGACAACAATTAGCCAGCTTGCCAGTCAGGGCTACACAGAAGCTTGAGCGAGTTAGAATCATGGAATCATAGAGTTGGAAGGGACCTCTCCAACTCTATGATTCTATGAGTTATAAGACAGAAGCCTGGCCCTCCCATGTCGAGCCACAGGAGCAAAGAGGGGTAGCAGGGAGAGAACAAGGCCCTCCTTTAGGATGCTTAAGGCTGATCCTGCGTTGAGCAGGGGGTTGGACTAGATGGCCTGTATGGTCCCTTCCAACTCTATGGTTCTATGATTCTATTCTTCTTCCTGGCCAGGAGTTGGTGGGCGTTGCCTCCCTGAAACAAGTAGGTGAGTCATATGCGCAGGCATGCCTTGGGAACTGGTCGCGGGTCTCTCTCCTGCAACCACTTGCGTCTCTGTTGAGCGCACAACTAGGAAACGTTATGCCATGCAACATACGGCCCTGCAAGGTAGGCCTTTCCCCAAAGACATGCTGATGGCGTTCCAGCAAGGAGAAATCAGTTCCCCTGGAGAAGATGGTTGTTTTTCGGAGGGCAGACTCTTTGGCTTTATAGCCCACTGAGGGCCTGCCCCTCCCCAAACCCCTTTCTCCCGAGGTTTCACCCCTAAAAGCTGCTATTTCCTAACCCAGAGCTGGCAGCCTGATTTGGCAGGATTCGTCCTGCAGGAAGCAGCCTCCTGAACTTACGCACGTTGGTGGTCTCCATCGCCATCTCGGAGGAGGTGTTCAAGGCCCCGATGGTGCTCCGGAGGAGGCGGGCCATCATCGTGTCCCCTCCAACGTTCACTTCCAGCTGGTGGCTGCCTGTAGAGAGGGCAGGGAGGTTGTCACAGGGAAGACCCCCACCCCCTAAATAAACTCTTCACATCGTACACGTGATTCTACGGAATTATTCCAGAGGGCCTTTCCACACAGGTCATAGGGCTTTGCCCTGTACAAGATGGCTAACAAACATCTTTAACCACTCCTGCGGAGCGGATTAAATAAAGCGGAAAGGGTTACTGGGGAGGAGTTAGGGCGGGCCCTGTCCGGGATAAGAACTCGGAGGGCCCAATCAGGAGCCGCGAAGGGTCCCTTAATGCTGGGGGTAGGCCCCCGGGTCGCTGGTGGGTGGGTGGGCGGCAGCCTTCTCCCGGCCCCGGGAACAGCCTTGCCTCTTCGCAGAGGCTGCTCCCGGGGCCGGGAGAAGGCCCCAGGTCGCTGCTGGTTGGGTGGGTGGCAGCCTTCTCCCGGCCCAAGAAACAGCCTCGCCACGTCTCATTCACAGCGAGGCTGTTCCCAGAGCAGGGAGCATGCCCCAGGTCATGGCCGGGTGGCCGCGCCATGGCAGGCCCCAGGAAGCCTTCCCCCTGCGAAGGCTTCCCCGGGGAGGGGGGACCTAGCGCCCATTTTATTACAGAATAAAATGGGCTTTAAATCTAGTATCTGAATAAATGACTAAGGACTTGTGGTCTATACTGCTGCATTTGGTAGGGATGCCAGCCTCCAGGTGGGACCTGGGCATCCCCTGGAATTACGTCTTCAGACTGCAGAGATCAGTACTCCCCACTGTGGTCCCTGTACTCAGCAAGCTCTATCCCCAAATCTTCAGGAGTTTCCCAACCTGGAGCTGGCCACTCGAGCATATAGATCAGGGTGGCCAAACCGGTTCTTCGGATGTCCATGGACTACAGTTCCCATGAGCCCCTGTGGGGACACCTGGAGAACCACAGTTTGGTCACCCCTGGTATAGCTTATCCTAAGAAATATCCTAGAACACCATTTTTGCGCCACTTAGTGAGTTGTGTGGCTATTTAGGCTCTGCTTCCATTCTTCTTGGGGGTTCCAGACTTCTAAAATCCTGATGCACCAGTAATGGAATGTCCCATGGTGGAGACCGTAGTGGCCCACTCTGCATGGTCCTTCTGGAATCTCTGGGAAAGGTGGAGAATTACAAACAACATGAATGAAGACTAAGACCAGTTCTCCCTCGCTGTCCCCTATGCCTGGCACCTGCCCACAAACGCTGCCTGCTACCCTGCTCCTAGGCAAACTAGGACTTTGGTGATAGGCTTGCCAACCTCTTATGTTCTTATGTCTGGGGAAGGGATGCTCTGTATTCCTGGTGCTTGGGGGGGACCACAGTGGGAGGGCTCCTGGAGTTCTGGCCCTGCTGGTGGACCTCCTGATGGCCCCTGGGTTTTGGCCACTGTGGGGCACAGAGTGTTGGACTGGAGGGGCCACTAACCTGATCCAACATGGCTTCTCTTATGTTCTTGGTGCTTGGAGGGCCGTAGGGGGAGAGCTCCTGGAGTTCTGATCCCATTGGTGGACCTCCTGATGGCCCCTGGGTTTTGGCCACTGTGTGATACAGAGTGTTGGACTGGAGGGGCCACTGGCCTGATCCAACATGGCTTCTCTTATGTTCTTGGTGCTTGGGGGGCACTAATGGGATGGTTTCTGGTGCTCCGGCCATGCCGGTGGACCTCCTGGTGGCCCCTGGGTTTTGGCCACTGACACAGAATGTTGGACTGGAGGGGCCATTGGACTGAGCCAACATGATTCCTCTTATGTTCTCAAGAAGGAAGAATCGCACAGACCATAAACGCCCTCTTCTCCAATGTCGAGGCCCTTCAGGGGCTGCTCTGCAAACTCACATATTAGTTTGCCAAGCCCTGCTTTCCCTCCAAGGGTTGTACAAGTCATGGTGCATCCAGCACATTCAAAAGGATATAATTTCTGGAGTCCCAAAGGCAGAGTCTGAAACGGGAAGGACCCGTTCGCTGGAACACGTTTTTACAAAACAGTGCCCCAAACCTCCCCAAGGTGGAAAACAAGGGGTGTGATTTACGAGGTGATTTAGAATTGGATTGCCAACTCCAAGTTGGAAACCTCCTGGAGGTTCGGGGGCTGGGCCTGGGGAGGGCAGAATTTGGGGAGGGACCTCAGCAGGGAAGTGATGCAGGGATGCCAGCCTCCAGGTGTGACCTGGGGACCCCCGGAATTACTGCTCATCTCCAGACTACAGAAGTCAGTTCCCCCGGAGAAGATGGGAACTGGTAAAGTGGAGGATGGAATCTAGGGCATACTCCATGGAGGTCCCTGTCCTCCCCAGGCTCCATCCCTCAAATCCCTAGGAGTTTCCTAATTTGGATCTAGCAGCTCTCTCCAACCCCATTCCCTATTGGTAGCTAGAGGGATCTGGGACACCACAGCTGCCTTTTTCAACTTTTTGTCCGTGGAGAAGCCCCTGAAATAAGTTTTAGGCTTCGAGGAGCCCCAGAATTGGGCTGTAAGTGACCTGATCCAGCCACACCATCCTGCCACACCCGAATTGTACTGGGGAGAAGACAAAGCTGGCGGGAGTCGCTGGGGAGCTCTCACAGAGCTCCCTGAGTCCAGGGAGCCCTGGTTGGGAATCCCTGCGCTAACCGCTCTGCCACACTGCCTCTCACTGGGAATGCCACTCCCAGGTCAAGGGAAGCAGCCAACTCCCTGCTTTCACAGTGACAGCTTGTGGACGAGTCCATTAAGGCAGGATTTAGGGGGACGGCCGAAGGGCTCCTGAGGAACTCTCACAGAGCCCTGCTTAGGAGTCCTTGCACCCTAGTGTCCAACTTCCAAAATTGCCAGTTTCTCCAAGGCAGCTATCAGAAGAAGAAGAAGAAGAGTTGGTCTTTATATTCTGCTATTCACTACCCGAAGGAGTCTCAAAGCGGCTTACCATCACCTCCTCTTCCTCTCCCCACAACAGACACCCTGTGAGGGAGGGGAGGCCGAAAGAACTCTGATTGAAATGCTCTGTGAGAACAGCCCTAACAGGACTGCGACTAGCCCCAGGTCACCCAGCTGGGTGCATCCGAAGGAGTGGGGAAATCAAACCCGCCTCTCCCGGTTAGAAGCCCACACTCTTAACCGCAACACCAAGCAAGCTGGGGATCATTCTCGTAGAACATCCACCTGGCGCCTGGAAGAATGTTTGGACTTAACCCTAAACAGGAATGCCTGGGTTAAATCAGGCCCATGCAGCCAGATCACAGCAGCCGGATAGCAGCAGCAGCAGCAGCGTGTGGAACAGGGGTAGTCAAACTGCGGCCCTCCAGATGTCCATGGACTACAATTCCCAGGAGCCCCTGCCAGCGAATGCTGGCAGGGGCTCCTGGGAATTGTAGTCCATGGACATCTGGAGGGCCGCAGTTTGACTACCCCTGGTGTGGAAGTTTCCTGTCATTCTGGAAAGGTTGAGCAACGCCTGGAAAATGTTACCTGCCCACCTTCTTGACCTTTGGCTGCTCTTCAAGGGACAGAAGCTGTGCGGGATGGAGGGAGGGGGGGAAACGGGCCTCCCTTCCGGGGCTGGGGAGAAGAGCATGGTGCCAGGGGTCGTGCACTCACTGCGGAAAGAGTACTCCAGAAAGGAATGGTGTCGGATGGCGCTGAAGATGTTGTACAGCAAGTAGTCGAGGCAGAAGGCCAGGAGCAGGAAGATCAGGGAGGGCAGGCAGCCCAGCAGCTCCGACATCTGGAAAGAGGGAAGGGGGTGAAGTGGTCAGAAACAGGGCAAACCCTGCGGGGGCTGTGAAAACGAGGAAGGTTGGGATGCAGGTGGTACAGAAGGGTAAGGGGATGCTGAGCTCGGAGTCACCAAGTACCCTGATGCAAATCATCTCTTCATAAATTTAGAAGAGGGGCTGGTGACCTGTCACCTGCAAAGAGATTTGTCATTGCCAACTTCCAGGTGGGGCCTATAGGGATGTGAGCCTACAGGGGGGACCTGGGGATTCCCTGGAATGACAGCTCCTCTCCAGCGGATAGAGGTCATTTCCCCTGGAGAAAGTGGCTGCTTTGGATCGTGGACTTCACCGCATTAGACTCCACTTGAGGTTCCCTCTTTGCTCCAAATCCTGCCACCTCCAGGCTGCACCCCCAAAGTCTCCAGGTATTTCCCAGCCCAAAGCTGGCAATGGCCTTGTCAGAATTACAGAAGATCTATGGAAGAGATCAGCTCCCATGGAGCCAAAAAAAGTTGAAGAGTTAGCGTGGTTTCGTGGTTAAGAGTGGCGGCTTCTAATCTGGTGATCTGTGGTTGATTCCCCGCTCCCCCACCTGCAGCCAGCTGGGTGAGCTTGGGCTAGTCACAGTCCTGACAGTGCTATTCTCACAGAGCAGTCCTGTCAGAGCTCTCTCAGCCTCACCTCCCTCCCAGGGTGTCTGTTGTGGGTAGAGGAAAGGGAAGGCGATTGGAAGCCGCTTTGTGATTCCCCCAGACAGTGAAAAGCGGCATAGAAGAACCAACTCTTCTTCTTCTAAAGAAATCCCATCTGGCTTGCCACAGATTGACGCTTGATTAAACTGGGCCTAGGAGTACTGACACCCCCCACTCACACACCCTGGGTGCCCCGGGGAGATAGGGTTGCCAACTCCAGGAGATTTAGGGGTGGAGCCTGGAGAGAGACCTCAACAAGCTACGCTGCCCTCTGTGGGAATTACAACCAGTCTCCAGACTACAGTTCCCCAGAGAGCAGACTCTATGGCAGGACTGATCAAACTGTGGCTCTCCAGGTGTCCATTGACTACAATTCCCATGAGTCCCTGCCAGCTGGACATCTGGAGAGCCACAGTTTGGCCACCCCTGCTCTCAGGCATGGACGGATGGCTACGCTCTTTCTCCTTCCCACGCTTCACTGTCCCCAGATTCTGCTCCCAAAACCTCCAGGAATTTCTCAACCTGGAGCAGACGTCCACAGATGAGCCAGCCCATTCTTGCAGAAGGGCTGCTGCTTCCGGATAGGTTGGCCTTGGGGGACGTTGTTCCAAGCCAATAAAGGATGAGGAGGAAGACGGGAGAAGAATGAGTCCGTCAGCCCCTTTCTGGTACGATATCACACTCAAAGTGGAGATGTGATTTGTCAGCCAAACACTCTCTGAGTGCCCTTAGGCACCACATACAAGGGTGAAACAAGACTGGCCCGCCTCGCAGGACGGCTGTAGGTTCTGCTGTGACACAGTAAAGGCCTATAAAGCACTTCAAACAGCTCCAAATGCTAACGCTAGCAGTTATAAATTATATCTATTGCCATGCTTTTATGTTAGAGCCTGTTGTGGTGCAGAGTGGTAAGGCAGTAATATGCTGTCTGAAGCTATGAGGCTGGGAGTTCGATCTCAGCAGCCGGCTCAAGGTTGACTCAGCCTTCCATCGTTCCGAGGTCGGTAAAATGAGTACCCAGCTTGCTGGGGGGTAAACGGTAATGACTGGGGAAGGCACTGGTAAACCACCCTGTATTGAGTCTACCATGAAAACGCTGGAGGGCGTCACCCCAAGGGTCAGACATGACTCGGTGCTTGCACAGGGGATACCTTTACCTTTTTTAATGCTTTTATGTAAGAAGAGCAGGTGTGTTGCACCCCGCTATTTACTACTCAAAGGAATCTCAACAGTCTTCCCTTCCTCTCCCCACAACAGACAACCTGCAAGGCACATGGGGCTGAGAGAGTTCAGAGAGAACTGGCCCTGACCCAGGGTCATGTGTCTCAAAGCGGCTTATGTTCGCCTTCCCTTCCTCTTCCCACAACAGACACCCTGTGAGCAGGGCCAGATTTTCCTATAGGCTAACTAGGCTTCAGCCTAGGGCCTCAAGATCAAGAGGGGCCTATATTCCACATTTTTTATAAAGGTTAGTACCAATCACAACATTTCATTTAACATATTGATATATATCACAGTAATGATGTATTTTATTATCTCTGTTATTTACAAAGTTAAAAATGGTAGGTGAAAGGGCCACATGTAAATCCGGCCCTGCCTCTGAGGTGGGCGGGACTGAGTGAGCCCTGAGAGAACTGTTCTGTGAGAACAGCTCTGACTGTGACTAGCCCAAGGTCATCCAGCTGGCT
This sequence comes from Paroedura picta, assembly GCA_003118565.2. Taxonomy (NCBI): domain Eukaryota; kingdom Metazoa; phylum Chordata; class Lepidosauria; order Squamata; family Gekkonidae; genus Paroedura; species Paroedura picta. Next base: position 174,509,763 of record BDOT02000001.1, read on the forward strand.
GCATGTGGAAGAGGACTGGGGGCTCAAACCCAGCTCTCCGGATTAGAGGCTGCCATTCTTACCCATGACACCAAAGTTACCACACCAGGGGTGTTGGATACTGTAGTGCTCATCTCACTTCCAAAGGAGCTGGGGAAAGTACACAAAAGGGCAAACCAATTAAGAAAAAGAGTCAGAGGGCTTTAATTTAAGTGTGAGGACCGCTTGAGGGTAGAAACAGGATACTGTTCCAATTAAAGTAAGAACAGCTGGAAGAAGGGAGGGAGGGGAAAGGCAAGTATTAGGGCCAATCGGATTGCTCTGCTTAAGGGCCAATCAGATTGTTCTGCTAGGGCCAATCCGATTGCTCTGCTTAGAGCCAATCAAAGGCAGCAGCTGGCTGCCTGAAAGGTATAAAAGTTTGCCTGTTTTCCCCTGTTCGGTAGTTGTAGTCTGTTGCTGGAGCTGCTAAATAAAAAGAGCTGTTCTGAAGAATTGGAGTCTGTGATCACTGAACCTGCAGACTTAATACCTGGGTTAAAAAATAGGATAAACCACGAGAGGCCAAAAATAACAATGAATACTGAAATGCTCTTCTTTCCAAAAAGAGGCAGCAGTGTGTGGGATCTGAGGTGGGGTGTGGTCTCAGTGGAGCATAGTGCTATGGGGTCCACCCTCCAAAGCAGCCCTTTTCTCCAGGGGAAATGATCTCTGTAATTCTAGGGGATAACCAGGACTCCCTGCCACATGGTGCCAGGATAGCTGTTAGCTTTTTAGTTTTGGGGGAAAGCAGCTTATAGATCTTCTATAAGCAGTAATGGGTTTAAACTACAAGTACAACGATATAGGCTGGATATCAGGAAAAGATTTTTTCACAGTCAGAATAGTTCAGCAGTGGAATAGGCTGCCTAAGGAGGTGGTGAGCTCCCCCTCAGTGGCAGTCTTCAAGCAAAGGTTGGATGCACACTTTTCTTGGATGCTTTAGGATTGTTAGGGCTGATCCTGCGTTGAGCAGGGGGTTGGACTAGATGGCCTCTATGGCACCTTCCAACTCTATCATTCTGTGATTCTGTGATTCTCCATTGGTGGAGGACTTACGAGCTTTGTAGGCCCCCACCGAAGATCTCTCCCGCAATTTTCTGCCTTGTTGTCATTATTCCGATTCACTATAGGTCAGATTTGTACATTATGGTTAACTTTGCCTTGGTTCCTGTCCCTTAACCTGGTTTTATAGTCTTTCTCATTGATCCTGCATTGAGCAGGGGGCTGGATTAGATGGCCTGTGTGGCCCCTTCCAACTCTATGATTCTATGATTCTATGATCCTGCATTGAGCAGGGGGCTGGACTAGATGGCCTGTATGGCCCCTTCCAACTCTATGATTCTATGATTCTAAGCTCGATGGGTTGAGTCATTTTGCACATCAGCATCACAAGTTGAATGTAAAACTTGCCACTGTCTTTAGTCAGCAGAGCGCACAATGGTGCATTTTATGAGTTTATTCAACAGTTTTGGGTTGGTCCTCCTGGCATGTTGATATTGTCGCTAAGCCACTGAGGAAAGCTGCGAAAACGTGTCTTTTAAACCGGTCCACGATTTGGCTTTATGTACGCATCCGAATTAAAGACAACTCTTCTCCTTCATCGTGGCCAGTCTGTCAGTTTCTCCGCACATTTGCTTCGGAACTACGGACCGGTCACTTTTTCTTCATCACCTCTAGGTGGGGCCTGGAGACCCCCCAGAATCACAACATCAGACAGCTTCCTGGGAGAAAATGGCTGCTTTGGTCTGTGGTACTATATCCTGCCAAGGGCCCTCCCCGCCCAGGACCAGGGCTGAATCTGCATGGAGCTTTTATTCCAATCCCACGTCAATTCAATCCCTGCCGTCTCCACTTGAATGCAATTTCCATTTTTATTTTGGCCGATTTAAATTTCCCCTCTGCAACAAGCATGATGGCTCTGGAGGGGCCCTACCTTTCCCCCGCGATATCCTGGAGTGGGTATAACCCTCGATGTTTGAAAAATCGGCATGAGTAAAGGTGTAGCTCTCTGCTTGTCCCAAACTAACATGCTGCCACGAGCCTCCAATGCGGTAGAAAAGCCCTGATTGGCCAGAATATCAGTTCAAAGGCTTCCTAGTTCCCAGGCTGCAAGGCTTTTCTTAAAGGGGAAGCCCTAACTTCTCTCGGCAGAGATTTATTCCCCCTCCTCTGCTGTCTCCAATCCTCTCCCCCCCCTTTCAAGGAAAGAAAGAGGCTCCTGCTGCACTTGGCTCCCCCACCTTCTGAACTTCCCTAATCTCCAGGAGAATACTTTCTATTTCGGGGGGGGGGGGTAGAGGAAGGGCTGAGTTCAAATTGATCTGAATATAGCAGGATCCACAACGGCATAAACAAAGTAAGTGCAGAATCAGCCCAGGTCTGCCCCTATGGACCCCCCCCCCCCCCCGGAATATCCCCAGAGACTGGCAACCCTGCATTGGGCTGGCTTGGCTGGAAAGGGAGCACAAGATTTGGAAGGTAAATTGAATTAATGTTGTCTAGGCGGCCTCTCACCGCCTGGGAGATGGGGTTTGGGTAAAGGTAACCTGCTCCTTCTGAAATTACCCCCCTAGACATGCTGATGAAAGGCCTTGTTGCCCTCTCCCAGCTTCCCCACCAGCTTTGTAGGTCTCTGCCCACATGGCTCATGCATTCACCAGGTTCTTGGTCTCTGCTGGCTGGAACGTGAGGTGGTACGGATCGATGTAGCCAGGAAGCTCAGCACGGCGCAAAGGAAGGAGAGTCCGTTTCTTCTGGAAAATTCCAGGAAAAACACAGTAAAGGGAGGAGAGAGAGAGAGAGCGATTGATGGGAATGACCAAGAGGTTTGCCGCCTTCTAGGTGGTAGCTAGAGATCACCTGGAATCACAGCCAATCCCCACGTGGTACAGAGACGTTCCTCGGGAGGAAAAGGCTACTTTGGAGACCAGACTCTGTGGAATTATACCTCAATGCAATCCCTCTCCTCTAAAATCTGCCCTCCCCGGGCTCCACCCCCAGAATCTCCAGGAAAGCCTTAACCTAGAGTTGGCAACCACAGAAACGTTATAACTTGGATTCCAGCGGTCCCCTGGCTCTTCAGACCTTCAGTCAGTTTCACCTGCCTCTGCTTTATGACTTTTGATGATCAGCTCTCTCTAAAATTCATTGTCTCTAACTGGATTTTCCAAGTGCATGCTTCATGTGGCCTTTTTTGGAATACTGTCCACAGGTGGCCAAAATGTGGCTCTCCAGATCCCCATGGACTACAAGTCCCATTAGCCCCTGCCAATTGGTCATGCTGGCAGAGGCTCATGGGAATGGACATCTGGAGAGCCATAGTTTGGCAACCCCTGTACCATTCTGGTCACCTCCTCTCCAGTCTATCCAATGGAGAGTCCATCCCACTGAATAGAGTGGTTGGGGGCACCCTCTTTCGGAACCCCTGGACGTGGACCCCATGGCCCAATCATTGTGAAATTCAGAGGGGAGTCAGAAAAGAGCCCCCTGGAGCTACCCTGAAAGTTTGGAGGCTGTAACTGGAACCCCCATTCCCCAGGCCCCGGGAAAGTTGGGAACACCGGAATTCCCATTTAAAGTCAACGAGGCCATTGATTTTAATGGGCGCTGAAGCTGAATCAGTCCAAATCGGGCTCCTGGTGCACAATCCTAAACATTGACCCAGGGCATCTACAACTACCACATTCTCAGTCTTGGCAGTGCCCGACCTGCTGTCCTGGACTGCTCTTACCTGCTTCCGACGCCGGGCATCGATCTGCCGAAAATAGCGGGTGATGTAAATGTTGTCGAAGCGGACATCTTGGTTGTAACTATTTGTGTAGGATTGTGCCCTTGGAAAGAGATTTGGGGGGGGGGAGTCATTCCAGCCTGTCCAAATCCCCCCTCCTGATCCCACCAAGACCCTCACTCTCTACCCCACTGATTTCTTGCTAAGGCTGGCATCCTAAGATACAGGTTGCATTTAAAAACAAAAAGGCAAGGTTCTAGCCCTCATGGCTTGGGAATTTGATCCTGCTGGCGATTTTTGCTAAAGCCCTTAAGGCCACTGAGCAAGGCTTCTGCAAATAAAAGTACTTGGAGGCAACATCAGGGATAGGCCTCAGCCTCTCTGCCCTGTTGTTAGCCCTCCAGAGAACCTGGCTGGCCACTGTGTGAAGCACGGCCATTGATGGAGCTAAAAGATTATGCCACCTAACAAGAACAGTCAGGTCTGACTGTTTTAAGGATCTTCTAAGCAACCAGAAAGAGCCTCTTGTGACACAGAGTGGTAAGGCAGTGACATGCAGTCTGAAGCTCTGCCCATGAGGCTGGGAGTTCAATCCCAACAGCTGGCTCAAGGTTGACTCAGCCTTCCATCCTTCCGAGGTCAGTAAAATGAGTACCCAGCTTGTTGGGGGGTAAACGGTAATGACTGGGGAAGGCACTGGCAAACCACCCCGTATTGAGTCTGCCATGAAAACGCTAGAGGGTGTCACCCCAAGGGTCAGACATGACTTGGTGCTTGCACAGGGGATACCTTTCCCTTTAAGCAAACAGAAGGTGGAATAAAGATCTCTGGGTGATGGAACAAAACCAAACTGGAGCATAACTATTTTCTGCCAGGTTTGATGAGGGCTTTTGCTCTTAGCTCCACCCCTTTTCTCATAGGCTCCACCTCTGAACTACTATGCTCTGCCCCTGACCCACCTGAGACTAGTCACTTCTGACAGATTCCGCCCCCAACTTGACTGACACTCTTCCCTTCCATTAAGCTCTCCCCATGATTGTCCTTTCTGCTAGGTTCCGCCCCAACTTGACTGACACTCTTCCCTTCCATTAAGCTCTCCCCATGATTGTCCTTTCTGCTAGGTTCCGCCCCAACTTGACTGACACTATTCCCTTCCATTAAGCTCTCCCCATGATTGTCCTTTCTGCTAGGTTCCGCCCCCAACTTGACTGACACTATTCCCTTCCATTAGGCTCCAACCCCACTCGCTGGGTTCCACCTATTATGTTTGGTCCCTCTCCAAGGTTCCTCCCTCTCGATTCTCGGGAGATTTGGCCACCTTAGACAGGACGTCCAGGCGCTCTCAGCCCTTGAGAGCATGTGAACTGGAGAGGTCATGGGCTGAACCAGCAGAGTTGCCCATCTTCATGTAGGGTTGCCAACTGCCAGGTCGTGACTGGAGATCTCCCACTATTACAATTGATCACCAGGTGACAGAGATCAGCTCACCTGGAGAAAATGACTGCATGTGAAGGTGAACTCTAGGGCAGTACACGCCACTGAAATCCTTTCCCTCCCTGAACTCTGCCTTTCTGAGACTCTATTCCCCCAAATCTCCATGTGTTTCCCAACCTGGAGTTGGCAACCCGATCAGCAGGTGGTGGCTGGAGATATCCTAAAATTATAACTGACCTTCAATCTACCTAAGTCCCTCCCCTCCCTAAACCCGACCCTCTTCATGCTCCGCCCCTCAAATCTCCAGGTGGCAGCCTGAACACCCGGCCATGCAAGCACATACTGTGCCACACTGCTGAGGCCCTCCCCATTCAGAAGAAGAAGAAGAAGAGTTGGTTCTTATATGCCGCTTTTCCCTACCCGAAGGAGGCTCAAAGCGGCTTACAGTCGCCTTCCCATTCCTCTCCCCACAACAGACACCCTGTGAGGTGGGTGAGGCTGAGAGAGCCCTGATATCACTGCTCGGTCAGAACAGCTTTATCAGTGCAGTGGCGAGCCCAAGGTCACCCAGCTGGCTGCATGTGGGGGAGCGCAGAATCGAACCCTGCATGCCAGATTAGAAGTCCACACTCCTAACCAATACACCAAACTGGCTCTCAGGCCCCACTATTAGCTCCACCCCTTTTCTAGAAGCCTCCACCCCTGAGTTACTAATTTCTGCCCCTGACCCTCCTGAGACTACCCCCTTCTGACAGACCCCGCCCCAACTCAACTGACACCCTTCCCTTACGAGGCAAAAATGACGATGAAGGTGCAGGAGAGCAAGACGCGGAGCACGGACATGGAGGTGCTGATCCGGCCGCCGTGCAGGGCCACCTGTTCGTTGACCTCGTCCACCAGGTGTTCGTGGGAGATGTTGGCGCCCACAATCATCGCTTGTTGTTCTTCCTGGGGGCAGGGGGAGGCAGAATCAGACAAACACAGAGCTGGAAGAGACCACTATGCACCCCTCCCCTCAAGAAGTGTACGAACAAGCAAACAAAATCTGTTCAAGATCCCCCCCTCCCCATATGTCAAATTGGCCTCAACCAGGGAAAGAGTTTCTCCAGCCCTGTCACCGGCCTGGCGGAACACTCTCCAGAGTCAGATCAGGGCTCTGCGGGACTTCAAGCAGTTCTGCAGAGCCTGTGAGAGCTGTTCCGCCAGGCCTATGGCCTCCTTACCCAAAGGATAAACATCTGTACTCCATTCCATAGTGAGCACAAAACACTTTACCTCCCACTCTGTTCTACCGGAGGGAAGGCAGTGAGCGTTCTGATTTTTTTAACTATTTAAAAATGTTTAATATGTTTTAATCATTTCTTTTATCTCGTGAAATATTGAAAGCCGCCTAGAGACCCTCGGGGAAGGATGTTGTATAAATTTGCAAATACACATCTGGATCGGCCCCCTCCTGCAGAGGTCTCCCCTGGATATGCCAACTACAAGACGCTATGGGAGGTGGAATATTAGGGAATTGTTTTAAATTCTTTTTCCCCTAATTCATTATTGTGGTTGCAAAATTGTTTTGTCATTCCTTTAATGTTGCCATCCGCCCCGATCCAGCTTGCCAGGACGGGCAGGATAGAATTCCAATAATATATAAAAATAAATAAATATAATAAAAGATAAATAGATAATAAATAAAATACAAAGCATCATCCAGTCCAGCCACCTCACCAGTCTTTCTCAACTTTTTTTTTACTGTTGAGAACCCCCTGAAACATTCTTCAGGCTTTGATAAACCCCAGAAGTGGAGCGATCAGTAAGAATATGGTTGAGAACCAGAGCTATAGACACGCCCACCCAGGGCCCCTTCCCTTCCCACCCCCACCAGGCCCATCACTGGCCATTTTGGGGCATCCTAGTCGCCCTTCTCCTCCCCTTCAAGGATCACTGCCTGGTCGTGGCGAAGGAAGGCCAAGCATCAGGCTTTTGAACTCTGTTGCTGGAGAAGACTCTTGCGAGTCCCTTGGACTGCAGGGCGAACAAACCGATCAGTCCTAGAGGAGATCAGCCCAGATCCTGAAGATGAAACTCAAATACTTTGGCCACCTCATGAGAAGGAAGGACTCCCTGGAGAAGAGCCTAATGCTGGGAGCGACTGAGGGCAAAAGAAGAAGGGGACGACAGAGAACGAGGTGGCTGGATGGAGTCACTGAAGCAGTAGGTGTGAACTTAAATGGACTCCGGGGAATGGTAGAGGACAGGAAGGCCTGGAGGATCATTGTCTATGGGGTCGCGATGAGTCGGACATGCCTTCGCACCTAACAACAAAGCCGTCCTAGGTGTAAACTGCACGGAGCTTTTATTCCAACACCAGATCAATTCAGTCCCTGCCCTCTACTCAGAATGCGATTTCCGTTTTGATATTGGGCGATTTATAATTTCCTTCTGCAGCGAGAAGGATTGATCCGGAGTGACCCTACCTTTATTGTGCGATATCTTAGAGTGCTTTTAATCCTGAATATATTATAAAATCGCTTTGTTTTGAATCGGGGCACTCCTCCATGGTAGAGGACCCATGATTGGCCACAGGTGATCATGTGACAAATTTGCCTTAAAGGAGAAGCCCCTAATTTCTTTCAACATCTGTCGGTCCTGGATTTCCCCCCCCTTCTCTGCCTTTTCCGATCTTCTCCCCCTCTCCTCCAAGAAAAGAAAGAGGCTCCCTGCTTGGCTCCTCTCCCCCCCTTCAAGAAAAGAAAGAAAGAGGCTTGGCTCCCCCCCCCCCTTCTGAGCCTCCCTAACCACATGCAGAAGACTTTCCTGTTTCAATGGGGGGGGGGGAGAGGAAGACTCGAGTTCAAATTGATCTGAATTCAACAGGATTGACAATGGAATAAAGAAAGTAAGTGCAGACTTTTCCCTAGTCTCCCTTCTCTGAAGGAAGAGTTCTGCTCCTCAGCACTGGTACCCCGGTTTGGCCACTGGGCCGGCAAAGGACCCCCACGCACCTTGATCACCAAGTCGGCAGAGAAGTCTTGGTTCAAGTTGTCGACGGAGCCGTTGACGCGGTCGTAGGTCTGGCCGAAGTTCCCATCCACAGGAATCTTGTCTTGGCACCAAGCGTTCATAACTGGCAAAGAGAAGGATGGCGGGGGAGGAGCAGGATTTCTCAACAAGGGTTTTGTGAAGGATTTCCCGAATGGGTCGGAGTTAATTATTTTTAAATATATATTTTTAAATGTGTTAAACATTTATCATGTGTTATGATCATAGATGTTCATGTCGAGCCACTCCCCCCCCAAGATGGCCAATGATGGGCCTGGAGGGGTGGGAAGGGGCGGGGCCTCTGGGTGGGCGTGTCCACAGCTTTGCTTCCCTATCGTATTCTGCTTGATCATGCCACTTCTGGGGTTTCTCGAAATCTGAAGAACGTTTCAGGGGTTTCTCAGCGGTAAAAAAGTTGGAAAAGGATGGTCTGGAGACGAGCAGTAATTCTGGGAGATCTCCAGGCCTCACCTAAAGGTTGGCTACCCCATACCCCCTAGCAGGGATGCCAGCCTCCAAGTGGGACTTGAGGATCCCCCCCAAATGACAACCAGACTACAGAGATCAGTTCCGTGAAAGAGTTGATTAACAACCTTCAACTGGAAGATCTAGTAGTGATACAAAAGGATAATCATCTAAGCAAGAAATGGGCATTTATAGTTGGTGTGAATTACTGATTACTGAGCATTCGGTGGAGGAATGTATAATTGGTTATCATTTTGAATTAATTAATAGATCCTAATTCTGTCAGGTGGATCAATAACTGGTTGACAAATCGTACTTAGAGGGTACTTGTTAATGGTTCAGCATCTTCTTGGAGAAGAGTGACAAGTGGAGTAGCCCAAGGATCTGTCCTGGGGCCTGTGTTGTTCAACATATTTATAAATGGTTTGGATGAGGGATTAGAGGGGATACTTATTAAATTTGCAGACGATACTAAACTGGGAGGGGTGGCAAACACAACTGAAGACAGAATCAGAATACAGGATGATCTTGATAGGCTCGAGAAGTGGGCTAAACTGAATAAAATGAAGTTCAATAGGGACAAATGTAAAGTTCTGCATTTAGGTAGGAAAAACCAAATACACCAATATAAGATAGGGGAGACTTGCCTTGACAGTAGCATATGCAAAAAGGATCTAGGAGTCTTAGTAGACCATATATTGGACATGAGTCAGCAGTGTGACTCAGTGGCTAAAAAGGCAAATGGGATTTTGGGCTGTATCAAAAGCGGTACCATGTCCAGATCACGAGAGGTGATGGTACCGCTTTACTTTGCTCTGGTTTGGCCTCACTTGGAGTCTTGTGTTCAGTTTTGGGCACCCCAGTTGAAAAGGGATGTTGACAAACTGGAGCATGTCCAGAGGAGGGCAACAAAGATGGTGAGGGGTTTGGAGACCAAGACGTATGAAGAAAGGTTGGGGAAGCTTGGTCTGTTTAGCCTGGAGAGGACTGAGAGGGGATCTGATAACCATCTTCAAGTATTTAAAAGGGTGCCATATGGAGGATGGAACAAAATTGTTCTCTCTTGCCCCAGAGGGACAGACCAGAATGAATGGGATGAAATTAATTCAAAAGAAATTTCATCTAAACATCCGGATGAAGTTCCTGACAGAGCGGTTTGTCAGTGGAACAGGCTTCCTCGGGAGGTGGTGGGTTCTCCATCTTTGGAAATTTTCAAACAGAGGCTGGATAGCCATCTGATGGAGAGGCTGATTCTGTGAAGCGTCAAAGGGGTGGCAGGTTACAGTGGATGAGCAAGAGGGTTGGGAGTGTCCTGCATAGTGCAGGGGGTTGGACTAAATGACCCAGGAGGTTCCTTCCAACTCTATTATTCTATGATTCTATAATTCTATGATAATTTTACTTCAGCTATTTGTTTTCTCTTAAAACTATGTAATCATTATGAACTATTAATGAACAACTACTTATTTTCATATAGATGTTTTTTATATGCCATTAAAGGTTTTTTGAATTTGATTTCAGATCAGTTCCCCTGGAGGAAACGGATGTCTTAGAGGGCGGATTCTGTGGCATCGCACCCCAAGGAGGTCCCTCTCCTCCACAGGCTCCACTCCTAAATTTCCTGGGGTTTCCCAACCCAGATCTGGCAACCCTACTCTCCCGATCCTCCACCGGTAGCTAGGAGGAACCTGCTAACCAGACCCGCCTCGCCATTTTCCTGAGATGAAATAGCTGCAGCTGGACTTCTGATTGCATCCCGACAGAAGCAACGAGAACTACTAGGCTTGGATTTACATCTGAACTTAGGCAGATTGTGGGTGGGTGGGCAGGAAGGGATGTGCCAGTGTTTGTCTCTTGTAGCCCTTCCTTGCATACCCAGGGAATTGCTGATGGCCACTGTGGGATGGTAGGTGAATTCCCTCCAGGCCAGGCTGGATTCTGGAGATTTTTGGTGGAGGGCTCACTTGGGCATGAAATTGGGGTCACTGTGGGTGGGCAGGTAGTTCTGAGTTTCTACATTGTGCAGGAGGTTGGACTAGATGACCCTGGAGGCCCCTTCCAACTCTGTGATTCTATTTGAGACTTGGCTGTAATGGGGGAGCTAGCCAACCTAGTAAACAGAAGACCTCCAGAAGGATTCCATGATTGCTGGGACTTCTTCTTAGAATTTACGGACAAACGATCCGACTGTGTCATCTTATTTCTGTTCTACAAATTTAAAAAAAAGAAACAGCCCTGGAAGCTGGGGGGGGGGTTACTAGGCCCATTTGGGAGCTGCACGTATCCCAAGAAACTCGGCGCCAGACCAGAGGCATCCCCTGCCTTGGTGACCTACAAAGCTATTCCCTCCCCCCCCTTTGCTAAGTAACGAACAATGCCAGCCGCATACAACGACCCTGCGGCCGGCCCCTGCGGGAAGAACGGCGGCTTCTTGGCAGCGACTCACTCTTGGCGAGGTGGCAGAGGAAGCTGAACTTCATGGGGATGCAGAGCAGGTGGCTGATGACGGGCACGGCGATCGTGTTCAGGCAGGACGTGTACTTGGCCGCGAACCAGGCCTTGCAGCGCTTGATAGACTGGTCTATGATGTCTGGAGGAGAGAGGCTTTCAGGAAACGGCCAGTCCGGCGCCTGGGAAGAGGGAATAGCCTGCTGGCTTGGCCTAAAGGGGGCCTGCCCAGAGCTTATGGGCTTGGCAGGGATCTTAATTAAGGGCAGAAGAGAAGCCATGTTGGATTAAGTCAATGGCTGATCCAGTCCAGCACTCTGTTTCACACAGTGGCCGAAGCCCAGGGGCCATCAGGAGGTCCACCAGCAGGGCCAGAATTCCAGAAGCCCTCCCACTGTGGCCCCACAAACACCAAGAAGACAGAGCATCCCTGCCCCAGACATAAGAACATAAGAGAAGCCATGTTGCATCAGGCCAATGGCCCTTCCAGTCCAACACTCTGTGTCACAAGGAGGCCGAAGCCCAGGGGCCATCAGGAGGTCCGCCAGCAGGGCCAGAGCTCCAGAAGCCCTCCCACTGAGCCCCCCCCCCCAAACACCAAGAAGAAAGAGCATCATAGACCCAGTCACAGGAACATAACAGAAGCCATGTTGCATCAGGCCACAGTGGCCCAAATGCAGAGGACAGAACTCCAGAAGGCCTCTCCCCGTTGCCTCCTGAGCAGCAAAAACACAGTGCATAACTGCTCCAGAGAGATTATTCCATCTATACCAGGGGTAGTCAAACTGCGGCCCTCCAGATGTCCGTGGACTACAATTCCCAGGAGCCCCTGCCAGCAAATGCTGGCAGGGGCTCCTGGGAATTGTAGTCCATGGACATCTGGAGGGCCGCAGCTTGACTACCCCTGATCTATACCTTGTGGAAGCCTTGTTTGAGTTCCAATAGGGCCTTGATTTCGTCAGGGAGCTCGGTCCACCACGTTGGGGCCACCGATGAGAAGGCCCTGCCTCTGGTCAAGGCCAGGAAGATTATTTTGTGGCCAAGAATCACCAGACTGTTGTAGTCAGTAGAGTGAGTCGCTTTTGGGGGAGAATAGGTGAGCAGATGGTCCTTGAGATACACAGGACCATGAATGTGTATGGCCTTGAAGGTAAGTACCAACACCTTAAACTTGATCTGGTATTCAGTTGAAGAAGAAGAAAAGTTGGTTCTTATATGCCGCTTTTCTCTACCCGAAGGAGTCTCAAAGCGGCTTACAGTTGCCTTCCCTTTCCTCTCCCCACAACAGACACCCTGTGAGGTGGGTGAGGCTGAGAGAGCCCTGAGATTACTGAAGAAGAAGAAGAGTTGGTTCTTAGATGCCACTTTTCTCTACCCGAACGAGTCTCAAAGTGACTTACATTCACCTTCCCTTTCCTCTTCCTCACAACAGACACCCTGTGAGGAAGGAGAGGCTGAGAGAGCCCTGAGATTACTGAAGAAGAAGAGTTGGTTCTTATATGCCACTTTTCTCTACCCGAAGGAGTCTCAAAGCGGCTTCCAGTTGCCTTCCCTTTCCTCTCCCCACAACAGACACCTTGTGAGGTGGGTGAGGCTGAGAGAGCCCTGATATCACTGCTCAGTCAGAACAGCTTTATCAGTGCTGTGGCAAGCCCAAGGTCACCCAGCTGGATGCCTGTGGGGGAGCACAGATTCAAACCCAGCTCGCCAGATTAGAAGTCCGCACTAACCACTACACCAAGCTGGTAGCCAGTGTAGCTGCTGGAGGGTTGGGGTGATATGGGCACTCCATGGTTTTAGGGTGAGAACATGGGCAGCTGCATTTTGTGCTGATTGTAGTTTCCGGGGCAGGGATTAGGGTACGCCCAGGAGTAGTTTAAGCATTTGTAGGGCCCGGAACACCAAAAACAGTTTCAGGATTCACGGGGCCTTAGCAGAGTACAATTACAGCAGGAGCAGCCAAACTGGGGGTAGAGGACCCCTGCAGTGGAAAGGGGTGTCACTCCGAATGTCTTTAAAGAGGGAGAAAGGGAGAGCTGAGAGGCTACAGCCCTGATCCTTGCGAGGGGGGATGCACAGTATGGGGGCCCCTGAAATGCAGGGCCCGTAGCACATGCTACGTGGATAAACTGGTTTTGGGTAGCCCCCCTTTGCCCCCCAAAAGGGAACCCCTCCTCTAAGAGTCTCTGCCTCGAATTTGCAGAGGGTGGCGGGTTAGAGGTCCAACAAATAAATAAGTAAATAAATAAATCAGAGCCACCCAGGCAGGCTCTTTGGAAGAAGCCAGATGGCTCAGGGGGGAAGTGAAAGTCCAACTGCCCCCCCTCCTCCATGAATGCACTGATCGAAATTCTTCTTAAGGGCAACCAAGGACAAGGTTGTTTGGTTGCCATGGTCGGCAGGCAGGCAAGATAAAAACCCTGGATCAAAACTATATTTGGAGTGAGACAGAGAAACCACAGAGAGAGAGAGAGACAAAGAGAAATCTCAGAGAGGTAGGAAAGATCTTAACAGAGAAGGGTGTGGCCTAAACTCTCTTTAATGTTCATGTTACCATTTTCCCAATAGTCGGGTAATTTGGGAGGTGTTTTTGGCCATCAAATCACAGCTGATTTATGGTGACCCGGTTATGTTTTCAAGGGAAGAGACGTCCAGAGATGGTTTTCCGGTGCCTGCTTTTGTGTCGTGACCCGGTATTCTCTGGCCGTCTCCTGTCCTAATACTAGCCAGGGCTGATCCTGCCTAGCTTCTGAGATCAATGCACTTTCAAAGCACTCTAGAAGCAAATTTTTCTGTTCCGCACAGAAAAATCCAATGGTAACAGCACATCGGAAGTGAATTATCCCACGTGTGCGGAATGGGCACTGGCTAGTCAGTGCTGTCCAGGGCCCTTTGTATACACAAAGGATAATGCACTTTGAATGTGCTTTGGCAGCTGGATTTTCCTGTGCAGAACAGGAAAGTCTAATTCTAAAGTGCATTTAAAGTGCATTATTTATTGTGTGCAGAATAGGCCCTGGTCAGGGCTTCTGTCTGTCGGTCCCATATATGTTCACATTTTATGGCCTCCTACAGATGTTCATTGCTGGTTTCCTTCCTAGCTTGCCTTGTTGCCTTCAGCCAAAGCTACTCAACGTGGTGTCCGTGGGCACCGTGGTCCCTGCTGATACCTTTACTAAGCAACTAGGAAGGGTTTTAAGGGTATCCGGTTGAGACTTTTACCACTGGAGAGTGGAGCTGCTTTGCAAATTGTAGACAAAGTTGCTTCAGCAGCTGCTGCCAACCATCACAAGGATCTTCACTGTGACCGTTTCTGCATCTAGTATTCACACCCAGATAGGATCAAACATTCCCCCCATGGGAAAGTGTTTTCCCGCATTTCTAGAAAGGGTGGGGGAACTTACTCCTGTGTCTGTAAAGCCCAGGTTCGATCTCGGGGCTCTGTCGCAGTCAATTCTTCTGTTCTATGTGTTACCTTGGCAAGGTGATCCACCTGTATGTCTTTCATTCAATAAACTAACTGTGGGTTAAATGCCCGAGTCGTGGTATTGGCCACGTTGGAGATTGAGAAAAGATTCCACAGCAGCCCCCGCATAAGGAACGTGACGGTCAGCCAATGTGCAGCTAGATCCCTACTGCAGGATCCAGTCAGTTTCGACCTAAACTGACCTATCGTGCAACTGGCAGGAAGATCCTTTTCTGGCAGGAAGATCCTTTTCTTTGTGCATCAAATATTGGGGTTTGGGTGGATGTTCTTTGGTTCAATTCTGCTGTCTTCCCGTACTATGCTGAAGTCCTAATAAAGAGCTGAAATCACTTCCATTGTCCGAGTTCTTCCGAACCCACGGATTTAACAGTCAGTACTCTTGTGGCGCAGAGCGGTAAGGCAGCAGACATGCAGTCTGAAGCTCTGCCCACGAGGCTGGGAGTTCAATTCCAGCAGCCGGCTCAAGGTTGACTCAGCCTTCCATCCTTCCGAGGTCGGTAAAATGAGTACCCAGCTTGCTGGGGGGTAAACGGTAATGACTGGGGAAGGGAATGGCAAACCACCCCGTATTGAGTCTGCCATGAAAACGCTGGAGGGCGTCACCCCAAGGGTCAGACATGACCCAGTGCTTGCACAGGTTATACCTTTACCTTTACCTTTTTTACAGCCAAAATAGCACTGGACCCCTGTATCTGCTGGCGTACCCCACTTTCCCCCCAGCGGACACTCTTCCCCCCTTTCACCCACTCACATGAGCAGCGCATCCGGGTTTTCTCCTCGTAGAGTTTCTGAGTAGAAGGCGGGTGCTTCTTACTCTCCTCCCTCACCGAGCGCACGTTGTAGCCCGAATCGCTCGCCACCTGCTCGTTCAGGGCCAAGAAGGAACGCGACACTTCTCGGGTTTCGTTCTTCAGGGTCTTCCCGCCTCTCTGTCACAGAAATAACGCTGGTGTGAGAGTGGGGTTACCAGCTCTGGGTTGGAAACTCCCTGGAGACATTGGGGGCGGAGCCAGGAGTGGGCGGGGTTTGTGGCAGGGAGGGACCTCAGTGGAGTATAATGCCGACTCCACCCTCCCAAGCGGCCATTTTGTCCAGGGGAACTGATCTCTTTAGTCTAGAGCAGTGGTTCTCAACCTTCCTGATGCCACGACCACCTTTGGGTCCTCAGCGATCCCTGGGGAAAAGGGTTGATCGACCTCCCTAGGGGTCGTGACCCCCAGGTTGAGTACAGCTGGTCTAGAGATAAGCTGTAATACTGGAGAAGCTCTGGGGATTGGAATCCATAACCGAGATTAGGGCAGGGGTGCCCAGCAGCACAGAGCCTCTTGTGGCGCAGAGTGGTAAGGCAGCCGTCTGAAAGCTTTGCCCATGAGGCTGGGAGTTCAATCCCAGCAGCCGGCTCAAAGTTGACTCAGCCTTCCATCCTCCCGAGGTCGGTCAAATGAGGACCCAGCTTGCTTGCTGGGGGGTAAACGGTCATGACTGGGGAAGGCACTGGCAAACCACCCCGTATTGAGTCTGCCATGAAAACGCTGGAGGGCGTCACCCCAAGGGTCAGACATGACTCGGTGCTTGCACAGGGGATACCTTTACCTTTACCTTTACCTTGCCCAGCAGCACATGGAAGGACATGGCAGTATAGGGCCAGCGTGGTGTGCTGGTAGCAAACAGCCAGAAGAACCTTAAAGATTTAACAACATTTGTGGTAAGGTACGAACTTCCGTGAGCCACGGGTCATTTCTGAAATCTCCTCCCCAGCCATCAGTTATATTAGACTTTTAAGGGGCTGCTGGACTCTGGCTCTTTTCTGCCGCTGCAGACAGACTAACATGGCCACCCGGCTTGATCTGTCTCTGCGGTATATTGGCAGCGGTGTTGAACTCATTTGTCACGAGGACCAAAACTGGCTCAAATGTCACTTTGGCAGGCCAGGCTGCGTGTTCCTTAAAATCTGTTGCCAAATACCGGATATATTCTATCACAGACCGTGACCGATAGCATTCCTCAGCAGAGCTAGCGGCCAAACGAGCCCTCTTCCTGCCTTATGGTTGCCAACCCTGGGTCATTTTATCGTTTATTATTTATTAATTGGGTGGGTAGACTGCACCTCTCAGGCAACAGTCTTGGAGTGGTTAACAACATCTAAAAATCCCATTACACACCTGGTTCTCAAACAGTAAATAAGTGAAAACTAATTTCTTATTTAAAACATAGATGCTCCGGCCATCCTTCTAAATCAGGCTTTCTCAACTAGAGTTTCATGAAACCCTGAGATTTCTTGATGGCCCTGGAAGGGTTTCCTAAATGGGTGGGAATTCATTATTTTTCTAAATATATATATATATATTAAACATTTCTTGGGTGATATGACCATATATGGCCATGTTGACCTCCCTGCCCCAAAATGGCCAATGATGGGTGTGGAGGACGTGGGGAGGGGCCCCGGGTGGGCGTATCCAGAGCTTTGCTTCCCAACCATATTCTGCACGATTGCTCCATTTCTGGGAGTTCTCAAAGCCGGAAAAATGCTTCAGCTCTTTCTCAATGGTGAAAAAGTTGAGAAAGGCTGCTCTAAATTTTGGGCCCGTGAACTCAGACTGCGACGGTGGTGGAGGGGAGGCAGAGAGGAGACGAGGGAGGCCTGTTGGTGTTGCCCTCCACCGTATGCCTGGCAGAAGAGCTCCATTTTGCAGGCCTTTGGAGCTTTGATAGCTCCAGGAGTGCCCAGATCTCTGCTGGAAGCTGGTTCCCTCGCTCTGGTTGAGGCCAGACACACTTCTTGTGAGTCAGGGTCCACCACCGAATTGGAATAAGCCTACCATAGCACGCTTCAGGGAGTGCTATTCGAAGAGGCGGCCCCTCAGTTACGCTAGACCCAGACTGCTTTAAACCTTGGAGGTTAAAGCCAGCACTTAAAACTCGAAGAGCCTCTTGTGGCGCAGAGTGGTAAGGCAGCCGCCTGAAAGCTTTGCCCATGAGGTTGGGAGTTTGATCCCAGCAGCCAGCTCAAGGTCGACTCAGCCTTCCATCCTTCCGAGGTCGGTAAAATGAGTACCCAGCTTGCTTGCTGGGGGGTAAACGGTCATGACTGGGGAAGGCACTGGCAAGCCACCCCGTATTGAGTCTGCCATGAAAACACTAGAGGGCGTCACCCCAAGGGTCAGACATGACTCGGTGCTTGCACAGGGGATACCTTTACCTTTTAAAACTCGAACCCATTAAGGAAGTCCAAATTTCAAAATAAACTAGACGTGACATCTTAGTCTTAAATTAAAACTTAAATTTAAAACTTCGTTAGGAGAACAGAAGGATGGTGGCCAGTCCCAGATTTCCCTGGACTAAATTCCCTAAAGATGTCCAAGGGGAAGGGCTCCTCCATTTGGCGACGGCTGCTCTAACCTGTTCCCCTCCTTGGGGAATTCTCCCCTTGACTCACCACCATGTCCGTCAGGACCTTGCGCAGGGGGTTTGTTGACACCTTCCAGGCACGCTTGGCGTTTTCGATCTGCAGCTCCACGGTGCAGCTAATGGACCGCACCACTTCGCCCAGGTTGTGCCGGATGTTGGACACAGGGCCTGCCGGAAGCAGAGAGAGGGGAGCAGTTTCTGGTGGAGAGAAGGTGCCCGCTGCTTCTGCACTAAGGTGACCAGTCTCCAAGGGGTGGCTGCAGATCTCCTAGTATTGCAAAGGGTCTCCAGGTTACAGAAATCTGTTGCCATGGAGGAAATGGCTGCTTTTGAAGAGGGACTCTATAGTATTATATGCCACTGAGGTTCTTCCCTTCCCCAAAGCCTGCCGTCCCCAGCGCCACCCCAAAAGATCCAGAGTTGGCACCCTATTCTGCACCTACCCTCTGAGAGTAGTAGGCTTGCCAACTCTTAAGCTTGAAACTTTCTGGAAACCTCTCTCTCTCTCTCTCTCTCTCTCTGTGTGTGTGTGGGGGGGAGATCAGGGGAGGATGGAGTTTGGGAACCAGAGCAGGAGATTCATGGGAAAGCCTTGGCCTCCCTGCCCTGTTGCTGGCCCTGCAGAGGAACTGGCTGTTTGTTTTGGGGGAGAATGCAGGCATGCTACTAGGGTGGGACTGTGAAAGGATCACATCCTGGGGTCCAATTGGGAGCTGTACAATTCATAGGGGAAGGAGGCTATCCTCTGGAATGGGTGTTTTCTCATACCATCGTAGATGCTGGCCAACACGTAGGTGAGCACGTAGAGCCGTCCCTCTTTGCCCAGGAACTTAGGTATCACCAGGAGGCTGGTGCAGCGGAAATGTGAGGAGGTGCCCCATCCCAAGGCACCCACACCTAGAAGGAGGCGGCAGTCAGAACTAGAGGTCAGGGTGGGCAGCTGGGCCTGTGTCCCCTTCCTTCTCCAGCCACCTTCTTGTGTTTTCACCTACTGCCGACTCCTCTGGCCAGCCTTCCCCGAGTTTCCCCCATCTCAACCTCCCCCCTTGAGCCTCTCCTTACCTGCCATACCGCACATCAGCTGGATCTTGTGGTCCTCAGTGATGCTCATTGGGAAAATCAGGATCCAGGAGAGGGCTGGAAACCAAAAAACAGAATGCACGTGCAGTTTGACTGCAACCCTACACCTCAGTATTCATTGCTACGTACGAAGGTGGCATACACTGAATCAAACCCAGGGAGGGATGCTGCACCCCTGCTGGGGTCAGGGGATCCCCTATTTTGGCATTGTTCCCACAGATTTGGAGGTTTGAGAAACTGTTGGAAATCCCCCCCACACACACACACACACCAAATAAAACACGGGCTTTTATGCTGATCTTTAGCCCCCACCAATGACTAGGGAGGACCTGACAATTCCAACCATAATTCTGGACTTCATGTCAAAAGACAGCTAATATGACACAACGTCATCTGTCCTGCCCCCTTCTCCATGCAGGGTCTTCCGCTGGGTCACATCACCACCCAGATCCGGCCTGCGTTCCCATCCCGGTTGTTCCAGTGCACAGTTGACTCACCCAGGGCAAACACGGTTCCGAGTCCAGCACCCAGGAAGAACTTGGAGAGTCTGAATTCCTCCGGCTGGCTCCAGAGATAACGGGTGCAGAAGCGAGGGAGGAGGAGGCCGAGGAAGTGTTTGAGAGCTGTAAAGAGACTAAAGGCTTAACAGCATGGCTGCCTCTCATACGAGTATAAGAACGGCCTAGCTGGATCTAACCAGTAGTCCATCTAGGCCGGCATTCTGGCTTATAGAGTGGCCAACCAGTTCTTCTGCAGTGCCAACAACAGGGTAGGGAGGCCGAGGTCTTCTTCTCATAAGGGTCTCTCCCATTCAGGATGCTTGCTTCTCATTTTTGAGTCTCAGATGTAAAACTCTGCATTTCTAATTCATAGAATCATACAATCATACAATCACACAATCATACAATCATTCTTAAGCTAGAGGCCTAGTTATCACAGAATCATAGAGTTGGAAGGGGCCATGCAGGCCATCTACTCCAACCCCCTGCTCAACGCAGGATCAGCCCAAAGCATCCTAAAGCATCCAAGAAAAGTGTGTATCCAGCCTTTGCTTGAAGACTGCCAGGGAGGGGGCGCTCACCACCTCCTTAGGCAGCCTATTCCACTGCTGAACTACTCTGACTGTGAAAATTTTTCCCTGATCTCTAGCCTATATTGTTGTACTTGTAGTTTAAACCCATTACTGCGCGTCCTTTCCTCGATTGCATCTTGTTCTCGTTTCAATTGCATCTTGTTCTCGTTTGACCACTTTTCCAGCATGTTCAGATCTCGTTGGACTCTATCTTCCAAGGTATTTGCTATTCCTCCCATCTCCAAATTTAGTGAGTAGTCCATCCCTCCCCCTCATCCAGATCATTGATAAAAAAAGTTGAATAGTACCACATCCAGTACTGAACCCACTGCTCACCTCCCTCCAATCTGATGAAATATCATTGACCACCACTCTTTGGGTGCGGTTTTCTAGCCACTTCCCTGTCCACCTAACCATCTGAAAAGCCAGTCTGCTGTCCTCCAGTTTACCCATCAGAACATCATGGGGAACCTGGTCAAAAGCCTTACTGGAATCCCAAGTAGAGCTTACTGAAATCCAGGAGATCCCTACCTAGATCTGGTAACCCTACTCCCCCATCCCTTACAGGTGTCCAGGGGGGACCTGACACTCCTATTCCTCTGACACTAGGGTTGCCAACCTCCAGGTAATGACTGGAGCTCTCCCACTGTTACAATTGATCTCCAGATGACAAGCATCAGTTCCCTTGGAGAAAATGGTGACTTTGGAGGGCAGACTCTATGGTATTATACTCTGGAGCAGTCCCTCCCTCTGCCAAACTCCTCCCTCCCCAAATTCCACCTAGGGTTACCAGGTTCTTTGGAGCTGTCATTGACGGAGGGGTGGTACACTTATGGAGAATGGGGAGGAATGCTGGAAATTAACCTGACATAACTACAAGACCCAGAAGTAATGTAGCCAAACTAGGGGGACATTGGTTTGGGGGCAAAAACTCTATGGTAGAATTAGCCTCGGCCATAGAGTTTTGCCTCCAAACCAGAGTATCCCCCCTCTGCAGGTATGTCACATTAATTTCTCGCTTTCTTCCCTATTGAGGGGGTAGTTCCCCCACTGGCCAGCTGGCCTACGGCAGAGAGGTTGGGCCTGAAAGTGTGGGATCCCCCCCCCCACTTACTAAGATGACTGCAAAATTGTGTGCAATAGCAATTGAGCTACGTCAAATAAACACAAAATCTGAAATGATTTTAAACAAATCCACTATTTTTAGCCATTTTATTAATTTTCATTAAATATTATTCTCTAAGTCCATCCATAAATCTTTTAATGGATTTTTAAAATGGATTTTGCCATTTTATATAATTTTGTCTTAACTTGTTTAAAGGTTTTGCCCTGTTTTCAGCTATTTTCAGGATCAAACTCTTTCCCACCACTTGTGAGGGGTCTTTGGATTATAATCACTTGACACTATGAAGTACAGGACCTCCTATGGTATCCCTAGCCCCCCCCCAATAAAATTCCATCTCTTTCCCAACCCAGAACTAGATCATCGATAAAAAAGTTGAATAATACACATCCAGTACTGAACCCACTGCGCACCTCCCTCCAATCTGATGAAATATCATTGACCACCACTCTTTGGGTGCGGTCAATGCCACACAGAGTTTTGAAGCTTAGATGGAAGGGTGAGACTCACAAGTATTGGGAGATTTTTGCCAGCGCCCCTTCCCGACCCTCTGATACTTCCCTTTGGAAATGTGGCGACCCATTTCCTTCTGCTACATTGAATGCCAGGGTGAAGCCTACTTCAGAACCTGGCCTTATCAGCCTCGGTCTCATTGAAGTAGTAAACCCGTGGCAAGGCCTCAGACTGCAGGTGGCAGTGCGCCCAATTGCACATTCCTTCATACAACCCAGCTCCCTGCCCATAGAAAACTAGTTCATCAGGGAAAAGCATTTTGACTTTGCATTGTTGCTGATGTGCTAGTTTTCTTCATGCTAGGATTTTCTTGCATGGATGATTCCTCCCCATGTGAGCCCACACCTGCAATCTGAAGTGGTATAGCCTCAGCATAGGACGGCCAGCTCACAGTGAGCTAGGGCTCTATGACATCACAATCCACATTCCACAGTGCCTTTTTGAGCCTGCCGACACTTTTGGAACCCTGGCACTGGGTGGTGGGCGGAATCACAAAATGGCTGCCACAAGAGGCAGAGCCAACTTCAAAATGGCTGCTGCCAGAGGCGGAGCCAGCCACAAGATCTCAGGGAGTGAAGTTACATGCAACTCTCATAATAACTCTTCAACATTTTGGACAGAAGCTCTGTTCTACAGAATGCCTTTCAAAATGAACATATTGTTTTAAACTATTTTCTTGCATGCATGTGTATCTTCAGTCCCACTTGTGCTGTCATGGCAGTTGTTTAAAAGAGCAGCACAGCCAATCCAATCTCCAGTGACCTGCCTGGCCTGATCACTTTCTAAAAAGACCTGGTGAGCACCAGAGAAGGTGTTGGCAGACCCCAGGACGCCCACGGGCGAAGAAGCAATCTTATTTTTGTTCTTTCAGCCACCTAAAATGTCAAAACATAAATTTGAAAAATTAAATACAACAGTCAGGCCAATTCCTAATTGGTGAGACTGATTTTCAACCTCAGCCAAATTGGTTTCCAGAGTATCGTCAGAGAACCAGAAAGATTCCGGTGGATCAAAGGCAGGTTAGAATCCGGGCGGGGCAGAGGGTGGGGCCATGTCAGAATCTGGGCGGGGCTTAGCAACAACTGGATTTTACTGGCTTTTGAAATCCCCAGGCTTGAAAGGACACGGCATTTGAGTGAGAAAACTCCCCTATATTCTGTGGAGTTTGGGGTGTGGCTCTTGGTTTAGCCCTCACCGAACCAGCATTTTGGAACTCAGGAGCCATCTTTCATACCTCTCCTGTGCCGCTTTCTGGGGCAGAGGCCAAGTAGCCCATTCTGAGCGGCCATGGGATTCCTGCCCAGTTTCTCCATGCAGCAAGCCAAGGAGGTGCTCCAGAAAGGCCTGGGGCGGAAGAGAAGGAAGAGGAAGACGCAGGGCCCTCGGCTGTCCGAAGACACCGTGGGACGCGCAATGGCACGCAGCATCGGAGGCTTTTTCCTGGGGATGACCATTGCTGGGCTCTACGCCGTGTTGGTCATTTTTGTCCAGGGCTTCAACCTCTGGTACTGTCTGGTGTCGACCATCAGCCTAGCGGCCGGCCTCGGCTTTGGCATGGCCTTCTCGTACAAAGTGCGGGTGACCGTCTTGCTCGTGCTGCCCCAGATGTTCTCGAGTAAGTGGCGCTCAAGATCCCAGGCTCTGGGTGTCAAAAATCAAGGCCGGTGGAGGCAGGTGAACATTTCAGGGAGTCCCACCTGGAGGCTGGCATCTGTGGGGAATTTTGGACTGGGCCCTGGGCCCTGAGTCTCCCCAGAGAAATAGAGTTGCAGAGTAACAGAGCATGTTGAAGTATGCAGTTTCCTTTGTGGATTTTGGATGAGGCACAGATCCAGATTCACAGTGTTTTGAGTTTTAAAAAGAGAAAACCTTTACTGGGAAAGATTATTAACAAAATATATCATATTCCACACCTTCTGTCTCCTTACTGAAGCAGAGTACAGAAGTTTAGAGAGTAGTTACAAAGGGAATACACTGCAAGCCTCTTGTGACTAGGCTGCAGGCGGACTACATGCCGCACATCAGCAGAAAACATTAATGGAGTCGGCTCCTTGCTTCAGAGCACACACACTGATCTTATTCCCGAAGAAGCAGGAAGTAGGCAGGAGCCCACCTTTAAAAAAGGACCCAGTGCTGGGGGTTTTGCCACTGCTCATGGCTGTAATTCCCAGCAGTGGCCACCCGGCACCACTAGTGAGCACACAGGTGCAGTTTAGCTGCTTAAACAGCTTAATAAGAGTCCTTCAAGACTGGCTTCCCCAAATTCCTCACCAATTGCAATTCCAGCTGCATCCCTATGTACCTCTGTCCGTCCCTTGCAGGAGAGACCAAAACCATGCTGCTCCTCTTGGCCTTCGGCTTGGCCATGCAGGGCCCCTTCGCCAACATCGTGCGGAACTTCACGCGATCTGCCGATACCGTGTCATGCGGCGCTGAGCTTGCTCTGAACCAGACGGCGGAGATGCTGCAGAGAGCCCGCCAGCCCCTGCTCAGTGAGATCATTCTATTTAATTTCATATTTGCTTCCTTTGCACCTCACTGTTCTCCCCGATGGGAACCCAGAGCAGCTAGATCGTTCCCCTCTTCTTCATTTTATTTCACAACAACCCTGTAAGGTAGGCTTGGATGGATGTGTGATGGAATGTGTGTTCTGGAGGACAGGGAGGGACCCCTGCCAGGCATTGGCCCAGAGGGCATAAATTGGCAGGGGACGGCCGGCTGCAGGAAAGATGTAGAGCTCCACCAGGGATCCAGCTAGGCTAGATGGCCTAGCGTAGGGGTAGTCAGCCTGTGGTCCTCCAGATGTCCGTGGACTACAATTCCCATGAGCCCCTGCCAGCATTATCTGGCAGAGGCTCATGGGGATTGTAGTCCATGGACATCTGGAGGACCACAGGTTGGCAACCCCTGGCCTAGTGGTTAAGAGTGGTGGCTTCTCATCTAGCGAGCCAGGTTTGGTTCCCCACTTCTCCACTTCTGGGTGACCTTAGGCTCATCACAGGCCTGATAGGGTTGTTCTCACAGAGCGGCCCTATCAGAGCTTTCTCAGCCCCACCTACTTTACAGGGGGTCTGTTGTGGGAAGGGGAAAGGAAGGAGATTGGAAGCCCCTTTGAGACTCCTTCGGGCAGTGAAAAGTGGGGTATAAAAGCCAACTCTTCTTCTTCAACGTGGATTATGTGAATTTAGGCAGACCCTGAGAGGAAGGGCAGGGAGGGATGAGGGAGTGCTCTGGGTTTTTATGACCCTTACTTGCCCGCCCAGGATAATCCTGATCTTTGGAGTCAGGAAGGAATTCCTCTCAAGGTCAGATCAGCCAAAGTATCCTGAAGAGTTTTTGCCTTCTTCTGGACACAGATCAGGGGGTCACTCGGGAAGTGGGTGGGGGGAGTCATTTGTGAATTTCCTGCATTGTGCAGGGGGTTGGACTAGATGACCTTTGAGAACCCT
This sequence comes from Paroedura picta, assembly GCA_003118565.2. NCBI lineage: Eukaryota > Metazoa > Chordata > Lepidosauria > Squamata > Gekkonidae > Paroedura > Paroedura picta. The sequence continues at coordinate 174,535,023 of BDOT02000001.1, forward strand.
TCCAGCTCTATGCTTCTGTGGTTCTATGACTTATATTTCTGGTGCTAATAGTTCTGGCTGTAGATGCAAATGAAAAAAAAAAAGAAATCAGAACAGGGACAGGAAGCGATCAGTGTCTTAGAGCAGGGGTAGTCAACCTGTGGTCCTCCAGATGTCCATGGACTACAATTCCCATGAGCCCCTGCCACCTGGCAGGGGCTCATGGGAATTGTAGTCCATGGACATCTGGAGGACCACAGGTTGACTACCCCTGTCTTAGAGGACAAGCTGGAAGATCTACAAGGAAACCTCAAGGACTCTTTGAAATGGTCAGAGGGCAGCCATTAAGAAAACAGACCTCACACATGCCAAAGGCCTGACCTGAAACAGGATCTTTTGCAGCTGCTATCTAAGCATTAAAAACAACAACAACAACAATAACACTCTGGAATCGCATCCCTGGATATCTGAGGATCAGGCCCAGGGCCCCACACCAGGCAGGAAGCACGAGTCCCCTAATAGCAGATAAGAGACCGCAAGCACCTGGTTTCTGCCATCCACAGGGGGTTGGACTAGATGACCCAGGAGATCCCTTCCAACTCTAGGAGTCTACTTCATGGTGATTGAAAAGCACTCTGCGCATGCCAAGTGGCCCTTTTCAGATCACTTTGGCTCCTGGATTCTTTAGTTTGGCTGAGGAACCAAAATCAAGTCCCTATTAAAAGCCAGGTTTTTGGTGACCCTCTGCCCCTGTGTTTCTGCCCAGCTGCATTACAAAAAATCAAGGATATTGCCAAGAAGGCCAAAGTGGTGGGGGACCGTGTCCGAAAGCTCTTCCGGGCCGTCATGGACTCTGTGCGGCATGTTGGTAGGTTTCGGGAGTGGGAAGGAGGGGAGGATGGCCAACCCCCCCCCTCGGGGACTGCAGAGCTCAGTTCCCCTGGAGGAAAGGGCTGCTTGGGAGGGGGGACTCAGGGATGCCAGCCTCCAGGTGGGGCCTGGAGATACCCTGGAATTCCAGCTCATCTCCAGACTGCAGAGATCAGTTCCCCTGGAGGAAAGGGCTGCTTGGGAGGGGGGGCTGAGGGATGCCAGCCTCCAGGTGGGGCCTGGGGATCCCCTGG
>BDOT02000001.1:174541547-174556847 GCA_003118565.2 Paroedura picta
AATTCTGCACTCAGGTGCAGGGGGAGCTTGCAACACGCAGACACTTTGCATTTTGACCCCAGGGCCCGTGGCTCAGAGCATTGGTGGCAGGGGAGAAATGGGGAAGGGGTTTTCTCTCCTCTCCAGGCAGTAAGGGGGTATCTGCCCAGCCCTGCACCTCTGGCTCTCCAGTCCACCCATGTGGGTTTTCCTCTGCGTCCCCCAGCCCAGCCCATGAGGCCTTTCACTGAGGACCCTGGAGCTCACCAGCTGCTGTCCTTTATAAAGTTTATCTCTCCACTACCTGGCATTACATTTTATGGCATATGTGGCCCAGCCAAACAAAGTGACATTTTGGGCAGATCCAGCCAGGGGTCCCCAACCAGAGTTCAGTGGAAATCTGGGGTTCCGCAGCCTTTCCCAGAAGTTCAGATGGCCGTTGATGTCACCAGGTGTCACCGGAGCCTACTTCCCCTGTCAGTCTACAGCCTTGTCTCTTTCTCCACAATGAAACGAGATTGCTGTCTTCAAGTCACTTAGAAGAGGGCAGGAAGTGGTTCCTGTTGGCAGCAGAGGAGAGGACCCGCAGTAATGAGTTTAATCTACATGTAGAAAGGTACCATGAGCCTCTTGTGGCGCAGAGTGGTAAGGCAGCCGCCTGAAAGCTTTGCCCATGAGGTTGCGAGTTCGATCCCAGCAGCCGGCTCAAGGTTGACTCAGCCTTCCACCCTTCCGAGGATGGTAAAATGAGTACCCAGCTTGCTGGGGGGTAAACGGTAATGACTGGGGAAGGCACTGGCAAACCACCCCGTATTGAGTCTGCCATGAAAACGCTAGAGGGCGTCACCCCAAGGGTCAGACATGACTCGGTGCTTGCACAGGGGATACCTTTACCTTTACCTTTAGAAAGGTACCAGCTAGATATCAGGGGGAGGGGGGGGGTTCACAGTCTGAGTGGTTCAGCAGTGGAATGGGCTGCTTGAGGAGGTGGTGAGCTCCCCCCCCCCCCACTGGCAGCCTTCAAACAGCGGCTGGACAGATACAGATCCCGGATGCTTGAGGCTGAGCCAGCACTGAGCAAGGGGTTGGACTAGATGGCCAAAAGATCCCCTTCCAACTCTAGGATTCTGTGATTCTCCTCTGTGGATGCTTGAGGCTGATCCTGTGTTGAGCAGAGGGTGGGACTAGATGGCATGTCTGGCCCCTTCCCACTCTATGATTCCATGATTCTAAGCAGCGGCTGGTCAGATCCTTCTCCTTAATGCTTGAGGCTGATCCTGCGTTGAGCAGGGGGTTGGACTAGATGGCCTGGGTGACCCCTTCCGACTCTATGATTCTGTGATTTTAGGAAATGGAAAATGACTGGTTGATTGTTTGATGGGTTGGCATCCTACTACTGTGCCCAGTTCTCTGAAGGCTCATGTCACCACTTTTGGGGTTCCTCAAAGTCTAAAAGATTTGAAGGGGTTCCTCCCCCAGGAAAAGGTTGAAAAGGGCTGGATCTAAGCTTTGTAGTAAATGAGTTTGACACCTCAGGTCTACGTTCTCTGGATATAGACAGGTCTTCTAGGTCTCAGCTTGGTCCTCCAGAGACTCAAAAGTCTAACTGGAGAATGCCTACCTCTTCCCTCTAGCACAGGGGTAGTCAACCTGTGGTCCTCCAGATGTCCATGGACTACAATTCCCACGAGCCCCTGCCAGCATTTGCTGGCAGGGGCTCGTGGGAATTGTAGTCCATGGACGTCTGGAGGACCACAGGTTGACTACCACTGCTCTAGCACACCTTCGTGTCAACCAACAAGCCGGGCCACAGTATCCCCCATGACTGCTGAGCATTATTTCAAATGTATCACTAAGACGATTCGTTTTCTCTCCGGTCGACCTTTAACCTCAAGACCCGTCACCCTCTTGGCTCTTCAGTCAGGGGTGGAGAGGCCATTGTACTGCAATCATTCCGATCTTTCGAGGGTCAAGTGAGAACGCTTTCACTGAGCCAGCTTTCCACCCTTCGCGTCAGATCTTTGGGAGCCTGCCGCTTTGGAGACGGCCTGGACGTGCCGCGTTCCCTTTTGTCGCTGCGGTTTTTTAAAGGCTTTTGTTCCCAAAGCGGCAGGAACCTGTTGTGAGCCACCCCGAGGAAGAAATGAATCAAAAGGCAGGATAAAAATCTTTTTCAGGCAATCAAAGGCAACGAGAAAGCCGAAAGGCATAACAGCGGGCAGAACAGGGAGGACTGTGCTTGAAGGGAGTATTGGACCATTTCTGCATTAGGAGGAATGCCTTGTTTTATTACGTTTGTTTGTTTATTTGCTTGTTTATTCGATTTATATACCGCCACATTTCCTAAGAACCCGCGGCGGTTCACAGAATAAAACATTAAAATACAATAAAACCCCCATAAAGGTAAAGGTAAAGGTAAAGGTATCCCCTGTGCAAGCACTGGGTCATGTCTGACCCTTGGGGTGACGCCCTCTAGCGTTTTCATGGCAGACTCAATACGGGGTGGTTTGCCAGTGCCTTCCCCAGTCATGACCGTTCACCCCCCAGCAAGCTGGGTACTCATTTTTCCGACCTCGGAAGGATGGAAGGCTGAGTCAACCTTGAGCCGGCTGCTGGGATCGAACTCCCAGCCTCATGGGCAGAGCTTCAGACAGCATGTCGCTGCCTTACCACTCTGCGCCACAAGAGGCTCTAAAACCCCCATAAAACCCCAATTTACAATAAGACAAGCAACTGGTCAGTGAGTGCAGGTCTAATAGACTTTGGGAAGGGCTTGGTGGAAACACAAGCGGTCTGCTCTGGCCTCAACCATACACCTGGTGGACGAACTCTGCCTTTCAGGCCCTGCAGTAAGCTGACAATTCCCACAGGGCCCTCAGCTCTTCCGGGAGCTCATTCCACCAGGTTGGGGCCAGGACTGAAAAGGCCCTGGCCCTGGTCGAGGCCCGGTGAACATCCCGGAGGCCAGGGACAGCCAGTAAATTCCTACCGGCAGAGCGAAGAGCCCTGCTGGGGGCATAAGTAACCAAGCCAGGGGTAGTCAAACTGCGGCCCTCCAGATGTCCATGAACTACAATTCCCAGAAGCCCCTGCCAGCGAATGCTGGCAGGGGCTTCTGGGAATTGTAGTTCATGGACATCTGGAGGGCCGCAGTTTGACTACCCCTGAACCAAGCGGTCCCACAGTTAAGCTCCTTTAGATACTGCGAGTTAACTCCAGCCTTTCCACATTTGGGTTTTCCGCCCCCCATTTCCCAGGCTGGAATTCTCGACATGCTTTCCATACTTCAGTCTGGCAGAGGCGACCTCCCATCATGCTTTGCTCCCGTCCCCCTTTTTTTTTTTTAAGTGGCTTGGCTTTTTTTGCAAAATGGTGCCCGCTTGCAGCTTTGTTTTCGTTTTGCCCCTTAAGCCCACTGTTTTGTGGCCTTGATCGCCTTCCCCCCTTCCCCCTAAAGTGTCCCGAATGTAATTTTTTTTGTAAAGCCCTGGGTTATAATGTTATAACGTTATAATAATGTTATAACGTTATAACACTGCTGTGCAAGACTGAAAGACTGTTTATTTTTATTATTTAATGAGAACACCCCTCTTCAAAAGAAAAGGGCAGGTTTTTTGAAATGGAGGGAGGACAGTGAAAAAGAAAGGGGTGGGCACGGGGAGAAACCCGACTGCATGCATTTCCGCATTGGACAGCCCCGAATTAGACCCTATGAAACCGTGATTGAAAAGACGAAATTCAGTTTTCTGGGGATTCCTTTACTGTGTGTGTGGTGGGTGGGGGGCAATTTGGGACTGCGTCTGAAGAAGCAAATTTTAGTGCAGAAACGGATGAAAAAGTCGCCCCTTTTAAAATGTAAATCTGATGGCTATCACTAGCGTAGAAACAGGAGAGTTCCTGAGAAATTGATGGGAGTGGTCTGTCACCCACAGGGCTCTGCTCTACCGGAAGTGCTACTTGCACGAAGACAGCTTTGACAACATCTACATCACGAAACAGTTCCTAGAAATGGATGCGATGCGGAGAAAGCTCCAGAGGCCCACGGTCCTGCCGTTGTCTGCCACGGAGAGCACAAAATACATCCGCCCAGGTAAGACGAAAGGTGGATGGTGCCAGGCCCTAGGGATGCTGACCTGAAGGAGGCGGCTGGAGGTCTCCTGGAAAAACAACCAATCCCCAGAAGGCAGAGTTCAGTCCCTGGGAGAATATGGCAGCTTTGGAAGGTGGAGTCCATGAGAATGCTGGCAGGGGCTCATGGGAATTGTAGTTCGTGGACATCTGGAGAGCCATCACCTGGCCCCTCCCCAAACATTACCCTCCTCAGGCCTTACCCCCAAATCTCCAGGTTTCTCCCAACCTAGAGCTGGTAACCCTAAACCTACTGGGATGGCTTTTAGGCGGGGGGGGGGGAGATGTCTGTCAGCCCTCCCTCCCCAAAGGAGGTCAGAATATAGGTCCACAGCACTCTCCAGAGTCCCCTTCTGTGCCTCAAGAGCAGGAGAGGCCGCAGGTTCTAGCCCACCCCAGGCTTCCTTGCCCCACATCTTGGAGGAGCAGTCAGATTGCCAACCTCCCGGTGGGGCCTGGAGATCCCCTGTGTTTGCAGCTCCTCTCCAGGTGACACAAGTGGGTTCCCCTGGAGGGAAAGGCTGCTGGGGAAGGTAGAGTCTAGGGCAGCCCCACAGAAGTCTCTCTTCTCCCCGGACCCGCCCTCCTCAGGCTCCACCTTCTAAATCCCCAAGCATGCTCTAATATAAAATTCACTGCAAGCCACCCAAGTGAGAAGATTTGGTTTGCGTGCCCTGCTTTCCGCTGCCTGAAGGAGTCTCAGAACGGCTTACAATCGGCTTCCCTTCCTCTCCCTACAAAAGGCACCTTGTGAGGTAGGTGGGGCTGAGAGAGCTCTGACAGAACTGCTCTGTGAGAACAGCACTATCAGGGCTGTGACGAGCCCAAGGTCACCCAGCTGGCTGCACGTGGAGGAATGGGGAATCAAACCCACCTCTCAAAACCAGAGGCTGCTGCTTTCCAGCACGGCACCAAGCAGGCGAAGAGGAGATCCCCTGGAGAAAAGGGCTGCTTTGGAGAGGGGATTCTCTGGACCCCATGGAGGTCCCTCTCCTCCCCAGTCTCCACACCCCAAATTTGCATGAATTTCTCAGTCTGGACGTACACCTCCCGCCCCCATCCCTCACCGATGGCTAGGGGAGACCTGGCAGTCCTGGGTGGGGGAAAGAGGGCGGGGGATGGCTGGTGAGGGGGAGAAATGGGGAGGAGGCCCTGGGAACTCTCTGCCCAAGCTCCCTTGAAACTTGGAGCTGTCCCTGGTTGCCAGTGTCCAGGTAGGACCTGGAGTTCCTCTGGACAAAACGGATGCTTTGAAGGGTAGACTCCATGGTCCTATCCCTTGATGAGGCCTCACCCCCCCCCAGTCCTGCCTTTTTCTGGCTCCACCCCCTCATTTTTATTATTTATTTATTTGTTAGATTTTTAGACCGCCCTCCGGGATCAGTGTCTACAAAGTAGGATAAAATACAGTGGTTAAAACAATAATATATAAGGTTAAATTAAGTTTTAAAATAACAGGAGAAAACAGCAGTCATTCTTCTGTCAAGGATAAGGTGACCAGATGGTCCCACTTTTGGAGGGACACCCGGGGGCACCTGGCCAATTGTAATGTTGAAATTAAGTATATATATATTACAATACTCCTTTTGCGTTCTATGCATTCTATGAAACTTTTTCTTGCTCCATATAGACCAAATTTTTAATCAAGAACCCCCCCCCCAGGGCAATGGTGTCCCGCTTTACCAATGTTAAAATCTGGTCACCTTAGTCAAGGACCTAATTATGGTGGTTAAAAACTCTCCCGAAAGTGAGGCTGAATTGGGAGTAAGCGGAGAAATAACTAGCTCTTTTCCTTGTTTAGTGGTAGTCATAGGCAACTTATGATGACCCCCAGAGGGTTTTCGGGAGAAGAAATGGACCGAGGTGGTTTGCCTGTGTCTGCATAGCTACCTTGGACTTTCTTGGAGGTCTCCCATCCTGCTACTAGCCAGGACTGATCCTGCTTAGCTGCCTAAATCTGGTAAAAACAGAGTCCAGTGGCACCGTTAAGACCCCAAAAGATTTATTTACAGGGACTATATAGCAAAAATCCCTGTCATGTAAGGAGATCATAGTCTGAGGAAGAGTGCTTGCCCTCGAAAGCTCACGCCCTGAATAAATCTTTTGGGGTCTTAAAGGTGCCACTGGACTCTGGTTTTATTATGCTACTTCAGACCAACACGGCTACTCATCTAAATCTGGTAAGATCGATGTTGCCTGGAACGTATCATTAAGATCAGGGGTAGTCAACCTGTGGTTCTCCAGATGTCCATGGACTACAATTCCCATTAGCCCCTGCCAGCATTTGGGAATTGTAATCCATGAACATCAGGAGGACCACAGGTTGACTACCCCAGATCTAGACTATTCAAAGCACAGTCTCTTTAGAACCTTTTTAAAAAAAGATCAACGCTGTTTCAAAGAGGAAAAACATTCTGCACATGCTCAGAAGCCTTTTGCCTGAAGGCCTTTTTATTTCTTTGGAATGACCCCTTATGCATATGCCAGAATCTCTCAGCCTCAAAGAACTTCTGAAAACAAGAGTTGGCTAACCCATCCCTAGGCCGCTTGTTACCAAAGCAAAAAACTCGGCGATCAGGTTAAACCAGTTCTTCCAGCTCTCAAAAATCTAGTTCTTTCTTAGTCCCACGAGAGTAAGCACCTGACTGCATGTGGGGAAATCCCCCGCAGTTAGAAAGCAAGCGTGGCAAGGAGAATAGAGTCGACCCCTTGACATGCTCATTTTCAACATGCAGGGGATTTTAAGTTTTTGTTTTCACATGGAGAAACATTATGCCATATGAGCTCAAGCCCCCATCGGAAGGGGGCTCAAGCCCCCATCCTGCCACAGATTGACCATGTCAAGGAGAACGTGTCCAAAGTGAATCCGGAGAGGCAGAATCCAATGGGCTGCCTTGGTGATTCTGGGGCCTTGGGTCAAAGTTCAAGGCCAGGCCTGAGAATCACATCAACTCATAAGCCTACTAAATCTGATCACCAGTCCATGAAGGTCGGTATTGTCAGGCTGGCCGCCGTTCTGCAGGATCTCAGGGGGAGGTCTTTCCCATCACCTCCTGTCTGGTCCTTTTATCTGGAGTTGCCGGGGATTGAACCGGGGACCTTGCGTGTGCCAAGCAGAGGCTCTGCCACTGAGCCACGGCCTCTCTTACTGCCACCCTCACCTGCAGAACCGAGCAAGAAGCAGCCTTCACCCTGAGTGAGGCAGGCAAGAACCATCTCAGCTGCTAGGAGCCAGCTGCCATGCCCCAAACTGGGCCAATGCCAATGCCAGAAGCCTGCTCCTCCTTTTCCACCCCCTCTTTTGGGGGCAGTTGTCCCCTCCAAGTGTGGGGTCTAAGGCAGCTGCCCCTGTTGCCTATTGGCTGAGGCTGCCCCTGCCCCAGCATCCTGCCTCTTCCTTCTTGTACAGCCTCTTTTGTTTTGCCCCGTCACGAGCGGCTCCGCTATGCCCTGGCGCTGTCCTCCATCTTCCGCCAGCTCATCATCGTGGTCCTCATGATCGTCGGCGACTACTCCGTCTTCTGGCTCTTCGACCTCGTGCGGTATCAGCTGCATGGCGAAATCATCGCGAGGGGTAAGTCAGGAGAGGGGCCATGCCCAGTGAGCCCCTGCTACGCTGGTCTGGCTGGAGCCAAAATGGTATAATGGTTAAGTGTGGCGGTTTTTTATCTGGAGAGCCGGGTTTGATAGAATCCTAGAGTTAGAGGGGTCCATCGAGGACATCTAGTCCAGCCCCCTGCTTCATGCAGGATCAGTCTAAACCTCCACTTCTCTAGGTTGAACATCCCCAAATCCCTCAGCCTTCCCTCACAGGGCTTGGCCTCCAGGCCCCGGATCATCCTCAGTGTTCTCCTCTGCACCCTCTGTTAAGTCTGTGGTTTGGCGAATACAGACTCAAAAGTGGTTTGAAAACAGCTCTCTTTATTAGTAGTAACAGCAATCAGCTCTGACAAGGCTGAACAAGAAACAAGGGACAGACCCCCAGTATATATACACTTTCAGATGAATCATAGAATAATAGAGTTGGAAGGGGCTCTACAGGCCATCTAGTCCAACCCCCTGCTCAACGCATCCTAAAGCATCCAAGAAAAGTGTGTATCCAACCTTTGCTTGAAGACTGCCAGTGATGGCCCCGCCCAGAGCCCTGATAGGCCCTTAATAGAGCCCTCCGATTGGTCCATAAAGTTCTTTATAGATCTCAGTGTCTATGGGTAGGTTTCTCATGCCCTGTTTTGCACAATGTCTCTTCTAATCATACTTGGTGCATCACACCCTCTCCATTTTGGCCACATCCTTCTTGAAGAGAGTCCTCAGAACTGCACACAGGTGGGGGCTGACCAATGCAGTCGACAGAGCGACTGTGACATCTTGGGATATTGATGGGATGCCTCTGTTGATCCAGTCCAAGACTGCATTTGCCTTCTTTACTGCCGCATCTCGCGGTCTGCTCCTATTGAGCTGACAGTCCACAAGCACCCCAAGATCACGTTCACACACACTGCTACCCCGAAGGGTCTCTCCCATCCAGTCTGCTTGCTTCTCATTTGTGTGACCCAGATGTAGAACTCTGTACTCCTCCTTATTGAATTGCACCTTATTCTTGGATTGAGTTATTTGTACTGTTCCTGTCTGATGTAAACCACCCTGAGCCTTCGGGGAGGGCGGTATATAAATAAATAAGTAGGTAATTAAATAAGTAAGTAAACAAACAAACAATCAGACAGATAGACAAGTACGTAGGTAGATAGCCCATTTCCCAGCGTGTTCAGATCATAAAATCCTAGAATCATAGAGTTGGAAGGGACCTCCTGGGTCATCTAGTCCAACCCCCTGCGCTATGCAGGACACACACAACATCAAATATCTTCTGGGGTGTTTGCTGCTCCTCCCAATTCGGTGTCACCCGCAAATTTAATGGGGAGTGCCCCTAAAGAATCCTGGGAACGGTCATTTCAACAACTGCCAACAATTCGCTTGCCCCCCTTCCCTCCCTTCTTCCCGGAACTACAACTCCCATGATTCCCCAGCAGAGGGAACAATGACAACGCCAGTAGAGGAGCCCCATATAGTCAAGCGTTGCCCTAAGTGGGGCCAGCAGAATGCCCTTGAGAGGCAGTGTAGGAAACGGGAAACTCTGCATTGGTTTACAGCCCTATCAGGAAGGGTTTTCCTGTGCTGACGGACGGCACGGTTCTCCTCCCGCTTAGCGCCTGTGACCATGACCGTCAGCGTGAGCGGGACGGGCTACTCGGGCGAGATGTACCGGGACATGGTTTCAGCCTTTGACGTGCTGCAGCGTGGGAACATCAGCGTGCTGTCCAAGAAATGCCGCTTGCGCCCCTCGGAGCCCGACTACAACGGCTACATCCTGATCGGTAAGCTCCGGTGTGTCCCAGGGCCTGGTTCAAAGCACGCACTGGTCAGGTCTTCTCTGAGGGCTGGTGTGGCAAAGAAGATGGCATGTTAGACCGGTATCCTGGGTGACCCGAGTTCGAATCTCCACTTCCGCCATGGAAGTTCACTGGCTGATCATGGGCCCAGCACTTATGATTCTCACAGAGTAGCATTATCAGAGCGTTCTCAGCCCCACTTGCCTCACAGGATACTTGCTGTGGGGCATAAAAACCAACTCTTCCTCTTCTTCTGTAGCAGACTCTGGGGGACATAGAGGGGGGAGATGTGCAGAATGGCCCAGGTTAGCCTAATTTATCAGATCTCGTAAGCTAAGCAGAGTTGGACCTGATTAGTGCTTGGATCGGAGTCCAGGGTTGCTGCACAAAGTTAGCCCATGTTCGTCTCCTGCCTTCAAACCCCAATGGCAGCCTTTCTCAACTTTTTAACCATTGAGAAACCCTTGAAACGTTCTTCAGGCTTTGAGAAACCCCGGAAGTTGAGGAATTGTGCAGAATACGGTTGAGAAGCAGAGCTGTGGACACGCCCACCTGGGGGCCCCTCCCCTTCCCACCCCCTCCAGGCCCATCACTGGCCATTTTGGGAGGGAGCGGCCAGTTGACATGATCGTATATGGTCTTATCACCCGATAAATGTTTAACACATTTTGACAAAAAATATACTAAAAAATTAACTCCCACCCATCTGGGAAACCCTTCCAGGGCCATGAAGAAGCCCTGAGCAAGCCTGCACTACAGGGTTGCTGTGAGTCGGCAGTGGTTTGAGGCTATTGATTGACCAATGGTCTGATTCAGGACAAGGCAGGCACAAGCGTTCACTTGGCGGGAGAATGGCGTTCTAAGCCACTTTGACTCCCATCTATAATTAAAAAGTGAGATATAAATGCTAAATGGGTATGTCTTCTGCTCAGGACCTGGACATCGTAAGGCCCTCCCCACCTCCGCTCCCAGAGGAAGTAAAGTTTTTCTGGAGGGGGCTGTCTTGGGGGGGGTCAAGCAGGTAAGCCCTCAGAGGCAGGGCCTTTCCTGTGGTGGCTCCCCATTTGAGAAAAATCCTTCCCAAGACCGTTTATGCCCTGGAGGTTTCATGCAGGGCTGCAGGCTGGAGTTTTAGTCGTGGCAGGTTGCTCTACCTCTTCCTGCACCCACACGGGGGAGCATTTGGCCTGGTGCACCTCATCCAGCCCCGATTTGTGCTCCTGCACGGGTGCCGGGGCAGTAAAGTTCCCAGTGCACAATCGGTCTAAGAGATGCCTGCCAAGCACCTACTTGTCCAGGCTCTCCTGGGGAAAAACAACCTTACCACCAGCCTCAGTAACCCCTGGGCTCAACTGAGAAAGAAACATTTTCAACTGACCTTTCCTCACTGTCTCGTCTTTGCTCTCCCTTGAAATGGACATCGCTGAAGGGAAAAGCCACTTAGTTTCCGATTTCCTTCGTTGTCCACTTTTCTGGTGCAACAGACAAGCCTTCCACCTCCCCTCCAACCTTATAAGTTTTGCCAGGGAGTGAAGAAGTCACTGTGGAATAAAATGGGGTACTAAAGAGAGCTCCCCTGTGTAAAGCTGTGGGAGGGTAGAAGCCAGCGTGTCGGCTATCCTAGCTGAAGAAGAATGCAGCAGTCTTGAAGACTGGAAACGTACATTTTGGGCATGGCGGAAGCGCGCACGAGAGCATCCTGAAAGGGCCTGAAAATTCACAATGTTGATTTCAGACTGCTGGAGACTGGCACAATCCTCACAAATGTACAACGTTCTAGAGCGGGCCCTTGTGGCCAAAACTGGAATGACACGGCAAATGAAACAGAACAAGAGGAGGAGTTGGTTTTTATACCCTGCTTCTCACTATTCGAAGAAGTCTCAAAGTGCCTTACAATCACCTTCTCTTCCTTTCCCTACAGCAAACACCCTGAGAGGTAGGCGGGGCTGAGAGCTCTAGAAGAACTGCTCTGTGAGAACAGAGCCACTGCTTCATTTCACGGCAGGCCCTGTTAGAGCTATGAAGCAGTAGGTTTAGAATGTACCAAACCCTTCTTAACACAAAGAGTCATGAATTCCCTGCCGCAGAAAGGGGCGGGGGCTGCAAGCAAAGGCAGCTTCAAGAGGGGGCTGGAGAAACATGGAAATCAGAAGCCACAAGACATACACAGAACGCTCAGTCTGCAGCAGGGGTGCTCTTGGTGCTTGGGGGGGCAACTGTGAGAGAGAGTCTGGACAGATGTCCCATTCCTCCCCCTCCCCAGGTCTCATGTACGGAGCTTGCTTATTCATTGCCGTCTTTGGCAGCTACGTGCAGCGTCTCCGGCGGGTTGTGTGTGCCTGGTACTACCCCTCACGTGAGCAGGTGAGAGAATACACCCCCCTCCCCGGCAGTCCCAGGCCTGCAGCGTGCAGTTTGGCTTCCCCTTGGCCTTCCTTGCGGCTTTGAACTCCTCCTGGCACAGGTTTGTCATTGGCAACTTTTTTGGCATTAAAAAAAGTACAAGCCACAAGACCTCGATAACGGGTGGGATCTTTAGCACAGCACAGAGTTAAGCCAAAGAGACAAAAGAAACTGGATGAAACGCAGCCCTTCTGTGCCTCTGCTAAACACACCCTTTCTGCTGTTAAGCACGGGGTAGGCCCCTTCTCTTAAAGAGGTCTCATTGCCAAGGTAGCTGTTCACCCCTTCTTCCGAGAGCAGGCTCCTCCCCTGAAGTTCAGCAGACAAAAGACCAATAAGACCCTCCTTCCTGTGATCAGGATCAGATATAGTTTCCTGTCCCCTCCCATAGGAAGCCCCTCACCTAGGAATTCTGGGAAGAAGAAACTCCCCCCCCCCCCATTCCAGGTACCTGCTTCCTGGCCGGATAGATCAACAAGTTAAAAGGAAGGTGATCAGGGCTTAGCAGCCCCTCCCCTCTCCCCAGTCCTAGAGGAGATCAGCCCTGACTGCTCCTTAGAAGGCCAGATCCTGAAGGTGAAACTCAAATACTTTGGCCACCTCATGAGAAGGAAGGACTCCCTGGAGAAGAGCCTAATGCTGGGAGCGATTGAGGGCAAAAGAAGAAGGGGACGACAGAGAATGAGGTGGCTGGATGGAGTCACTGAAGCAGTCGGTGCAAACTCAAATCGACTCTGGGGAATGGTAGAGGACAGGAAGGCCTGGAGGATCATTGTCCATGGGGTTGCGATGGGTCGGACACGACTTTGCGCCTAACAACAACAACAACGTGAAATAGTAAAGGGGCATTTCATCACAGCCCCCATCACCTACCCCTGCATAGCATTCTTTAGTGATCTCCCATCCAAATACGAATTAGGCCTGCCCCTGCTTTGTTTTGCGATCTGATAAAATCCAGCTACCAATACAGGTCAGGGCAAACAATCTGTCGAAAGGAGAATCAGTACTCTGGGCAAGGCCCTGCAGGGGTTGGCCCCACTTTGCCCATAGCTCTGCATTCTGCACTGGACAACTTATTCCGCTCACCCAGGATTCCCTGCGCCTAGGAGAGAATATGCTACCTCTACAACACCATCCTGACCCGAAGGACGACTTTCATGAGCGCTGTGCTGAAGGCCGTGAGGAGGCGCTCGGCGGACGGGGGCCACACCAACCTCTTCCTCATCTTGGCCGCCAAGTAAGTCGCAGAGGGTTTTCACTTGGGTTCTCAGCTACCGGCTGGCAGCCCCTGATTCCATATTTGCTCATTGTTCTCTTAATGTGGACATCTTTATTGTACACAGACTGTTTCCCATGCCATTCAATGTCCAGATTGCTGCTTCTGATGTGGAAACACATCTACCGGCGTGCTCCAAGAAACGGAAATGACTCCGGACTTGACTTCCGTTTGTCCTGCCCCAAGTAGCATGCCAGTAGATGTGGGGTGGGCGGCTGAGGCTGTGCGCATTACACCTCTACCCGGACTCCAGGCAATAAGGCCGGCTGCGGAAGATGGCCAGCCCTGGCGCTGAACCCCTTTCACTGTGCCGCCACCTCCTCCACTGCCCATCTTTCACAGCCAAACTTGCTATCAGGTGTGCAGTGTGGGTGCAAAATTGAAGCAGTGATGCCACTGCAAGCAGAATCGCATTGTGGCAGGTTATGCATTTCCACATAATCTGCAACCATCTGATTCTCGCGTCTTCCCTCCCCCTACTCATCTCTGGAGTCTGTTACCCATTTTTATTATGCTGTATGTAAATTTACTCTCACACTTTACTCATAAGGATGAGCCAATTCCTGCCATTCTACAACATTGTTTTTGAGGAAGTAGACTGTGCCCATACTAAAGTCCATGCCTTGAAGACTTTTTTGGTCTAAAAGGTGCCCTTGGATTCTAAATTTGCTCTGCTGCTTCAGACCCACTTGGCTCCTCGCTTGAATCTGTTCTTATGCACCAAAATGTTTTCATTCCCACGTCCAGGCCTTGCAGATCCCGTCCTTAACATAAATTAGCAAGGCTGCCCCTGACTCAGCATAACCCGCTCTCTCATGCTCACCTGGGTAATTAAGCCTGGTTTTGCCGTCATGGGAAGGGGCCAGGCTGCCGGAAGCCCCACCCTCCACACCACCTCATGCAGTCAATTCTTTGCCTGGCAAGACAGCCGCAGGCGTTTCCCACGCATTTTCCACGAGAGCATCCCAGTCATAAAAGGACCAGAAACAGGGCTGGTTCAGCAACCCCGGCTGGCTTCTGAGACGCCAGCAGGCCTGGCTTCAGCTGCCTGCCTCAAGTAGATCTTCACCTTCCCCCCTCCCTGAACTAAAAGATTCATAAAAGGTAAAGGTAAAGGTGCAAGCACCGGGTCATGTCTGACCCTTGGGGTGACGCCCTCCAGCGTTTTCTTGGCAGACTCAATACGGGGTGGTTTGCCAGTGCCTTCCCCAGTCATTACCGTTTACCCCCCAGCAAGCTGAGTCCTCATTTTACCGACCTCAGAAGGATGGAAGGCTGAGTCAACCTTGAGCCGGCTGCTGGGATCGAACTCCCAGCCTCATGGGCAGAGCTTTCAGACTGCATGTCTGCTGCCTTACCACTCTGCGCCACAAGAGGCTCAAGATTCATAACTAATATGAATTAAACCTGCCTCGATTGACATAGGTCCTGAAAGGAGCCATTAAGGCATTTCTGTTGTTTTCCAAGCAAGGCACTCACACTACCGTAGAAGAGGCATCTCGCCCTTCTTTCTCAGAAGGGAATGCCTCTGCAGAGGCATCATTGGCTCGTCATGCCATGAGGAATGCCTCTTCTGGCAAGGCATCCATGACGGGTGGGGATTGCGACCAATTTTTGGACTGCAGAGGTGCCGGGGATTGAACCTGGGACCTTCTGCATCCCGAACAGGGGCTCTTCCACTGAGCCACACGGCCCCTCCCCAAGTCACAGCAGGGTCAGTACTGCAATCTCCCCCCTGCTCTCCTTTGCAGGGTCCCTGTGCTGGCCTGGATCGTCAAGAGGCTCGGCGTTCACCAGTCCTACTGCATGGGCTGCGGGAGCGTCCGTCAAGGGGCAGGCAGTGAAGAGTTTGTCACTTGCAGCACGCCGGGTTGCCAAGGTAAGAAACCAGGGTGTGGGTCAGGGGCGGGATGACCAGGGGGAATGTGGGATAGAACTCTAAAGCTCCATGCGATCTGACAATGAACCAATCGGACTTGTTCCCCCTGCTTCTTCGGCCTCACTTCCAACACAGGTCAGGGAGCTACTTATTATTATTATTATTATTATTTAATTTTTAGACCGCCCTTCTCCCAATAGGTCTCAGGGCGGTTTACAACATAAATAGTTAAAACACAATAAAAT
>BDOT02000001.1:174556956-174584208 GCA_003118565.2 Paroedura picta
CCCCCCCCCAGCTGTCCTAGAAGGCAGATATAGCAATGCACCGATTGGGAACAGATTATGTGAATTGTGCCAATGACAGCCTCACTCAGTGCCACATATTTTATTGTATTGCCCGTCACATTTTGTGCTTCGACAACGACTGGTTGTCCCTATCACGATGGACCTTTCTGGCCCCATGGACAGAATAACCAGGCATTTGTTAGCTGATAGGTCCCCAGAAATAACGGAACTGGTGGCCGGATTCTTGGCTACTGTGATACAAAAGGACAGTCGGCTAGGCAAGAATCAGGTCTAGACCAGGGGCACCTACAACTGGTGGAAATTACTGATTGCTGGGCATTCTGGAGGAATCTACTGTTGGTCACTGCTTATTTTATTTCTTTTATTTGTAATTTTTATCCATCAATTAATTAATTAATTATAAGTCATGAACTACCCTTCCTCCGCAGGGATCTACTGCCCCAAATGTTACCGTCTCTTGAACAACATCTGCTCCATCTGCATGGGGCCCCTGACCTTCCAGGGAGAGATGGACGAGGAGATGTGAGTGAGCAAAGGCAACCCCCAGGCACGGGGATGCCAGCCTCCAGGCGGGACCTGGGGATCCCCTGGAATTACCGCTCGTCTCCAGGCGACAGAGATCAGTCCCGCTGGAGGGAAGGGCTGCTTGGGAGGGGGGACTCCAAGAGCCTTGTCTTCTATTGAGGTCCCTCCCTGCCCCAAACCATGCCCACTCCAGGCTCCACCCCACAAAGCCTCCAGGTTTCTCCCAATCCAGAGATGGCAACCCTATGAAAGGGCACCCTAACCTTGATAGAACGAGGGTCTGGCTCCAGATCAGGCTGTTTCAAGAGCTTGGCATTTTCTGGCCATCCAACAGGCCTTTCTTTGTTCAATTTCCAGGAGGGATCTGGAGCTGTCCTGGAATTACACATAATCTCCAGATGACAGAAGCATGCTCCCCTTGAGAAGACAGTTGCTCTTAGGGGTGCCAGCTTCCAGGGGGGACCTGGAGATCCCCCTGGAATTACAGCTCATCTCCAGGAGACAGAATTCAGTTCCCCTGGAGAAAAGGGCTGCTTGGGAGGGGGGACTCCAAAGCATTGATGCTCTACTGAGGCCCCTCCCCACTCCAAACCCCGCCCATTCCTGGCTCCACCCCCAACGCCTCCAGGCATTTCCAAACCCAGAGCGAAGTGGGGCCAAAGCCAGCGGGAGAGAGGGAGACTTTCAAAAAACAAGTCGGCGCCTCTGACCAATTTGCATAAATGTGTCTATCAGCACACGAACTCGCACTGCACAATGCGTTCCAAGGGGTAGGTGCATTCCTGCTGTGGAATCCCCCGGGCCTTGATCTGAGGATTAGGCACACAAAGGAGGAAGGAGGAGGAAGCTCTGGGCCTTTTCACTCCGTCACAGGGGCCCACCAGCTGAGCTCCGTGTCACGGGATGTTCACCAACATTCCGGCTGCTCAGGGGGAAACCACCTGCCTTCTAATGTTGAAAGATGGCAGGTTATGTTAAGGAAGTTGAAAACGTTGCTTGGGATGGGGGGGGGGGGAACATTTCACGCTACAGAGGCTAAGAACAGAAAGGACTGCGAGGGGGTGGCCAGGAAAGGTTGTGTCTGAGCTTGCCTCTTGCGGCCCTTCCTTGCAGGCCCAGGGAAATATTCATCTCCACTTTGAGGCCAGGAGGCAAATTTCCTCCAGGGCAGACTAGCTGGGAATTCCTGGGGGGGGCGGGGTTGGGGGGGGGACACCATCTGGGCATGGACTTGGGGTCACTGTGGGTAGGCAGGTAGTTGTGAGCTTCCTGCATTGTGCAGGGGGTTGGGCTAGATGACCCTGGAGGGCCCTTCCAACTCTTATGATTCTATGTACATTAAGAAGAGGAAGGTGATGGGAAGCAACCCAAGGTAAACAGGGTGAGCCGAGAAGTTCAACAGAGATGTTTTTCAAGGAATAGAGGCAGAAGAGGGGGGGGGAGTGTTTGCCGCTGCCAAAGGGGCAGTTGAGACCCCATTGCCCACTCCCCCTAGACTTGCCAAGGGGAGATGTCTGGGAAGCAACCAGGTGCCACAGCAGTCTGCTTGGCAGGGGTAGTCAACCTGCGGTCCTCCAGATGTCCGTGGACTACAATTCCCATGAGCCCCTGCCAGCGTTTGCTGGCAGGGGCTCATGGGAATTGTAGTCCACGCACATCTGGATGACCAACGGTTGACTACCCCTGTACCCCTCCCCTTCCAGCGACTCCAGTGACGAGGAAGCCCTGGCCCTGCAGGTGGCAGCCATCAAGGCCCTCCGGAAGCTTCCGAGTGAGGAAAGGCAGCAACAGCGGCGGGAGCTGAAGCACCGCATCAAGCGGGCCGTCCAAGGGCGGGGGGCCTGCCGCCGCTTGCCCCCCGAGGTGGCCCAGAAGATGCTCGACCAGCTGAAGGAGGAGGGGAGCAGCTCCAGCCAGGACAGCGACTCCAGCAGCTCCAGCGACGACCAGGGCAGCACCCCCCTTTCGGGGTCGGCCTCCAGGTGAGCTTAGGAGACGGATAGACACTTGACCACATGGAGGCAGGCCCTGGTCACTTGCCTCAATGGCCAGGGGCTCTCCGGAGTCCCTGCTGAGCGGTCTTTGGCGTCGCTGCCCACCAGGAATGAAGGTCACGCCTCTGTCTCACCGGCACTCTCTGCCTCTCGAGGGCTCAAAGGAGGAGACCGGAGGTGCCCCAGAGGTCTCTCTCTTACCACCAGGACTCTGCCCCTGCTTACTTTCGCCCCTGGCAAGGCTGGCCCCTCTGCTAGGAAACCCAGGCCAACATCTGGGATGCCCGAACTTTCGGAGCCAACAGGCACCTTGGGAATTCTGAGGGCCATTCCGCACTCGTTCAAAATCGCACAATGGTTGCAAATTGAAATCACTACTGATTTGCTGTTATGCACAACGTCATTGACAATCTGCCACACTCCTGAAACCGATCCGCAAAAAACGTTTCGTTGTAGCGCTTTCAGGGAAATCCCAAAAAGTGGATTCACCCTCCAGAAAGCGCTACCCTCCTGCAACCAATCTGCAAGACTAGCGGGAAAGTTCTGTGCGTTACCATTGTTGCGGTTTCTGCAAAGTCCCTCCCCCTGGCTCTCTCCTCTGATCTTCCGGTGAAATGATTGCCATTTTTTTTTCTCGGAGCGAGTGGAGATCAATGCACCGCAAGCCTTCGTTTACCCGGTGAGGCTTCCCCAGCTGCAGTCCCTCCCCAGAGCTGTTTAAAGTCACCAAGCACCAAGCAACACACAGCCCCATTTGCTGGTTTATTTTCCCTTTACTTTTCACTCTATTTTCGGCCAAAAATCACGCCCGTGTGGGGGGGGGGGGTTTCCACTCAGGGGAGGGTGACAACAATGAAACACCACCTGCTAGCTAGAGGGGTCTCTCTGTTGCAACGAATCAACGCAGATTCGTTGCAACGTGTTGTTTTTTTTTTAAACCTTCCTTAAAGGGAAAGGGGCTTTTTGGGAGCATGATAATGGCCGCCCATTGGCTGCTTGACGGCCAGGGGCGGGACAAAGCTCGGCAATATCGCTTCCTGGCTAGCGATTTTTGCCGAGACCGGAAACCTGTGGGAAACGATAAAAACGCAACTGGATTCCACTACAAAGGCAGGTGTGCATAACGATGAATTCCACTATTTAAAATGGTGTTTTTTCGTTCTGCAACCAATTTGCTACATGGATCCTGGTGCGGAATGGCCCTGACTGCTGCCACAAAACGGCCCTCGTAGGAGGCGGAGCCAGGGATACAACCACTGCCGCAACTTACCTGGTTTTGTTTAAAGCAGGGGTAGTCAACCTGTAAAGAGCCTCTTGTGGCGCAGAGTGGTAAGGCAGCAGACATGCAGTCTGGAAGCTCTGCCTGTGAGGCTGGGAGTTCGATCCCAGCAGCCGGCTCAAGGTTGACTCAGCCTTCCATCCTTCCGAGGTGGGTAAAATGAGCACCCAGCTTGCTGCTGGGGGGTAAACGGTAATGACTGGGGAAGGCACTGGCAAACGACCCCGTATTGAGTCTGCCATGAAAACGCTAGAGGGCGTCACCCCAAGGGTCAGACATGACCCGGTGCTTGCACAGGGGATACCTTTACCTTTACCTTAGTCAACCTGTGGCCCTCCAGATGTTAATGGATTACAGTTCCCATGAGCCCCTGCCAGCAAATATTGGCCGGGGCTCATGGGAATTGTAGTCCATGAACATCTGGAGGACCACAGGTTGACAACCCCTCCTTTAGAGCATTTGTGTGAGGGCTTTCCACCCCAATGGTGTTCCTGAGGTGGCGAACATCATGCATCGAAACAATTAAATTCCTTCCACCACGACTGTAGCAACATTTTTGTGGCCAATCAAATCAGCAGTAGCCAAAAGCCCTGCCTGGTTCCTTCCATTTCCTAGAGATTTGGCCGGTGTTGTGTCGGTGCTTGGCTCTTGTGGCCCTCTCTCGCATGTCCAGGGAAATGCCGATTGGCCCTTTGGGGTCAGGAGCTGAATTTCTTGGGGTTTTTTGGGGGGAGGGGTATCATCTGGGCATGGAATTAAGGTCACTGTGGGTGGGCATAGTTGTGAATGTCTTGCCTTCTGCAGGGGGTTGAACTCGATGACTCTGGAGGCCCCTTCAAACTCTATGACTCTTATGAACTTGGGACCTGCTAGAGATGCTCCCCCAGTGACCAGCAGCCTCTATCCCTTTGGTTTGCGATGGCTTTTCCAGACCAAGGCCGGGGTTCCAGTAGGAACCGTGGGGCGGGGCTTCAGTAGGGCTCAGTCCCGCCGAACTGCCTGCTCCCAAGAGGCAGGAAGCCATGCCCAAGGAAGAGAGCAGGAGCAAAAAGGACCAGACGGGCCATGTTCCTCTGACTCTTCTCAGACAGTGGCTCAAGTGTCTTTAAGGATGCTTTGCTTTAGGATGCTTAGGGCTGATCCTGCGTTGAGCAGGGGGTTGGACTAGATAGCCTGTGTGGCCCCTTCCAACTCTATGATTCTATGATTCTATGATTCTATGATTCTATGATTCTATGATAAGGGCGGGGGTAGTCAACCTGTGGTCCTCCAGATGTCCATGGACTACAATTCCCATGAGCCCCTGCCAGCAGACGCTGGCAGGGGCTCATGGGAATTGTAGTCCATGGACATCTGGGGGACCACAGGTTGACTACCCCTGTTTAAGGGCGTTCCAGAAAGAGCCCTTTTACTCAAAAAGAGGGCAACCTGGAATGTGAGATGCCCCTCCTTTAAATAAAAAGTTATACACAGCAAAATGGTTTTTCACGGAACTTGCCTGCTGATGTAAGACAATCCCCCCTTTGTGGCTGGCAGGCTTGAGGGTGGGGGAGAAAGAGAGAGAGAGAGACACCTCACCTTGCATGAGGGTAAACACGGTGGCCACTGTCCCCAAATGAGCAATTCCACTCTGCACATTTAAACAGGGAACCTTTTCTCCCCAAAAGGAAGAAGATGCGTAGCGAATGCCATACAGCCACAGTTGATTTATGGCGACCCCGTAGACTTTTTCCAGGCGATGGAATAAGCAGAGCTGGGGTTTGCCGCAGCCGTCCTGGGTAGCCTTCCCAGGACCGACACAAGGCAGCGTCAAATAAGGACAAGGGCAGAGTTCTACGGCCGGGCCACACAAATGAGAAGGAGGCAACCTGGAGGGGAGAGACACTTCTCGGTCGCAGTGTGTGTGAATGAGATCTTGGGGTACTTGTAGACCGTAAGCGAAATAGGCGCAGACAGCGTGATGCGGCGGTAAAGAAGGCGAATGCAATCTCGAGCTGTAGCTACAGAGGCATCACATAGCCATCTGACGGAGAGGCTGATTCTGTGACGGCTCAAGGGGGTGGCAGGTTACAGTGGATGAGCGACAGGGTTGTGAGTGTCCTGCATAGTGCAGGGGGTTGGACTAGATGACCCAGGAGGTCCCTTCCAACTCTGTGATTCTATGAAATCCCCAGATGTCACAGTCCCTCTGTCTACTGCACTGGTCAGGCCACACCTGGAGTCCTGTGTGCAGTTATGGAGGCCTCCCTTCAAGAAGGACGTGGACAAAATGGAGAGGGGGCAGAGGAGAGCGACGAGGATGATCCGGGGCCTGGGGACCAAGCCCTGTGAGGGAAGGCTGAGGGACTTGGGGATGTCCAGCCTGGAGAAGAGGAGGCTGAGAGGGGACAGGATGGCTCTCTTGAAGGATCTGAAAGGGTGTCACTTAGAGGAGGCTTTCAAGCAGCAGCTGGACAGAGACTTATCCTGGATGGTTTAGGCCAGGGGTAGTCAAACTGTGGCCCTCCAGATGTCCACGGACTACAATTCCCAGGAGCCCCTGCCAGCGAACGCTGGCAGGGGCTCCTGGGAATTGTAATCCGTGGACATCTGGAGGGCCGCAATTCAACTACCCCTGGTTTAGGCTGATCCTGCACTGATTGGGGGGTGGGACTAGATGGCATGTAGGGCCCCTCCAACTATAGGATCCCAAGATCAGAGGAGACCGGGCAACCCCCATCCCGTTCCCCCAACCAAGGAAAAGGGTCGGGAGAGGCAAAGGAATTCTAAGCATGTTCCTAAACACCCAGCAAGGCAAAGCGGTTGAGAGGTTCCCAGCTAGGATCTGAGAGATCCAGGTTCAAATTCCGCACATTGCCTTGGAAGCTTGCCAGGTGACCTTGAGCCCCTCATGGGCTCTCGGCGTAACCTACCTTGCAGGGTTGTTGTGTGGATAAACTGGAAGGTGGCAGAATGACGGATGCCGCTTTGGATCCCCATCGCAGAGAAGAAGGGTGTATAAATGCAGAACATCGCAAGAAATTGTACCGGTGTGGGGGGGAAGCAGGGAACCATGACCCTTCTGCCGGAGGAGCAAGCCAGCTGCTGCTCGTGGGGTAGAGAAGGCCTACAGCTGGGTGGGTCATGCTTTCCCCCATCTCTCCCCACAGCCTGGATTTCACCTATCAAGATCAGGCAGAAACCAGCAGCAGTGAGGGGCCTGGGTCGGAGTCCGAGGAGCTGGAAGAGGTGAAATCAGAAGGCCGCCCCCTGCAGGAGGAGGCCAAACCTGACCAACGCCCCCTGCAGGAGGAGGCCAAACCCGAACGACGCCCCCTGCAGGAGGAGGCCAAACCCGAACGACGCCCCCTGCAGGAGGAGGCCAAACCCGAACGACGCCCCCTGCAGGAGGAGGCCCAATCCCACAGGAGCCCCCTGCAAGAGGAGGATAAGCCTGACAGGAGCCCCACACGGGAGATGGAAGGAGGACCTCCAAGGGGGGTGCCAGGGCTGATAGGCATGGGGAAGCCCAGGGGTGCCATAGGGCTGGCAGGACTGGGCACCCGCCTGCCCCTTCTCCCCTTTAAAAAGGATACTTAGCTATTAAACCATGACATACGAACATACAGGCGTGTACGGGGCTGTCACAAATCCATGTGCATCTCACTGCAGGTGTGCCCCCAGGGGCATCCACAACACATGGCGGCTTTGCAGCACCAGGGAACTGGGACGGGGGGCAAATTTGCATCACCCACCCACGAAGCTGCCTTCTATGGAATCAGCCCCTCGGTCCAGTGGGGTCAGTGATGCCTGCTCAGACCAGCAGCCGCTCACAGAATCCTAGAGTTGGAAGGGACCTCCAGGGTCATCTAGTCCAACCCCCTGCAGAATGCAGGCAATCCATCACTCCTTGTCCACCCACCCTGGCCCCAATTCCATGCCCAGATGATCCCCCCCCCCTGCACTCCCCGGGGTCTCCGGTGGAGGTCTTTCCCTTCACCTCCTGGCCCGGTCTGTTTTAACTGGAGAGGCCAGGGATTGAACCCGGGACCGTCTGCATGCCAAGCAGAGGCTCTTCCACTCTTCCATCCTCCCTCCTTCAAAGTCTGTATCGTCTGCTCAGATGGGCAGCAGCTCCCCAGGGTCTTAGGCAGAGGTCTTTCCCATCCCCTCCTGCCTGGTCCTTTCAGCTGTACACACCAGGGATCAAACCGGGGAACTTCTGCGTGCCAAGCAGATCCGCTCAGCCATGGCCCCTCCCTGCACCAGCGCCCACCACTCCCCTCCCAGCTCTTGCAGTCCTGGACAAACACACCAAACCCACGCGCATGCACACACACGGACACACATACATGGACACCAGAGAGTGCACCGTAGGCCAGAGGCTACCTGCTTTCCATTTTATTGTGAAGCAGCGGTCAACGGACAAGTCACCCGGAGAAACAGTACGCTGGGGAGGGGGAGCAGACCCCCATCTCCTCCAGTATGCATATTATTAGCACCCCGCCACACTGCTGGTGGAGGGGCAGAACCAACAGAAAAAGTCAGCAGGAAGACTCCCCTTCGCCCCCCCCACCCCCCCAAAAAAAGCCCAATTTTTTTCTCAGTGGAGCCCTAACTGGGGTGTGTGTGTGTGTGTGTGTGTGCAGGGAGGGGGGGAGTGCTAAAGAAGACGGGGAGGTGGGGGGGAAAGATGAGTGGAAAAGGGGAATGGAGTATAACCCAGGCTGGGTCTAACCTGTTGGGCCCTACGCTGCAATTCTGGACTTTCAAGTAGCTAAAAATTCAAGTTTAAACATACAGGCACTTTGAAGCCGAGGAAGACACCCAGGCGACCCCCCCCCACCCTTTCCCTCCTCCGTGGTGAGACACACACTCACACACACACACACACACACACACCCCCGGACAGGGGGCTTCTACTGGGGGTGCGGGCAGAGGACGAGGACGGTATGGAGGAAAAGCGGAGCACAAAAATAATATATTACATCATCTTTTAAATATAGATAAACTCTGAATTAATACTCGGGGAGGTCCCTCTCCTGCCCATGACCACCTCCCCCCCCCGGCCCCCCCGGCCCCCCCACAATAACGACAAAGAAAGCGACTCTGCCCCTCCCGAGGGGGGGGGGCTGAGGGGTTGAAAATTCCGGGAATGTGCAAACAGGTGGGGGGACGGCCTCGATCCCTCCCCCACCGACCACCACCCTGCTGTATGCCGGCCGGACCCCGGCATTGGTGCCCCCCCCCCAGTCGACTGGGATAACTCTAGTGCAATAAAGTGGTTGAGAATGGGACGTGGGGCAATTAAAGCAGGGGTAGTCAAACTGCGGCCCTCCAGATGTCCATGGACTACAATTCCCAGAAGCCCCTGCCAGCATTCGCTGGCAGGGGCTCCTGGGAATTGTAGTCCATGGACATCTGGAGGGCCGCAGTTTGGCTATCCCTGAATTAAAGCTTGGGAGAAGGAAGGGCAGGGAGGAGGGGGACGCACCTGTGTGCAACCCTAATCCCCCCCCCTCCCCCGTACACAGTGTAATTTCTTACTGTGGAGGTATAAATCTATGATTTCGGAAGAGACCCCGTTTTCCCCGCCCACTCACCCACCCAAGTGCTAAATGTCTGTCTTTGTAAAGAGGGGCGTGCCCGTGGGCTCCGGCCCCCTGTGTGGAGCGTTCTCCCCACCTCCCGTGAGGCGGACGGAGGACAGGGGGGGAGGCCCGGCGCAGTGTGCAAGAGAGCCACCAGGGGGCAGCACGGGCTCGGCCTGCCACAGCGGTGCCGCCTCGGCCGTGCCAGGGGACAAGGTGCAGCTGCCAGCGCCAGGCACGGCCTGTTCCTCCAGTTGGGACGGGGACTGCCCTGGGCGGGGAGGGCACCCCCGCCCCCACACCAGGCAAAGTCTGCGCGCCTGGCGCGGGCCCCGAACACAGCTGCCGTGCCCAAGAGGGGGAAGGAAAAGAAAAGCGCGCCGAAACCCCTTCCCCCTTCCCCTCCCCTCTTTTCTGCACAAACGTCCAACGGCAGGAGGAGGAGGGCGACGCGACCCGGAAGCGGGCACGGAACCCAGGAGGCCTGGCGGCCACCCAAGACTCTCCGACGCCACCTCTTTCTTCTGCACAGCCTGGCGGCGTCTCTTCCCTCCCACCCCTGCCCCGTTTCGGCCTTCCAAAGTGGAGGGCGGAACCCGAAATGGGCCTGGGCCGGAGGCCTACGGGGTGGGGGCCAAACACCACCCTGCTCCAAATTCTAGCCCTCCTTCCTCCCCCACCCCCCAGGAGGTCAGGACCCCCTGTAGCTGCTTCTTTTGCAATCCTGAGCGTGCAGCCTGTCCTGAGGGTGCTCCCACCCCTGTCCCCCGCAGGGGACCACTTTGGTTCAGAACGACCTCTTCCCCCCCCCCACACCGCCCCAGAGGCCGTTGTAGGCATGGAGGCAGCCCCCTGGGGGAGAGGGCACCCTGTCACCATGCCAACAGTTTGCTACCATGATACGGTCCCTATAACAACGGCACATCAACAGGGTTTGTGAAGGAGAGGAATAGTGCATCTGGTCAATGGCGGAGTCCCTACACAGTCACCACGGCAACCGTCCAAGCAAGGCAGGGTCGAAGCCTCGGCCCAGGCCTTACGCCATTCCTATCGTGGCTGGCCCGTCGGTCTGCATCTTCTCCGCGGCGCCGTCCTCGTCTTCCTCCTCCTCCTCCTCGTCCTCCTCTTCTTTGGGAGCGGGAGACGGGGCCCGGAGGGCACGGTCCTGATCCCAGTAGCGAGCGAGCGAGAGCAGCCCCTCGATCTGCCCGTTGGTCAGCTCGAGGTCGCCGGTGGGCGGAGGCGTCCCCGCGGCGGGCAGGGACTCGGACTCACGGTCGCCCCCACGGCGCCGGCGCCTCGTCCGGACCTCCAGGCAGTTCTGGCCCTTGAGGTGGCGCTGGAGGTGGTCGTCCTTGGCAAAGGCCTTGTGGCACAGGCAGCACTCATAGGGGCGGGCCCCCGTGTGCAGGTGCAGGTGGTTCTTCAGGTCGTAGCTGTGCAGGAAGCGAGCCGGGCAGTGAGGGCAGGAGTAGGGGCGCTCACCCGTGTGTTTCCGCATGTGGATTTTCAGCTTGTCGTTCCTGCCGGGGAACAAGGGGAGAAGCAGAAGGTGCCGGTCAGTGAAAGCAGGGAGGAGAAGAGAGGAGGCCGAGAGGGGACAGGATGGCTCTCTCGAAGGATGTGAAAGGTGGTCCCTTGGAGGAGGGGTAGTCAACCTGTGGTCTTCCAGATGTCCATGGACTACAATTCCCATGAGCACCTGCCAGCATTTTCTGGCAGGGGCTCATGGGAATTGTAGTCTATGGACATCTGGAGGACCACAGGTTGACTACCCCTGCCTTAGGAGACACATGGCTGGGGCTCATGGGAATTGTAGTCCATGGACATCTGGAGGACCACAGGTTGACTACCCCTGCCTTGGAGGAGGGCAGGGAAAGGTTCCTGTTGGCAGCAGAGGAGAGGACCCAAAGGCATGGGTTTAAACTACATGTCAAATGGTACTGGCTAGATATCAGGAGGAGAAATTTCACAGTCAGAGTAGTTCGGCAGTGGAATGGGCTGCCTAAGGAGGTGGTGAGCTCCCCCTCACTGGCGGCCTTCAAGGAGCAGCAGGAAAGATACTGATCACCGTAGAATCCTAAGAGTGGGAAGGGGTCCTGTGGGCCATCTAGTCCAACCCCCGTGCTCAAGGTAGGAGAAGTATCCTGGGTGCTTGAGGCTGAGTCTGCCTTGAGCAGAGGGTTGGACTAGATGGCCTGCAGGGCCCCTTCCAATTCTAGGATTCTAGGGTTGGAGACAGGAGGGCTTTTGACCCACAAAGAATCCCAGATTTGAGAGCACAGGTTTCTAGTCCTGATCGTGTTTGGGCAGAGGGGGCTCGGGCAGAGAAAGCTGTTTTCCAACAACTGACCAGGGATCAATTCCCCTGGAGAAAATGGCTGCTGTGGGGGGTGGACTCAGCGCCTTAATGCCCTGCCCGGGGTCCCTCCCCTTCCCAGGCTCCGCCCCCCTAATCTCCAGGAATTCCCTAACCCAGAGTGGGTAACCCTAACCGTGGGGGAGGGGTCAAAATGTCCTAGGATTGCTTCAAAAACGGAACGGCTGTCCCTCTAACTCGGGGGCAGCCAAATAATGGCTCTCCGGATCTCCACCGACTACAATGACCATGAGCCGTGCTGTCAAGGGCCGGACACCGTTTGGCCACCCCCAGCACTGAAGAGGACGTTTATACAGAAATAATAACCATAACAGGCATCGGCAGGTATAACCAAGACCACAACGCATCCGAGCAAAATTGAGGGCAGGTCTGCGCAGAAAGCACCCATGGACTACAAATCCCAGCAGCCTCTGCCACTGGCAGGCTGCCAGTGCTGGGTTAGGGTTAGGGTTAGGGAAGCGGGCCAGGACCTGCAAAAACTCCCCCTGAAATCAGCATTGCTGGTCTTGAAGGCACCAGTGGGCTTTGGGGTCACTCGATGGTGGAAAGGGCCCTCGAGGGTCAGAAGGCTCCCGGCAACCCCACAGGGCAGGGTCCCCAACGGGGCGCCCACCAGGAGATTTTAGAAAGGGGGCGGAGCCAGGCGGGGCTTTGGCCCAGCAAGGCTTCTGATTGGCTGTGCAGATTTTTTAAACGGTGCTTTGAATCCTAGAGTTGGAAGGGATGTCCAGGGCCATCCAGTCCACCTCCTGCAGGATGCAGGAAATTCACAGCTTTGGCACAAGGATCTTCACTTGCATGACGGTAGGTAGCCGTTTGGGGGCCAACCCTGCTTCACTTCCCAGAGCTGACTAAATTGGGCCAACTGGGACAAGGTGGGTTGCCAATCTCCAGGCGGCATCTGGGATGGTCTCCAGACAACCAAAATCAGCTCCCCTGGAAAAAAACGGATGCTTTGGAGGGGGGACTCTGCGGCCTTAGAACCTGCTGGTGGATTTGTGTCTGGTCAGGCAATACCCTGCTGAGGCCCCGCCCCCTCCGGAGCACCAGGCTCCACCCCCAAGTGCTCCAGGGATTTCCCAAGTCAGAGATGGCAATCCTGAGGTCCCCCCTCCTCCTCAAAGCCCTTTTCTGTTGGATTTTGCTAAATGTGTAAAGGGTATAGTTCAGGAGTCCACGGACTACAATTCCCATGAGCCTCGGCATCTGGAGAGCCACATTTTGGCCATCCTGGGCTATAGTTCAATGACATTCTGAAACTGGCCAGTCTGCCGGCTGCATTCCAAGAGAGCCTTAACTGGGCACGAGAAGCTGCCTGGCAACCAACTCCTAAATACTCCAGTCAAATACTTCCAACAGTTCAAAGGACTCACTGCTTTCGGCTGCCCCCACCCCCCACAAACACTCCAATTTGGGAAAGAGGGTCGTGCGTCAAACCCTTATTGTGCGAATGCGACGGTTGGCTGGGAGTTTGCCAAAAGCTCAGCCGTGTTTCCCCCTGAACCTGTGCCATCCAGGTGAGGGAAGGACGCTGTGGACGTGCTCAGAGGCCCTCTCCACTCGACCCAGCCTGCACAGTTCAGAGAGCAGCGAGGCCCCTCAAATCAGGCCCTGGAGATTGAAGTCATGGCGCCCACCCAGGACCTCTCAGGGAGATCATCAGGAGGACCACCAATTCAAATTAAAATTAAACATCATCTGGGCATGGAACTGGGGTCCCTGTGGGTGGGCAGGTAGTTGTGAATTTCCTGCATTCTGCTGGGGGTTGGACTAGATGACCCTGGAGGTCCCTTCCAATTCTATGATTCTATGATTCGATTCTCTGGCCAGATTTCTATTTCGGTTCTTGCTGTCTCGTGCAGACAGGTAACATGGGCTCTTGTGCCGTCAGATTTCTGTCTACGGGCCTAATAAAGGAGACTGCAGCCCAGGGCAGAATGATTTGGGGTATGAATCTCTGTGATAGTTTCTCAGAACGGATGACACCGCACTAGGAGGCTCCAGCCTCCGGGTGAGACCCAGGGAATCCCCCGGAATTACAGACTACAGAGATCGGTTCCCCTGGAGGGTGGGCTCTGTGGCCTTGGAGCAGACTTTTTGCCATTGAGCAACTCCTGAAAAATCCCTCAGGTTTTGAGAAACCCAAGAAGTGGGACCATCATACAGAACAGGGTTGGGAATCAGAGCTGTGGACACGCCCACCCGGGGCCCCTCCCCTTCTCACCCCCTCCAGGCCCATCACTGGCCATTTTGGGAGGGGGGGGGTTGAGTTGACATCACCCGATAAATGTGTAACAAATTTTAAAAATGTATTAAAAAACTAATTCACTCCCACCCGTTCAGGAGACCCTTCCTGGGCCGTCAAGATACCCCAGGGTTTGACAAAGCCCTGGTTGAAACAGAACCCACTGAGGTCCCTCTCCTGCCCACCCGCAGGCTCTGTCCCCAAACCTAGAGGGGTAACTCACCCTGGATCTGGCAACCCTACCGCATCCCCACTGGTGCCCCCCTGCCCCGTCAGCGTCTTTCCTCTGCCCTCCCAGAGTCACCTGCATGCAAGGCTTCCCCAGCATGAAGCTATAACACAAATACAAAGCTCAGTTCGGGCACAGAATTTAACGCGTCTCCCGGCACACGTTCAGCGTCCATTTTGGGAGCCCTGCCCCGAAACATGCCGCTTTGAAGAAGCCAGTGGGGGAGAGGGAGAAAGAATCTCCCATCAAAAACCGTTCCTGTGAGGAAGACCGCTGGCTCATCAAGACCAGTTCTGTCTGCTCAGATGGGCGGCGACTCGCCAGGGTCTCTTCCGGCAGCGTTTACACATCACCGGCTCCCTGACTGAGGCTTCTGCCTGCCAAGCAGATGCCTTAGTCATGGCCCCGCCCAAACGCGACCCAAGGATGCTTCCAGTTCAGCTCGACTGTCGTGTTTGGGCAGCAAAAGATTGTCCAGCCATGTTTGCCTTGGGTGGTGGCAGGTAAAGAGGGACGCATCTCTTTGCGATCCCTGACTAGCCCTAGACTGTCAGGTCCCGGAAGCTAAACTGGGCCAGCCCTGCCTAGTATTTGGATGGGAAACACCTAAGGATTAGAATCATAGAGTTGGAAGGGACCTCCTGGGTCATCTGGTCCAACCCCCTGCATTAAGGAGGACACTCTCAACCCTCTCGCTCATCCACTGTCACCTGCCACCCCCTTGAGCCTTCACAGAATCAGCCTCTCTGTCAGATGGCTCTCCAGCCTCTGTTTAAAAATCTCCAAAGATGGAGAACCCACCACCTCCTGAGGAAGCCTGTTCCACTGAGGAACCACTCTGACTGTCAGGAACTTCTTCCGGAGGCTTAGATGGAATTTCTTTTGCATTAATTTCATCCCATTTGTTTTGGTCCGTCCCTCTGGGGCAAGAGAGAACAACTCTGCTCCATCTTCTACATGGCAGCCTTTTAAATACTTGAAGATGGTTATCAGATCCCTTCTCAGTCACCTCCTCTCCAGGCTAAACAGACCAAGCTCCCCCAATCTTTCCTCCTACGTCTTGGTCTCCAAACTCCTCACCATCTTTGTTGCCCTCCTCTGGACACGCTCCTATTTGTCTACATCCCTCTTCAGCTGGGGTGCCCAAAACTGGATGCTAGTTCCTCTAAGGAACACCAGGGGCATGACAAAGAGGCAGCCAATGGCAAGCCACCTCCGAGGGTCCTTGCTGGGCTGCCGGACCACGCTGGGATCTCCTGCCTACATGGCAACAGGCCATGCGCAAAATGATTAAAGAGATCTCTTGGCAAGCAGCCGTGTTCCAGCATCTCCCCAAGTCTGAGATGGCTGCCATCCAGATTTCTGACACCGTGACCCAGGAAGTATATTATGGACGGGGAAAGGAACTTGAGCTATGGAACCTTTGCTCAATATATATATGTACATCAGGCTTTCCCAACCAGGGTTTCTGGACGGTCCTGGAATGGTTTCTCAAATGGGTGGGAATCAATTAACTTTTTAAATCTCTCTTTTAATTTGTTAAGCATTTATCAGGTGTTAGGATCATATATGGTCATGTTGACTGCCCCACCCTGCCAAAATGGCCAATGAGGGACCTGGAGGGGGTGATGTCACTTCTAGGGGGTGTGGCAAGGGGTGTGGCCAGCTGACATCACTTCCGGGGCTTCCTGGAAGGCTGAAAAATGATTTCACAGGGTCCTCCACGGTCAAAAGGTTGAAAAAGGCAGCCCTGGGCCTCCCACGTATCATCACCAAAACCTCTGGAGCAGGGGTAGTCAACCTGCGGTCCTCCAGATGTTCATGGACTACAATTCCCATGAGCCCCTGCCAGCGTTTGCTGGCAGGGGCTCATGGGAATTGTAGTCCATGAACATCTGGAGGACCGCAGGTTGACTACCCCTGCTCTGGAGGACACGGGCCCGGGTGGGAGAAGGCCGCATCGAAAAGGCGGAAGGCACTCACCGAGTGAAGCGCACCCCGCAGACCTCGCAGGCGAACGGCTTCTCCCCGGTGTGGGTGCGCATGTGGCGGGGCAGCTTGCCGGCCCCGTGGATCACCTTGTGGCAGACGGGGCACTCCTGCGGCATCTGCGACCGGCGCTTGCGCACCAGCTTGTCGGGAGCGTCGAGGCCCGGAGCCAGCCCGTCCGGGTTCAGCGCCCGCATGCAGTTTAGGATGTTGGGGTCGACGGGTTCTTCGTCCGAGCCCAGGTCCTCGGGCGAAAGGCTCCGGCCGTAGGCGTAAGGGTAGGTGCGGGACGGCTGGAGGCCTTCTTCCTCGTCCTCTCGGGGCAGGCCGAAGGCCGGCGCAGGAGACGCCTGGCTCGGGGGGCTGGGCCGCCCCTGGGTCCCGGTCGAGGAAGGGGACGGCGAAGGAGACGGCTCCGTGGCGTGGTTGTTGAGGCGGGAACCTTTGGTTTGCAGGAACTTGCGGGTTTTCTTGCTGCGGCGGGGGGCCGGGCAGGCCGGCGGCTCGGCCAAGTCGCCCTCGGGGTTGGGCAGGGTGGCAAAGGCCTCCAGGTAGCGGCGGGCGCGTTCCCGGGCCGCGTCATCGGGGACGGGGGCTTCCAACCCGTTGCCCTGCAAGATCTCCACGCAGGCCGCGATGACGCAGGGGATCTCCAGGAGGCGGGCGGCCCGCAGCACCTCGCCGAGGCTGCCCGCGCTGATGGTCAAGGTGGCGGTGTAGGCAAAGTCCAGGAGGGCCCCCAGGGCCTCGGCGCCCACGAAATCCAGCTCGCACACCCCCATGCCCGGCCCGGCGAAGAGCCGCTGGAAGTAGCGGCTGGAGGCGGCCAGCACGGCCCGGTGGGTCCGGTATTCGGAGCCCTGAGTCCGGAGGGTCACGTCGCAGAGCACCCCCCGCCGTCGCTGTTCGTTCAGCCGTCCCAGGAGTTCGCTGCTGTGCTCCGGGAAAGGGATCCCGATCAAGTCGTCTTCGGGGCTGCCCATTGCCTCACCTGGGGGGGAACAGAGGGGACGGGGAGGTGAGCGCCGGGCGGCATGACGGGCAGAGGGAGGCAAAGGTTGGAGCGTTAGGCCAGACCTGGGCTATCGGATTCAGGATCAGAGCTGGAAGGGACCCCGAAGGGCCATCCAGTCCAGCCCCCCGCCTTCTCCGGGACTCATAGAATCACAGAGCTGCACCTCCAGGGTCATCTAGTCCAAC
Organism: Paroedura picta; assembly: GCA_003118565.2. Taxonomy (NCBI): domain Eukaryota; kingdom Metazoa; phylum Chordata; class Lepidosauria; order Squamata; family Gekkonidae; genus Paroedura; species Paroedura picta. The sequence goes on from BDOT02000001.1 coordinate 174,574,389, forward strand.
CCACTGCAGAGTGCAGGAAACTCACAACCACCTGCCAATCCGCTGTGACCCCAATTCGATGCCCAGATGGTGCCTCCCCCGAAAGAAAAAAAAAACAGAACCCCTGGCCAGTGGCCTCCCGATTCCGAAGTGGCCATCGACATTTCCCTGGGCATTCAAGAGACAAGCATCTAACAGGGACTCATCCAATCTCCTCCTCAAAACGCCCAATGAAGGAGACTCCGTCACCCTCCGAGGAAGCCTATTCCGTCGACCGACAGCCCTCCCCGTCAGAAAACGCTCCTTAACATTTAAGTGGAACATCTTTTCCCATCGTTTGAACCTACTGCTCCTCGTCCTTGCCTCTAGAACTGCAGGAAACACATTGGCCTCCACTCACCGACAAAACTCCCTGGGTGGCCCGGGACCATTCGTTCCCCCTCCGCTCAACTTACCTCTCAGAAAAGGAGAACTACCCCATCTTCCACAGAAGTACAGAGCCTGGCTTCTCAGCTATCAGGTCAGAAATCCTTTGAGGTCCCCCAGCGAGGCCCTGCCATGTACTTATTTATTTTTATCTATCAGTTTCCTATTCCGCCCTTCCCCAGTGGCTACGTTCGGCAGGGGGTGGCACAGTGTTGTGGAAGTCCCCTTCTTGAGCTCCCCGTTTCCCTGAGATAGGGATAGTCACGCTGTGGTCCTCCAGATGTCCGTGGACTACAATTCCCATGAGCCCCTGCCAGCAAACGCTGGCAGGGGCTCATGGGAATTGTAGTCCACGGACATCTGGAGGACCACAGGTTGACGACCCCTGCCTTAGATGATGTGCTAAAAATGGTGTCAGAGGCCCTCAGAAGTGCACGGATGGATGCTCTCTTGGTTTTTAAGCTCGTAGGCGATTAGCTCCTGACATATTTGACCAGTTATTGGCTCCCATCGGCTGCCACTACGTATCTCCCCTCTTTAGGGATGGTTTTGCTCATGGATGGTTTTCTGTCTTAGGGCATAAGGAGGCTCGTGCAGGTCAGAAGGAGGGGCTCAAGTTATTTTTTGACCCAACGAAACCGAGACACGCAAGTACATTTCAAGACCCTTAGGGTTAGCTAAAATGGGCTGCAAGAGCTAACGGAGCGCAGTTTAACTCCCCGGTTTAAAATCTCTCCTCTTCTACAAACTTGCTAGATTTCGTAGGCCTTCCGCCATCTTTTGAAAGAGAGTCCTGCTCCTCCTCCACATACAGCCAGCTGGGTGACTTTGGGCCAGTCGCAGTTCTCTCAGGGCTCTCTCACTCACTTATCTCATGGGTAGGGATGCCAGCCTCCAGGTGGGGCCTGGGGATCTCCCAGAATGGCAGCTCAAATCCAGGCTACAGGATCAGTTCCCCTGGAGAAAATGGCTGCTCTAGAGGGTGGGCTGGAGGGTCTTGGATACCACTGTGGCCCCTGCCCTGGCTCCATCCTCAGATTTCCAGGGGCTCCCCTACCTGGATCAGGCAACCCATTTCCCCCAGCCCATTGGCAACTCTACTCACAGGGTGTCTGTTGCAGGGAAAGGAAGGATAGGTCACTTAGAGGCTCCTTCCGACCGAGAAAAGTGAGGTACAAAACACCCAGCTCTCCTGGAGGTAGCAATTCTGCTCTACTTAACAAGATTATTGAGCAGTGTGTGATACATCTGAACGCCGTAGAAAGTGGCTGAGGAAATCACAGAATCCTAGAATAACAGAGTTGGGAGGGACCTCCTGAGTCATCTAGTCTAACCCCCTGCACTATGCAGGACACTCACAACCCTATCGCTCATCCACTGTCACCTGCCACCCCCTTGAACCTTCACGGAATCAGCCTCTCTGTGGGATGGCTCTCCAGCCTCTGTTTAAAAATCTCCCAAGATGGAGAAATGCTGCTGTCCCGTCTCTGCAGAGGAGGGAAAGCCAGAGCAGTGAGCAGACTACCCACACAGGTCACGGAGCAAGTCTACAGAGCCCACAAAATTTGAACTGGGGGCTTCTTGGCTCGGCACTAGGATGCCAGACTCGCTCTCCCTACCCCCCCTCCAAATCTGAACAAGCCTTCTTCAGGGGAGGAGGAGGAGGAGGCAGCCGGGGACCAAAGCGGCTCTAAAGGAAGTGTAAGCACACCAACAGAACGCCGCGGCTTCGTCTCCGCCGAGAGAGGAAGTCCTCTCGCCCCCATACCACGCAGAGCAGATTGGGGGCCCAGATACCAGCTTGGCTGCGGCAGATTCCTAGGAAAGATACAGCCGTTCCCTCCTGCCACCCACGGCCTTCTCCCCACCCCACCCACACCCAAGTGGGGGGAAATGTTAGAATTTGCAAGCCTAAGGTTCGAACCCACAGCCCAATGCCGGTCCTAGAAGAAGAGTTGATTTGTGGATGTTGCTTTTCTCTGCCAGAAGGACCCTCAAAGTAGCTTCCAATCGCCTCGCCTTTCCTCTCCCCGCAACGGACACCCTGTGAAGTAGGTCGGGCCGAGAGAGCTTGGAGAGAACTGCTCAGAACAGCGCTATCAGGACTGTGACTGGCCCGACGTCACTAGCTGGCTGCGTGTGGAGGAGCAAAGAAGCAAGCCCAGCTCTCCAGCTGCCGCTCTGAACTGCGACACCAAGCATAAGAAACTCCGCTTTCCCTTGCTTGACGTGCGCAGCTTCCGTGCCCTGGCCTTCCCCTCCATCTGTCAGTGAGTCCCTGCCCCACCCCTGTGCCTGCCCACAGCAGAAATGCAGCAGGTAAGTCTTCTCCTGCAGGTCGGCTTCGCCAGCTGGATTTCCGCCCGGACACCGGCACCTCTGGCAGCTGCCGATCGCTCTCCCTCCTTAATTGTGCCACTTACGCTGACGCCAACCCACCCTGCTGTTCTCTGCAACACACAACCCTGTGGCAGACAGTGGGCTGCCGACCGAAACCAGGATCCCAAGGTCAGAACCCGCAATCAGAGACAAGGATCAGAACCAGCGGCAGCCGGTAATTTGGCAGAGGCAGAGAGAGCTGCACCGTGCTTATTAAATGGGCACAAGGCCGAGGCCCTGAGAAGCATCAGGGAAGCCATGTTGGATTCAGGCTGGCACGCAGCGTCACACAGTGGCCAAAGGACAGGCACCCTCAGGAGGACCACCAATGGGGCCAGGACTCCAGAAGCCCTCCCACTGTGACCCTCCCAGCGCCAAGAACATCAGGGAAGCCATGTTGGATCAGGCCAATGGCCCCTTCAGTCCAACACTCTGTGTCACTCAGTGATCAAGACCCAGGGGCCATCAAGAGGTCCACCAGCGGGGACAGAACTCCAGAAGTTCTCCCACTGTAGCCCCCCCAGCACCAAGAAGAGAGCGCATCACTGCCCCAGATATAAGAACGCAAGAGAAGCCATGTTTGACCAGGCCAATGGCCCATCCAGTCCAACCCTCTGTGTCCCACAGTGGCAAAAACCCAGGGGCCATCAGGAGGTCCACCAGCAAGGCCAGAACTCCAGAAGCCCTCCCACTGTGCCCCCCCCCAAACACCAAGTATACAGAGCATTGCTGCCCTCAGAGACTTCACCTCGTGGCAAAGAGCCATGGATGGACCTCTGCTCTCCAGTTCCCTCTTGAAGCTGCCTGTGCTTGTAAGTCACCACCCCATCCTGCGTGTCCCTCAGCCACCCCAAAAATGAACCAGGGATGACCATCATGTCCCCCCAGCCCCTTCCAACGTATTTATTTACAGGACACTTGTACAAGGTGCAGACCGGGCGGGGGGGAGCACTGATGTGCCCCATAACCAATAGCCCTGCCCAATGCCTTTAACTGGAGAGGCTGGGGCTCAAACCGGGGACCTTCTGCACACAAAGCAACTCCTCTACTACTGAGCCACGGCTCCCTCCTTAGACGGCCCTGTCAAACCTGGTTCCTCACCTGGCCTTCGTCCCTGACCGGGGCTGTTCCCTAGCTTGGCATCCTATGTGCCAGGAGACCCAAGCGGAATTCAGAGTTCCTGAGTCTTACACCTTAGTACAATCTGTAATACTGGCGCCCAGCAGGCAGAAATCTAACAGGTAGAGCTTTTCCTCATCGGAGGTCAAGCAATGGGGAAAGGCCTCACCAGGTAGCCGCAAAACGCACATCGTCCCTGCTTGGTAGGAAAGAAAACACTGGGAGACAGGAGGACAACGGCCTGCTACGCTCTAAAAAGTGTCCTGTCTCTCCCAGATATTTTAGGGAGTCTTTTTCCAGAAAGGACAGTCCTGAGACAACCCTTCCCCTCTTTGCTAGGGCGCTTTTAAGACCCGCACGGTTCTCTTACCCTCCTTTCCCCAACACACCGACCCTGCGAAGCAGGCCTGGCAGCTCTGGCCTCTGTGGCACGAAACACCTTTGCCCTAGATAAACTGGCTGCCCATGGGCACGCAGGGCAAAGGTGGGGGGGGGAGGCAGAGGGAAAAGAACAGCATGCCCCTTCTCGCCTGGGCACGGAGGATAGCGCTCTCTGGCCACTCCCTGCCCGCCTTGGGTGCCCGCCAGCGGAGCTGTTTGCCTTTGCAGTGGCAGGCAGGGGGGGTGGGTGGGAATGGGCTCCGGCAGGGGCAGCCGCGCCCCTCTCTGCCAAGCAGGCCCAACCGGCCGGGCGAGGGGACGGGCGGGCTCCGTGGAAACTGCCAGGCGTGGCTGCGAGGGAGCACTCTGACCCGGGAGCTGGGTGCGGCCGCGTCATGACAGCTCCCCGGCCAGGGTGCCAGCTCAGCCGGAACCCGCATGGCGAGGAGCAAAGGGGCATTTCTTGGAGCCGGCTGGCTGGCAGGCTGGCTGGCTGGCTGCCTCCCCGGGGGCGGCACTGGGGAAAGCCAACCGTACCGAGCTCGGGCTCTTCCCACGATGCCAGCTGGCCTGGCCTTGAGGACCTAGGCAGACGGGCTCCTCGCCTGCCTTCTTGGCTATGCAGGGAGAGTGAAGCCAAATGCTCATCTTCCCCCCCGCCCCAGTGCCATCTTTTCCAGCACAGATCTTTGACTGCTATAGAGAGGGAATCCCCAGTGATATTTTTCAGGTTTGGGACCCCGGTTCAGATGTGTGGGCAGAGGGCCTGCTGCAATTGACCCTTTCGACTCTTGAAGAAGAGTTGAAGAGGGATGTAGACAAACAGTAGCGTGTCCAGAGGAGGGCAACAAAGATGGTGAGGGGTTTGGAGACCAAGACGTATGAAGAAAGGTCGGGGGAGCTTGGTCTGTTTAGCCTGGAGAGGAGACGACTGAGAGGGGATCTGATCACCATCTTCAAGTATTTCAAAGGCTGCCATATAGAGGATGGAGCAGAGTTGTTCTCTCTTGCCCTGAAGGGACAGGCCAGAACCAATGGGATGAAATTGATGCAAAAGGAATTCCATCTAAACCTCCGTAAGAAGTTCCTGACGGTTAGAGCGGTTCCTCAGTGGAACAGGCTTCCTTGGGAGGTGGTGGGTTCTCCATCTTTGGAGATTTTTAAACGTAGGCTGGAGAGCAATCTGAGGGAGAGGCTGGTTCTGGGAAGGTTCAAGGGGGTTATGGTTGGATGAGCGATTGGGATGTGAGTGTCCTGCACAGTGCAGGGGGTTGTACTAGATTGCCCAGGAGGTCCCTTCCAACTCTATGATTCTAGTATTCTCTGCACTAGTTCCACAACCACCGATCCTATCTGCTGTCCAAAATTCTGGGGGAGATTGATCCCCGGATCTCTCACTCTGCCAAGGAGTTGGGCCCGCCGTCAGAAAAGTGTCTTTTCCCGGCACAGGAAACGTGGCAGGGGAAGGGGGGGGGAGGAAACAGGAGCTTGACCTGTTGGATTCTGCCTGCCGGTGTGGCTTGACAGCTCGAGGAGGGAAATGACGGAAGCGCGTGGAACACCAGGGAAGGGGGAGGTGGAAATCCTGGGTCTCGACACCCACCTTGAGCTGGGAATAGAAACCGGGGAGTCCTGAGATTACCCACGAGGCCTCCGCACCTGGCCTTGCGGACCCAGGTGGAAAGCAGGAAGGGTGGTTTAGCAGCAATTAAGCCGTCAGGCCCCCTCCGAGTTTACCAACCCTGACAAAACCCCGATCAGATTAGAGGCGGATTAAGGAGGAAGAGTCAAGGGCTGGGATTAGAGCAGGCAGCTTCTCCCCGGGCGAGAGGGGAAGGTGGTTTTGGCGGGGGAAGGGAGAGGGAGGGAAAGGTGCTTCAAGGCAAGGGGGGGTGGGGGGGGGGTTGAAGACATCCTCGGGAAGGAGGCAGCATCTGCCAAGCAGAAGCCCAACAGGTTCAGCGGTCTCCAGAGAGGGGAACGAGGCCTGTCCTGCTTAAACTTGCCCTGTCCCTTAAGGGGGTGGGGGAGCCAGGAAAGGTATCGATTTGGAGCACCTCACCCCTACACCTTGTGCAGTTCCATCCCCTCTTCTTCGCAACTGGATGCCAACGAGAAAATCTCTGGGCCCATGAAGAGTGTCATTCCTTCCTGTGATCCAGCACTTGAAAATGGGGTACCGGGGCATGGCAATCTCTTATCCAGCGTCTGAAGAAGTGTGCATTCCTATGAACAGTTATACCTGGAATAAACCTTTGTTGGTCTTAAAGGGGCCACGGGACTCAAGCTTCAGTAGCCTCTTATGACACCGTTGGAGCGGGGCCGGCGACCCCCACCCCCTGCACATGCCAGCCCACCAATGTACAAAAATGGAGATGGGGCGATGCTCGCATCCCCGCCAGATGTGTGAGAGCCAGCCCGGTGCCAGCTTGGTGCAGCGGTTAAGAGCAGGGGCTTCTAACCTGGCAAGCTGGGTTTGGTTCCCCATTTCTCCACCTGCATCCAGCTGGGTGACCTTGAACCAGTCGGAGTCCTGAGAGTGCCGTTCTCACTGGGCAGTGCTGCCAGAGCTCTCTCAGCCTCACCTATCTCCCAGGATGTCTCTTGTGGGGAGAGGAAGGGAAGGAGATCGTCAGCCGCTTTGAGCCTCCTTTGGGCGGGGAAAAGCAGGGCATAAAAAGGCTAACTCTTCTTCTTCTACTACTTCTGAAGGCCTCCCCAGCCTGTTTCTCAGTACTATCCATTTCCTCTGCGCCCACGTCTCTTGTGCGCTTTCGGTGCCAAGAAGGCTGTTTGCTCTTTGGGTTAAAGTTATACTAGATCCGGACCGCAACTGTCACCATCGCCGGTTCAAGCCCCGTTTCTGCAATAGCAGCAGCGTTGCAAAATGCCCAGCAATGCACGGCCCAGCTCACGCGTGGCCAGGTCCCACAAATTGCACTCCCCAAAAGCAAATGTCTGACAAAACCCCAAATACAGGTGAGGAACAAGAAAGGACAGGCAGCAGAAAAGTGGGAGCTGTGCACCATCGAGAGTAACCCTTGCTGGGTGTACCTCCTCAACTGCCAATGCTCAAGCAGCACCCAGTACCTCACAAGGTAGGACCCTGCTAGGAGGGTGCAGTCTTTACTGGCCGTCTTCAAGCAAAGGCTGGATACACACTTTTCTTGGATGCTTTAGGATGCTTAGGGCTGAACCTGCGTTGAGCAGGGGGTTGGACTAGATGGCCTGTATGGCCCCTTCCAACTCTATGATTCTATGATCCTGCGTTGAGCAGAGGGTTGGACTAGATGGCCTGTATGGCCCCTTCCAACTCTATGATTCTATGATCCTGTGTTGAGCAGGGGATTGGACTCGATGGCCTGTATGGCCCCTTCCAACTCTATGATTCTGTGATTCTATGATTCTATGATTCTAAACAAGCACCCCGGTAGGATTTGCTCGCCACCCTTATTCAGCTCAATCCAGTCGAAGGGAGAGGAGGACTGAACTGTCATTTACAAAAGAACGGAAGCGGAGATAGGGTTAGACGTTGGGAAGGCCCGCACTGCAGGGCGGTTGCTAAATCTGCTGGCTCTCGATATCTATGTCAGTATTCGAAGGGTTCTTGAGGGCGGGACGGGGGAGGCAGAACCCACCAATTCAGCGCAGGAGGGACGGACGGCAGGGCCAGTGTCGATGGCAGGACGTAGGGGCCACAGCCAGAGGGTGGCGAGTTCCATTCCTGGCGTCTCGAGGGCCATCGACACACCGCGCCACGTATTGTGCCACTGCGGCATTCTCCCACAAGGAGAAGACGGTCCAGTTGCAGGCGGTTTCTATGATGCTGTGGGTCACGCAGTATCTGACGATGGGCGGACACAGCCCAGGCAAAGGACCGCAGGTTGGTGGAGAGGAGAAAGACCTGGACAGTATTCTGAGTCTGCAGAACAGGGATCCCCAACAGGGTGTCCACAGCCCCTGCCTGCACTTTCGCTGGTGTCCAATCAGTGGCTTTAGAAAGAAGGTGAAGAAGACCTTTCCCTTGCAGAGCTGCTACTGGCCAAAGGGGGAAACCTTAGGTGAGGCAGAGGTTCCCAAATTGACTCCGTGGGGGCCATGGCTATGCGGCCGAGCGCCTGCGCTGCGTGCCAAAGGCTCCGGGTTCAATTCCCGGCCCCTCTGCTTCAAGGATCTGTGGCGGGTGGTTTGGAAAAAGAGATTCCCTCGCCCGAAATTCCGGTCAGCGGCTGCTAATCAGAGTGAGTAACAGTGAGTGAGATGAACCAGTCGTCCCGATGCATTAGAGATTCTGCTGTGCAAATGTCCCTTGCCAAGAGAAGGGTTGTGGGCCCTTTGCAAGGGGAGAAGGGCAAAGCATGTGGCTCAACAGTCCAAGGTGAATTCTGGCACAGACCGGAGGGCACAACTTTAAGGGGGCTAGTTTATGGACTAACCACTATGCGGGAGAAAGAGGAGGAGGAGGAGGAGAGCTGCTTTTTGCTACCCAAAGGAGTCTCAAAGTAGCTTACAAACACCTCTCCCTTCCTCTCCCTGCAACAGTCACCCTGTGAGGGAGGTGGGGCTGAGAGAGCTCTGTGGGAAACATGACTGGCCCAAGGTCACTCAGATGGCTGCCTGTGGAGGAGGAGTGGGGAATCCAACCTCTTCATGGACAGGGGTTCTTGGTTGGGTTTTGGCCTTTTTCTAGACGTAGAACAGAGGACACGGGGCGAGCGGGCAATCAGGAGGCAGCTGTGGATTTCCTGCATGGCGCAGGGGGTTAGACTAGATGGCCTCAATGTCCATTCGAGCTCTATAGTTTTATGTTAGGAAGTTTCGATCTATCTGACAGAGTATGTGTAAAAAGGTCCGGGAGGGGGCAGAAATATCTTGGCTATTGTTGCAACTAATTGGGCGTCACCTGTAGACTTCCTTTGTCACCTTTCGAGGCGTCTAAGTGACGTCTACCCCTCTCCCCCCCAATGCTACAAAAGAGCAAATGTGAATCTAAAGAAGGCAAGCCCGTCTTCAGAGTGAGATTTCTGACGCCTCTCAGATAGTGACACCAAAGCCACATCTTTAGCATGCCTCCTTCTCCCTCCTCACCACCCCCCCACATCGTTCACCATGGGTGCTCTGGGTTCAGGTCCCTCTTCCTGCTTTCAGAGAAAGAGCTGCACAGTGGCAGCCAGTGGCCCAGCCACGGGGCCTACGAGAATCGCATGGCCACAGCCTCCCAAACACCATCTAGGAGCATGATTTTAAGTCCCGGGCCGGAGGCTGTAGCAGACACACACACACATACACACGCACCTCTCACATCTGGCAAAAACAGTTTGTGGTCCATCCTACGTTTTGCTAGCAAAGGGACAGAGGGCAAACCCATCGCCTCCTCTATGAGGTCTGGAAACATGCTCCTCCCCAAACAGAAGTTTTTTAAAAAGTCAGAACAAGGCTTTTCTTGGATGCTTTAGGCTGCTTAGGGCTGATCCTGCGTTGAGCAGGGGGTTGGACTAGATGGCCTGTATGGCCCCTTCCAACTCTATGATTCTAT
>BDOT02000001.1:174589429-174591929 GCA_003118565.2 Paroedura picta
TGCTGGGTCAGACCAGGGAGGGTCCCTCCAGTCCAGCCTCCTGCCTCACACAGGGGCCAGCCAGTCCCTCTGGAGGGCCAGCAACAGGGCAGGGAGGCCTTCCCCTCATAAGACCATCAGGAGCAACTTACAGCCTTTTTCTCATCTCAGTTTAATCCTCACCACAACCCTATAAGGTAGGCTAGCTGAGAGGACACAACAGGTTCAAGGTCGCCCAGGAAGCTGGCACAAAAGCAGCCAAAAGCATTTCATCTATGTACACCCCAGCTTTCTGTCCACTCAAATTTGCAGCAGCTCTCCAGGGTCCTCTCACAGGCTTCATGAGAGGAGAAACCGGAGCAGAGATGAACCACGTTTGGAGGACAGGTAGGATGAGCTCTCTAGAGAGCCAAATTAAACTCACTGTTTCTTCCCACCCATCCCTTCCAGGGTTTCACAGATCAAAATACAAATGCGTTTTCGGCTCCTATCAAGTAACTTGCTGCAAAGTTCACCCTTTAGCGCACGGTGATGAAAGCTCTTTCCCAGCCAAGCCGGTTCGCTCCACCCGCATTTGTTCCAGGGATTTAAAATACCCTCCGTGGACTGAAAACCACACTCTCAAAACCTGAGCTACCTCCCAGGGTGTTAGCGACAGTTCAGAGCATACGTCGGAAGTAGCAGGCTGTCAAAGAGTGTGCAGTGTTCATGCGCGGGCCATGCGCACCAGAAACCGGACGCCCACCAGGAGATATCGCTTTGAAAGAGAGTTCGGAGGTACCTTAAAGAGCAAGAAACTCACGGCGGCAGAAGCTACCGTGAGCCCGGAAAAAGAGACGCTGATCTAAGGTCAGCCTTCGAGTTTCAGCAAGGATTTGAACTCGGGACTCCCAGGTGCTTAGCTCTACCTGCTAAACCGCTGTGTCTCCTGGGTTTAAGCCAAAAGATCTGAACAATGGAATCCCACGAGGGCAAAGGGGGATCGGGAATTAAAAAGAAACAGAGACCAAGTCACACGTCCATCTGGCGGGAGAATCCTAATAGTGGGATGCACACCACAGAACAAAATTGAGGTGCACATTAAGGCAATGCAGTATAAGGCTGCATCGCTAGGAGCACAAAAACAAGAGCATGGGAATTATAACAACGCTCCATCCCCCAGTGGCTGGGCCGCATGCAGGATTTTGTGTCCAGTTCCGGGCGCCAAAAGTTCAAGAAGGATAATAACAATCTAGAACAGGGGTAGTCAAACTGCGGCCCTCCAGATGTCCATGGACTACAATTCACAGGAGCGAATGCTGGCAGGGGGCTCCTGGGAATTGTAGTCCACGGACATCTGGAGGGCTGCAGTTTGACTACCCCTGATCTAGAAGGACTAGGATGGTGGAGGGATTGGAACTCAAGTCTTACGAAGAGAGGTCGAGAGAGCTGGGTGCGTGTCGCTTGAAGAAGAGGAGGGGAAAGGGGATCGCCGTGTTTAACTACGGCAAAGGCCCGTTGAGGAGGGGGGCCAACTGATTTCCTGCAGGGTTAGGGATAGCAGCGGGTTCAAATGATGGGAAAGGAAGTTCAACTTAAAAATTGGGAAGTATTTTCTGACAGGGAGCACAGCCCGTCGATGGAATAGGCTGCCTCGGAGAGTGGTGGAGATGTTTTGAGGAGGAGATTGGATGAGCCCCTGTCAGGAGGGTGTGGTTTTTAAGTCCCCAAGAAGGTGTGGGGCTGGACTAGATGGCCTTTTGGGGTCTCTTCCAGCTCCGTCTGATTCTGAAAAGAACTGCCAAGGATGAAGAAGGCTTTTATACCCCACTTTTCACTACCCTGAGGAGTCCCCGAGTGGCTCTCTATCGCCTTACCTTCCTCTCCCCACAACAGACACCCCGGGAGGCAGATAAGGACGAGAGAGCTCTGAGAGGACTGCTCTAGGAGAACAGCACTATCAGGGCTGTGACTAGCCCAAGTTCACGCAGCTGGCTGCACGCGGAGGAGCAGGGAATCAAACCAGATTCGAAGCTACCGCTCTTAACCACAACACCGAGATGGCACAGCCTAGGCACCTGTTACAGGCAGGTCCCTAAGCAGCCGGGCATCTTTGCCCAATGCCCATAAATCCCTGACGCAAGGCAGGCCCGAAGGAAAGGGACTAAGGCAGCACTCAGGAGGTGCCAGTCAGGCTGTGGGTGGGAAAGTGGCGTGCTCAGGCAGGCTCTGGGAACAGCCCCTGGTACAGAGGGCCTCTCCCCTGGGTCAGGACGACCCTGGCACAGCGCGAACTACCCAGCCCGCCAGCTAAACGGGGCTGGGAGGGGAACAAGAACGAGGGCTGCAAACCACACCGACGCCGCCTGGCTGTGCCATGGCTGCCAGCGAGTTCCCAGAGGAAGGGAGGGGCCCAGATGCCAGCCCCTTTGCAGATCGGGCCACCAGATCGGCTGTGGACAAAGATGCCGAGGAGTCTGGAAACTTGGGCTCACCGAATTTCACACACCAGTTCAAAAGCGTATTGGCTTAAAAATTAATG
>BDOT02000001.1:174596929-174621568 GCA_003118565.2 Paroedura picta
GGCCCGTACCTGAGCTCAGGGCCTCTTCCTCGGCTGCCTTTCACGCGGGCACGAATCCCTGGCACAGGTGACCTCGCTCGGCACGGCCACTTGGCAGGATGAGCGCCGCGACACTGTCCCCCACCCCCAGGCCTCACCCCGAATATGCTGTGCCCCCCCCATTTGTCGCAGGTGCCCCCAAGGTTACCTCACTTCCCCTCTGCCTGCCTCTGCTCCCCGTCGAGCGCCGCAGATCTGAAAGCAGCCTGGCACCCGGACGCCTCGCTCTCTGAGTGCAGATTCCCACCTCAAAAGCGGGCAACGCCCACACCCCGGGTCACGCTGCACCCTGCCCTCCGTGCGCCTCTCCGCCACCCCCCTCTTGGCCGTGCTCTCTGCTGGGACTGGAGGGCCCTCGTTCCACCCTCCCCGCGGGAGATAAGCTCCTGGGCTTCCCTTGGAAAAGGCCAAGGCTGGTGACGGTTTATCTGGAGGTTGCACACCGCTGGGGAAGGCCTTGCCTCCGAGCCAGATACACGGACGGACAGGGCTTGCAGCAAGGAGGGAGGGAGGGAGAGATCGAAACAGCCAGATCTGAGCAATCAGCTCAGTGCTGTGTCTCCAACAGCCACCCTCTGAAACAAGAGCTTCCACATTCAGATGCAGTGTACCATCCAAAGCAGAGCTTCCACCATACCAGATGTGGGGAGGATGGCGAGGCCAAGAAGAGCGGTCCTATAAATCAGGGGCCGTCAACTTGTGGTCCTCCAGATGTTCGTGGACTAGAATTCCCATGAGCCCCTGCTGGGGCTCATGGGAATTGTAGTCCACGAACATCTGGAGGACCACAGGTTGACTGCCCCTGCTATAAATCCAATAACAAGTGAAAAGCGTGGCTACGTCTCTGCTCATGAGCTTCCAACTGGAACAAAGGGATGACACCAGTCCTGTCACTTGCCGCTTGCAGCAGGTGCACTGCCTCTGAATACGGAGGCTCCACAAGGTAGCTGTATTTGTTATTTGCTCTTACCTGCCCCCTGCATCTGGTATACTGTCTTTAATCATGGAGGTTCCGCGATGCAGTGGTCATCGCTTTTTGCCAGATCTAAGCCCCCACTCTTGTTCCAAAGCTCAGGATTTTCAGCCTGGGAGCGCACAAGGATGAACCTCGTTTACTTATGTGCTGCTTTTAAAACAACGTTAAGGTGTTTTACCTGTTTCAGTGGGTTGAGTTGAAAAATCTTCCCCCACACACACACACACTACATTTAGGGACAAGGGACAGCCCAAAAGAGCTGAAATTGCTGGGGAATTTTTTAAAGTGCCCATTCCAAAGAAAGGACCACGGAGCATGCGCAGAGTGCTCTTCCCAGACTCCAAACCTCACTGTCCAAAAGTGTTCCAGGAGCCCAACCAGAGCTGGACTCAAAAGCTGAATCTCAGCCACTCGCTGTGAATTCTTAATTCTCCCTGCCGCACAGCCCCAGGCCTGGCCTTGGCAGGAACTCGGCTTGGATATCGCCTAGGCCTGGCGTCTCCAACCATTCTGAGTCCGCGGGCACAGTGGGCATTTCGACACGGCATAGAGAGTGGAGCAACAAAATGGCTGCCACGGGAGGCGGAGCCAGCCGCAAAATGATCTCCGCAGCTGAGCTTCCGCCACGTGGCACAGATCCTTGTCCTGCGCTGGCAGCCGCTACCGAAGCGACATTTTCGAAAAAATCTGCACAGTCAACCAAAGCTCCAACTGTCAGTCAGAAACCTTGCTGGACAAAAGCCCCGCCCACTCTCTAACGCGCTTGGTGGACACCCCAGAAGGTGTTAGTCAGTGACATGGCGCTCACGGGCACCACATTGGGGACCTCGGATCAAGAGAACCAATCTGCTCAGCAATGTCGTTTGAACAAGCAAGGAAGTGGTCAAGGGCAGGGAGAAGCCTGCCACCCACCCACCTGCCCAGCCAGTGTCAGCCGAGTGGCCGGGAGTAGCTGAGTGGCCGGGAGCAGTGGGTTGTACCCTCCTTTCTTCTCTTCGTGCCCCAGTTCTCCAAACCGGATTGTGTCACCCCACCAGGGCTGGGCCAGGGTTAGCATGCCCTGACCTGTTTGGGTAAGTGGCCCAGCAAGGCGGGCGCTGCCACGGCCGTGCCGGACCACGCCCCATGAGAAGTCACTCCCCGAAAGTGCCAGCCTGACGCAACCAGCGAGCAGGAGCTGCCGGGCTTCGCCGCCTGGCCCCGCAATCCCTCGCCGTGATCTGAATCGATGAGGGTACAGCCGTGGCAAGGCCCCAGCTGGCACCCGCAGGGCCAAGCCCCAAAACCTACCGGGGCCAAGGGGGTGGAATTGCAAGGAAGCCGGGCGATGCCAGCGAGAAAGGGCAGAATTTCAGGCCCGTCTGCTTGTCTTAAGAACTGCAACAACCCAACAAAAACTGGGGTTGACAGTAAATGGGAAATCCCAGAAATCTCAACGAGCTCGTTGTCTCTTCCTTCCCTGAACCACCGAGCAGGCTGGGTGCAGCTCGAAAAAGTCCCATACGATGTATTAAAATTAGTTCCCTTTTTAGAGAATTCTCCCAAGTCGATTTTTAAAATTTATTCCCTGGAAGAATTTGATAATATTATATTCGTCCTGTTGGGTCCGCCGTAGAATCTGCCCTGCGAAAACAGGGGGCTACGAGGTCCACGTTTGGACTTCAGCTGGGACTAGCCTGTTGGACTTTTGCCTGATTTTTTTTTTTTTTGTATTACACCTGTTGCATTACTGTAGACAGCAGAGGTAGTCAAACTGCGGCCCTCCAGATGTCCATGGACTACAATTCCCATGAGCCCCTGCCAGCGTTTGCTGGCAGGGGCTCATGGGAATTGTAGTCCATGGACATCTGGAGGGCCGCAGTTTGACTACCCCTGGTATACAGAGTTATAGCATTGCACGGCTATTACTCATGACTGTCTTGATGATGCTTTATAAGGGGACTATTTTTGCACTTTTGGAGGCATTCTTTCAAGGTCTCTGCAGAAGCGGGTGTGTGCCCACAAAAGCTGGAACCCCAAATAAAACTGCGCTGGTCTTAAAGGTGTCACCAGACTCTGCTGTTTCCGGAAATGCTACGTTCGCATCACAACCTCCGGCACGGTGAGACAGATTCAGCCTGGTAGTCAGCGTGGTATTGTGGTTAAGCGCAGCAGCCTCTCATCTGGAGAATCGGGCTTGATGCCCCACTCCTCCTCCCTATGCAGCCAGGTGGGTGACCTTGGGCCAGTCGCAGTCCAGATAGAGCAGTTCTCTTGGAGCTCTCTCAGCTCCACCTATCTCGCAGGGGCGTCCGTTGCGGGGGACAGAAAGGGAAGCCGTTTGAGACTCCTTTGGAGAGTCAAACGTCTCCCCTTCTTCTCCCCACAACAAACACCCTGCGAGGTTGGTGCGACTGAAAGAGCTCTGAGGGCACAGTGCCTGGCCCCAGGTCACCCAGCCCCAGAGGAGCACGCCTGGCCTTGACCAGACCCAGGGCCTTTTCCACCCCTGCTCCAGCCTGGTAGAACAATTTGCCAGCTGAGATCCGGGCCCTTTTTGGTGTTCTGAAGGGCCTGCAAAACAGCAGTCTTCCGCAGGGCATACGATGGAGGCCAAGCACTTAGTGGTATCTCAGTGAGCCCCCTGCCTCCCTCCACTCCCCCTCTCTCCCATCTAAGCTGGGGTGAAACTCTGATTCCTCTATTCCCACACCTTGTTGGGCTTTGTTTTAATGTGGCAATAAGCAGGTTGCTTTAAATGCAAACGGTTTCATCTTGTACGAGGTTTGATCTGTTGTGAGCCTCCCCGAGACTTCCGCTAGAGAGGGGGGGCCCAGAAATAAAAATGGGGAAAGGAGGAGGAGGAGGAGGAACCGGGAATCAGAAATTGACTGCAGCCAAAATCCGACTATATTCCAAGCATTTTTGAGCATGTGAAGAGTGCTTTAACTGTCCTTGCCTCTGTGCGCTTAGGGGAGTTTTGGTTCCAGCGATTTTATCTTTATCTTCATCATCATCTATCCCAGGGGTAGTCAAACTGCGGCCCTCCAGATGTCCATGGACTACAATTCCCATGAGCCCCTGCCAGCATTCGCTGGCAGGGGCTGATGGGAATTGTACTCCATGGACATCTGGAGGGCCGCAGTTTGACTATCCCTGATCTATCCTTTAATAGCAGGAGTAGTCAACTTGTGGTCCTCCAGATGCTCATGGACTACAATCCTCATGAGCCCCTGCCAGCAAATGCTGGCAGGGGCTCATGGGAATTGTAGTCCATGAACATCTGGAGGGCCACAGGTTGACTACCCCTGCTTCAATAGCATATAAGGCTCCAACACTGGAAAAGGTGGATTTGCCTGATCCTCCCCAAATAATTTTTTTAAAGAAACTGCAGCCGACATAGCAAAGAGGAAATGAGCAAGCTGCACAGATGTACACAACTCTCTTCTATGGAATCAGACTCTTGGCCAACCAAAGTCAGCGTTGCCTGCTCAGACAGGCAGAGGTCTCTTGTGTCACCTCCTACTTCAATATTTTTAAAACAGGAGATGCCGGGGATTGAACCTGGGACCTTCCAGGTGCCAAGCAGATGCTCTGTCACGGAGCTTGGCCTCTACTCCGAGTAGCAGGATCTCTCCAGTGCCTCAGGAGGAAGGTCTTCCAAATCACTGGACGTGCCGGGGATTGAACCGGGGACCTTCTGCACGCCGAGCAGATGTCCCACCACAGAGCCAAGGCCTCTACTCAGACTGTCAGCATCTCTCCAGAGACTCAGGCAGAGGTTTTCCACATCACCTGGTCCTTTTTAACTGGAGATGCCGGGGACTGAACGACCTTCTGCATGCCAAAGAGAAGCCATCCCACCGAGCCACACCCTCTCCCCAAAACATGAACCTGCCATCTACTGGATCAGAGCTTTGACCCGTGATGGTCGGTACCGTCTCCTCCAGAGTCGCAGGCCGAGGTCTTCCACATCCCCCCTCCCTGCTCCTTTGGGCTGGGGGCCCCCAGTGATTCAACCTATTACGTGCCACGAGTAGGAGCCCGCCCGCTCTTTTCACTCACCATGCCGGGGAGAAAACCCGGGAACCTCCGCAGGCCAAGCGGCTGCTCTGCGACCGAACCACAGCTCCTCCCGGAACCGAACCACGGGAGGAGCGGAGAAGGGCCGACCGAAAGGCCAGGGCTGGGGGAAGCCGAGAGCCCACGAGATTTCCCTTTGCCCGGCCCAGCGGGCGAGAAAACGGAAGCGGGGCCGGGGTTGCCCAAGAGCTCTGCTGAGCCAAGAGGGCTCTGAGAAGGGGGGCCTCGTGGTGCAAGAGACCCACCTGTGCCAGCCGGCGAAGCGGGCGGCAACCAGGCGGGGTCAGGAGTCTAGACAGGCACCGGCGTGCCCGGACGCGAGGCCCAGAGCAGGGGCACACGCACGGGGGCTCCTGGCGCTTCTCTGGAAACCGTCGGGTTTCCCTGCCTGGGCCGGGGGTACCGAGTCATGCCAAGGGATGGGTTACAATG
This sequence comes from Paroedura picta, assembly GCA_003118565.2. Classification (NCBI taxonomy): domain Eukaryota; kingdom Metazoa; phylum Chordata; class Lepidosauria; order Squamata; family Gekkonidae; genus Paroedura; species Paroedura picta. Next base: position 174,602,439 of record BDOT02000001.1, read on the forward strand.
CCTGAATCACACCCCGGCAAGCCTACTCAGAGGAGCTGTGGAGGCACTAGGGGAGCCCTTTGAATAAGTCTCACCCCTGCCACAAATTCAGGAGCTCGCTATTCCGGCTATGCACTCCCTCCCCAATTCTCAATTCCCAGGGATGGTTTATGGCTATTTGGCCGCGCGGACGGAGTACGCTGCTTCGGGGGATTTGCTCGCTTTTATCATGGCAAACGTTCCGGAGCCAAGCTCTGGCAAGCAAAAGGCGGCACTAGGCCATGTGCCCTTTGGGTCGGCCTTGGCTCCGGATTCATCCTGGTTCCAGCTCTCTTCGGCGCAAACACCCAGCCTGTCTCCCCCCCCCCCCCGGATAGTGCAAAAGCCTCCAGCCTTTCCAGTCTTCCGTTGCCATGCACGAGGACAGCCTGCGTGGTGCAGAGGATAAAGGACAGAGGTCCCCAACAGGGTCCCTGCAGCCGTCACAGTGTCCACGTCACCTGGAGCCCACCACATGTTCTCAAGAAGAAGAAGAAGAAGAGTTGGTTCTTATATGCTGCTTTTCCCTACCTGAAGGAGGCTCAAAGCGGCTTACAATCGCCTTCCCATTCCTCTCCCCACAACAGACACCCTGTGAGGTGGGTGAGGCTGAGAGAGCCCTGATATTCCTGCTCGGTCAGAACAGTTTTATCAGTGCCGTGGCAAGCCCAAGGTCACCCAGCTGGTTGCATGTGGGGGAGCGCAGAATCGAACCCGGCATGCCAGATTAGAAGTCCGCACTTCTAACCACGACACCAAACTGGCTCTCAAGGCATCCGACTGGCTGTGTAGATTTTTAAAAACATTGCCAAAGGAACAGCGGCCACCGTAACACGTGGATCTTGGCCACGTGGCCAAAGGTAAGCCGAAGCTGCCTTTCTGTGCCTGGCTTGTGCTTTGGCGGCAGATGTTTTGCTGCTGGGCCCACCGGAGGTGCCCGGAGGCTGAAAAAGCTTGGGGATCCCCAGACTAGGATCTGGGGATCCCTGTTCAAATCCCTGTCCAAATCACGGGAGTTTTCAGGGTGACCTTGGGCCGCACACATGCCTTTGGCCTCACTGACCTCGCAGGATCATTCTGAAAATAAAACAGAGAAGAGGAGACTGTCCTACGCCACTTTCCGTCCGGGTTGGAGAGATAAATGAGGGGCAGGTGAAATAAATAAAATAAGATTGCCAGGGCGGGTGGAAGTTTGAACTGGGCCTCTGGGAATCATGGTTCGTCAGGGAGGTCTCCTCAAAAGGTGTGCCTCCAAGTGATCCTTTCTGACCATTTCTTCCCCCTTCCGTGCCTTATCTCTGCTCTTCTCACGTGCGCATGTGCAAGATCATAAACCCACATGGCAACAGCAGGCGCATAGGGGCCCATGCAAATCTCCCTTTGAGTTGAGACCCTTGGGTGGGATGTGGAGTCTCTGTAGAGCAGGGGCAGTCAAACTGTGACTCTCCAGATGTCCACGGACTACAATTCCCATGAGCCCCTGCCAGCACGCTGGACACCCCTGCTATAGAAACAGCTGCGCGCTCAATCCTGAGCCTCCCTTTGCACACATGCACGCTCAGGGAAGCAGTAAAGTGGGAAGACGGAGGAGATTCGTCCGTGGGTCCAGCCCACAATCCGTTCCTCACCTGGGGATTCGATTTCTACTTCCTCTCTCCAAGGCTCTTTGTCTGATCTGTGTGTCCCAAGTCCTGGCCGCGACCCCCAACAAGGTCATAACGCTGTCCTTCCCTCCTTTTGAAAAACTTCCTGTCGTGCACATGCGGCCGAATGGGTCTCCTGTTTAGTGGGGCCCGGAAAGGTGAAAGGACAGCGCATGGCTTGCGCCACTGAAGTGCAGGCGCTCTAAGAATGCGCCTTGCCAGATCAGCCCAGAGGCTGCTGTACTCCTGCATCTCACAAGCCAGCCCAGGGAAATCCAGACAGAAAGGGAATAGTCCTCCATGATGGTTTGTCACTTAACAGGCCTCCCATACAGGCCTCTGTTGGGTAGACTGCCTCTGGAGAGGGAGGTTCCATTCCCAGCCGGCAGAACGAATAGCCTTTGTTAGAACGGTCCGATGGGTATTAATCTTTTGGGTCACACAGTGAAGGCCCATCTAACGCAAGGGTGGCCAAACTGTGGCTCTTCAGATGTCTATGGACTACATTTCCCATGAGCCCCTGCCAGCACTATGCTGGCAGGGGCTCATGGGAATTGTAGTCCATAGTCCTCTGGAGTGACGCAGTCTGGCCACCCATGAGTCTAGTCCAACATCTAACGACCGGTCAGGTGAAAACATGAAACTGTCCTGAACAAGCCCGTCAGCCCATCAAGGTGAGTATTGCCTGCTCAGGCCGGCAGCAGCTCTCCAGGGATTCAAGCAGAGATCTTTCCCGTCACCTCCCGTCTGATCCTTTCACCTGGAGATGCCGGGGATTGAACATGAGACCTTCGACGCACGAGAAGAGCTGATTTAGAAGAAAAGCTGTTTTTTTTAGACTGTTGCTTTTCACTACCCAAAGAAGCTTATCAAGACTTTTCCCTTCCTCCCCACGACAGGCACCCTGTGATGTAGGTGGGGCTGAGAGAGCTCTGGGAGAACTGTGACTAGCCCAAGGTCACCCAGCTGGCTGCATGTGGAGGAGTGGGGAATCAAACCCGGTTTTCCAGATTAGAGTCTGGCGCTCTTAACCACTGCCATAGCCCACTCAGACTGGGAGCGGCTCTGCAGGGTCTCTGGCAGCGAGATGATGATGAAGAAGAAGAAGAGTTGGTTCTTATATGCCGAAGGAGGCTCAAAGGGGCTTACAGTCACCTTCCCATTCCTCTTTCATGCTGCCTACAGCTTGGTTCTTTTTAAAACTGGAAATGCCCGGGATTGAACCTGGGACTTTCTGCCAGCCCAACAGAAACTCTTCCCCTGCTTCCGGAAAGCTCCTAAGGCAGGGCGTGAAGCTGGTCCGACCGATTGTGCCAAGCCCCCAGAGGTAGACTGCCCCATGAACATGGAGGCCCCATCTTCCAGTGACAAGTTGGAGGCCTCTGACAACTCCCTACGTGAGGATGCGAAAGCTGCAACCCTCCCGGTTGTGCTAAGCGCGCCGAGGTAGACTGCCTTGGAACACGGAGGTTCCATATCTCCCACCCGGCCCTCCGAGGCAGAGCTACCGCGGGCCGATGAAATACAAAGGTGCGGCCCCGGTGGTGTCCTTTGGCCCGACGCAGCTCCCCCACCACCACCACCGCTGCCACCCAGGTCGCGCCACTTCCTGCTGCGCCAGGTGCGCCCAGCGAGGAGATAAGGTGGGCGAGGCAGCCTGGGAGGGGTGCAGGCATCTTGTGCGGCAAGAAGGGCTCCAGCCAGTGGCATGGGGGGGGGGCCTTCCCGGGAGGGAGTGACTCATCGTGGCTGGGAGGGGTGGCCGGGTGTTGTAAGCGGCCTTCCCTCTGTTGCAAGCCACCGGGTGGTTATTCGAGCCGGTGGGGGGTGGGGAGCGGCAGCAGCAGCTATGGGGCCACGGAGGAAACAAACCCACCCAAATCCCTGCCTCCCCTCCCCTTCCCTCTGTAGCCCCGAGCTGAGTCTTCTTTTACAGCAGCTCTTGGACACGCAGCCACACGTAAGAGATATATAAACAAGGGGGAACAAAGGCAGGAGGCCGGGCTCAGAAGAGGCTCACGGGGTCTTACCCAACAGGCTTGGAAGCAACGAGGACCACGTGCCAGAGGGAGCCCCGCTGCTCACGACCCAACCGTGGCCGGCGGCCTTCAACCGGGTCCCGCGTAGGGACCGCCGAGCTCTGAGTTCTCTACTCGGCAGAGTGCAATCTGGAGAACTGATTCCCCGCTCTTCCTCCACCTGCAGCCAGCTGGGTGACCTTGGGCTCTTGCAGAGCTGGCTTCACAATGCAGTTCTCTCAGAGCTCTCTACTTCGCTCGGCGCCGGTGGTGGGGAGAGGAAGGGAAGGGTGTTTGCCACTTGCGTTGGGTAGTGAAAAGTGGGGCTATTAAAAAAAACAAACAAACACAGCTTCTCTTCTTCTCCCAGCTGTTTTCCGTCTCCACGCACCTTTCGAACTCTGACCCGGCGTGGTGGGCACAGCAGCCAAATGGATACCACAGCCTCCCTCCAGTGAAGATCCTCGTTGGGGGGGGGGGGTTGGCAGCTGCTGTCCTAGCAATATTTGCACCTAGCTGCACAACCAACAAAACCTCCAAAGGCCAATCAGAAGACTTGCAAGGCAAGCGCTCCCCCCAGCCCAGCTCTTTTGCTACAAAAACAGTTGCCAGGGGCCAGGGAAAGTGCGGATGGGGGCCGAGGGGCCCATGGGTGCCACTTTGGGGACCCCTGGTCTGGCCTCCCTGACATCAAGGAAAGGTTTTCCCCAGCACCTGCCTCTCCAACAACCACTCGCTGGTGATGTCTCGAACAGGAGCTGTTCCCACGTTGCAAGCAAAGGTCTAGTCCAGGAGTAGTCAAACTGCGGCCCTCCAGATGTCCATGGACTACAATTCCCAGGAGCCCCCTGCCAGCCCAGGGTCCCCAGCAGAGAAAAGCCCGCCCTCCACATCTGCCACTTGGAAACTTTAAACGGGCCAGGCCCAGGATCGAACCTGTGGCACGCAAAACTCCCTGCTCCTGAGACGCTGGCCCCGCTTACAAGCACCTCACCGATGATATGCATTTGCTTCTTTAATACCCTGCCGAAACAGCCGACGTTCTCCTCCCGGGTTTATCGGCACAGCAGCCCTGCGAGGTAGGCTAGATGCTGAGGGTGTGTCTGGCCCAAGGACGTCTAGCAACCTCCCACAGCAGAGCAGGGATCGGAACGCAAGTCTCCCACAGCCTAGTCCTCGCCTCTGCTCTATCCTCACAACAGCCCTGTGAGGCAGAGAGAGTACGACTGGCCCCAGGCCACCCAGCCAGTTCCCATGACAGAGAGGGGATTCGAACCTGGGTCCAACGCTCTATCAGCATGAAGGCTTCCAAGGTCCCCGGAGTAATTTGGATGTTGTCTCAAGAAATGTTGTTTTCTAAGATTGACCTTTTTTTTCTAGTGCCAGATTATCAGGCGATCTGATAGCCATCTTCAAGTATTTAAAAGGGTGCCATATGGAGGATGGAGAAGAATTGTTCTCTCTTGTCCCGGAGGGACAGACCGGAACCAATGGGATGAAATTAATGCAAAAGAAATTCCGTCTAAACCTCCGGAAGAAGTTCCTGACAGTCAGAGCGGTTCCTCAGTGGAACAGGCTTCCTCGGGAGGTGGTGGGCTCTCCATCTTTGGAGATTTTCAAACAGAGGCTGGAGAGCCATCTGACGGAGAGGCTGATTCTGGGAAGGCTCAAGGGGGTGGCAAGTGACAGTGGATGAGTGATCGGGATGTGAGTGTCCTGCATAGTGCAGGGGTTGGACTAGATGACCCAGGAGGCCCCTTCCAACTCTATGATTCTATTATTCTCTACTCTGTCAGATTTCAGAGTGTCAACTCCTCAGGGCAGGGACCCACAATGCAAAGCACTGTGCACAGCCATTGGGGGAGGGGGGGGTGTCTTTCCCACCTCTGCCGGAAAGGCAACTGTGAACACCCATGAACACATGAAGCTGCCTCACACTCAAATCTGACCCTTGGCAGCAGCTAGTCTCAGGCAAAGGTCTTTCACAGCATCTCGTCCTTTCAATTGGACGTGCCAGGGATCGAACCGGGGAAGTTCAGCGTTCCAAGCAGAGGCTCTGCCACTGAGCCACAGCCTGGCTTAGACCAGCAGTGCCTCTCCAGGGTCTCAAGCCAAGTTCTTTCCCGCCTGCCTGGGCCTTCCTAGCAGATGCCAGGGACCGAACCTGGGACCTTCTGCATGCCAAGCAGCGGCTCTGCCACTGAGCCACCTCCACAGGCCAAAAACCAGAGAGACCTCATTGGTCCATGGCCGTGACATCATCTAATAGCACAGCGGCAGCCGCCCAGTTCGGCAAGTTCTGCTTGAGTCCCCGAAAGAAGAGAACATCAGCCGGCTGAGCTTATTCCAGGGAAACCCTGGGGTTCTGAGGAACGCTCCCCGGATTTCTTACCCAAGATTACCCAAGAAGACTTCCTCCCCACCCCCGCCCCAGTTGCAGCCTAAATTGCCCACTTGGGTCACGCCAAGAAACAGCTGCCAACTGGGTGTCCCAGAATCCTCTAGGAGGGGTTTCATGGCAGGCCACACAAGGCAGAGCCATCCTCTCTGTGGCCGCCGACCCCAGGTGGCGATCGACCCCTCTACGCCCAGGGGATCTGCAGGAGGCAACAGAGGGTGGCCATCTCCAGGCCATCTTCCTGGGGGAATTGGGGGCACAGTCCCCAATTTTTTAAATTGCGCACATTAAAAAGGAATATAATTTTAACAATACAGACATTCAACCTTTGTAGCTCCTAACTGTTACTAGTTAGGTTTTTAAGATTCCAGTTCTATTTTCGACCCCCCCAGTTTTGGTTTTTTCCCCTCCTGCATAGGGCTTCCAACCTCCAGGTGACACCTGGAGATCAGCTGTAATAGGCAGGAGTTCTCCAGATAACTACTGGAAAACCTGGCATCATCTCCTGCTGTGGCCCCTTCCCTCCCCAAACCCTGCTCTCCCCATCTTCCTCTCCCCAAATCTCTAGCTATTCCCTCCCCCAGGTGGCCAGAGCTAGCCACCTGACTCCTCTGAGCTGGCCACCTGAAGAAGAAGAAGAGTTGGTTCTTATATGCCACTTTTCTCTACCCAAACGAGTCTCAAAGCGGCTTACAATCGCCTTCCCTTTCCTCTCCCCTCAACAGATACCCTGTGAGGTGGGTGAGGCTGAAAGAGCCCTGATATCACTGCTCGGTCAGAAAAGCTTTATCAGTGCTGTGGCAAGCCCAGGGTCACCCAGCTGGCTGCATGTGGAGGAGGAGCGCAGATTCAAACTCGGCTCGCCAGATCAGAAGTCCACATTTCTAACCACCACACCAAGCTGGGGAGGGGAGGTCCTCTATCAGGGCCCATGCCATACAGACCCTTCCAAAGCGATGGCACCGATACGTTAAACAAATCAAAATGATACAAGCGATCCACGCAGCCTGGAGGTGCGACACAATTCTGACCTGGAGGCTGGCAACCCGAAGGTCACTACGCCACGGATAGGGGCTCACAGACCACATTATCCTGGATGGCCTCAAGCGAAAAGAGCTGCACAAGCTGAGAGAAGGCACACATACCCCCAAGGCCTGCTGGGTACCACAGGCAGCAATCTCAGAGGGTTGGTGACCCCCTCCCCTAATAGGGGCTGAGGTCAGTTTGAGGGAATCTCAAGAGGAGAATTTCTACTAGAGAGGGAAATTCCCCACCAAAACCCGTTTAGGGGTGGCCAACCCGTGGCGCTCCAGATGTCCATGGACATTAATTGTAGCCCGTGGACACCTGGAGAGCCACGGTTTGCCCACCCCTGCTGCGACGGAATGCCTTCCATTCCCAAATACAGGAAGGGGGTCCCCCAGCAAACCGCACCAAGGGGAAAACGGTTCTGTCAGACCCTTCTGGAAAGGGATCTTTCTCTGAAGAAGGGAACTGTGACTCTCGAAAGCTTGCACCCTGAAACTCATGTTGGGTCTCCAAGGTACTACGGGACAGCTTTGCGAGAACAGTTCTAAAGAAATGTGAGAGGCCCAAGGTCACCCAGCTGGAGGAGGAATGAGGAATCAGACGCGGGTCTCCAGATTAGAGGTTGCCGTTCTTGACCACTACACAATCCTGCATAGTTCAGGGAGTTGGACTAGGTGTCCCTGGGGGACCCTTCCAACACTATGATTCTAAAAGAGGTGAGACAGGGAGCTCTGGGAGAACTGTGACTGGCTCAGAGTCACCCAGCCAGCTGCATGTGTAGGCGGAGGGGGACCCTTCCAACACTATGATTCTAAAAGAGGTGAGACAGAGAGCTCTGAAGAAGAAGAAGAAGAGTTGGTTCTTATATGCCGCTTTTCCCTACCCGAAGGAAGCTCAAAGCGGCTTACAGTCGCCTTCCCATTCCTCTCCCCACAACAGACACCCTGTGAGGTGGGTGAGGCTGAGAGAGCCCTGATATTCCTGCTCGGTCAGAACAGTTTTATCAGTGCTGTGGCAAGGCCAAGGTCACCCAGCTGGCTGCATGTGGAGGAGTGCAGAATCGAACCCGGCTCACCAGACTAGAAGTCCGCACTCCTAACTACTACACCAAACTGGCTCACAGTTCTGAGAGAACTGTAACTGGGCCACAGTCACCCAGCCACCTGCATGTGTAGGAGGAGGGGGAAATTGATGATGATGATGATGATTCTAAAAGAGGTGAGACAGAGAGCTCTGAGAGAACTGTGACTGGCCCACGGTCATCCAGCCAGCTGCATGTGTAGGAGGAGGGGGGATTCAAACCCGGCTCTCCCGATTAGAGCCTGACGCTCTTTAACCACCATGCCACGCTGGCTCGACACCACGTTGACCGCTTCCTCCCTCCCCGTTGTAGGCAGCGTTAGGCCCAGCTTCCCCCACGTCCAGCGGAGCGCTATTGGGACCGGAACTTTTCTTGAAAAGCGATGTGGCTCTTAAAGAACAGCAGAGCCGGGTGGGATCCCCCCCCCCCCCGCTCACCCAGCCAGAAAGTTAAAAGCCAAAGGCAAAAGGCAGGACGGAGGGAGAACGGAAGCTGCTGGGGAAGCCACACACGGAGGAGGAGGAAACAGGAAGGAAGGATTCGAACAGCCACAAAATACTCGGGGTGGAGTGGGGGGGAGGACAAAGACAGAAGAGCTTGTTCTAACTCTTGCAGATCTCTCTCCTCCCACCCGTTGGCACAAGGGATTGGGCCTTAATGCAGAATTCAGGCAACAAGGGGGAGGGAAACCCATTGCCTGTGGGGTTACCAACCTCCAGACGGGGACTGGCGATCTCTGAGAATTACAAGGACAGCAAGAGCTCAGCTCCTCTTGTCCCAAAACGGCAGAGGCGAAGGGTGGGCCTTGGCCCTGCAGCCCACCGAGGCCCCTCCCTTCCCCATGCCCTGAAAATCTCCAGGGTCTTCCCAACCCGGAGTTGGCAAGCAAAGGAGACACAGTCTAGGCCAGGTCTCCAGAAGAGGGCTGGAGCTTTGGACTTTAGCCAAGCCTTTCCCCAGAAGCCCACCGCTGGCCGTTTCGAATCCCTCGGCTGAGGTTCCTTCTCCCGATCCCGGCCTCGGGAAGAGACGGAGCCAGCCGGGGTGGGGGGAGGACGGGGAGGAGGCGCCACTTGGGAACGTTGCAGGGTGGGACGCAGCCCCGCAGGGCTGGGGAGAGGCTCTTTGGGTGGGGTTCCTCGAGTGGGCGGGCGCCAGCAGCAAAGAGGGGCAAGTTTGGAACACCACCGGGGGTGGGGGGGGAGAACGAGACACGCCAGGCACCCAAAAGACTTGCAAGCTGACCTCACGCTACACCGCCAGTCGCTCAGCCCGGCCTGTGCCAGCCTGAGTTGGCACTGCCACGGTGAGCAGGCAGAGGCTCGAAATGCCTTGGATCCTGAGCTATGGCCGATGCTTGCTGGGCAGTGCCAGGGTTGCTGGCTGTGCCTGCCGGGCAGTGCCAAGGCAAAAGGCAACGCAGCTCCGGCCTCCAGACCGAACATGCCCGTTCCTTCCCTGGCCGGCCTGCTGTGGCTTTAGCGGCTTCCTAACAGGCAGGGAGTGAATAGAGGAAACTTTAACCTGCCGCTGCATGGACCTGTTGAATTTCTGCCTCGCAGGTGTCCGATTAAAGCATAAACCCTCTGCTGACAAAGAGGCTGGACGCCGTAAGCCACAGAACCGGTGGGGTTAAAGCTTCCAAGGGTTCCTTTCTTTCCCCGAAACCGCTCCCCAGTCTCTTCGAAAGCCCAAGAAGAAAGTAAACCAAGCTCTCTTTTCCATAGCCAGGCCTCTGACCATATGCAGAGCGCCCTTTCCGACGAGTAGCCAATGAGCAGATTAGGAGAAACGATTCCAGACAGGGGAGACAGGCATTCAGGCCTCAGCATCTGTAATTTGGGGAAATCTCAAAGGCCTGTGGAAATAAGCAGGCTGTCTCCCTTTCCTCCCCACCCCAGCACGACCTTACCTCCATCAACTCCGAGCTCGGAGCCAACCAGAGAGGAGACAGCAAGTCTAATCCTCTGGGCCGGCTGGCCTCAGCTCCACCAAACAACCTTTGCCTTAGAGACCCCCCCCTCCAAACGCCCCCAGGCCAAGCTGCCAGACTCTAGATCAGGGGTAGTCAAACTGCGGCCCTCCAGATGTCCATGGACTACAATTCCCAGGAGCCCCTGCCAGCGTTCGCTGGCAGGGGCTCCTGGGAATTATAGTCCGTGGACATCTGGAGGGCCGCAGTTTGACTACCCCTGGCCTAAACCATCCAGGATAAGTCTCTGTCCAGCCGCTGCTTGAAAGCCTCCTCTAAGTGACACCCTTTCAGATCCTTCAAGAGAGCCATCCTGTCCCCTCTCAGCGTTCGCTGGCAGGGGCTTCTGGGAATTGTAGTCCATGGACATCTGGAGGGCCGCAGTTTGACTACCCCTGATCTAGATCAGTGGTTCTCAACCTTTCTAATGCCGCAACCCTTTAATACAGTTCCTCAGGGCGTGGTGACCCCCAACCCTAAAATTATGCAAGTGTTCTTTTACTGAAATTAGGCCAAAACTGACCAATGGCATGAAGATCCATTGTTCGTGATTGCATATAAATTGGGTTTCTCAGTTCAGTTCTGCCTCTTGTCCCACCACGCCGATCTCGCTCTTCTCCGCTGCTCCAGACAGACGAACGCTCTATCTCGATCTACCCCACAAGACTGTTGTGTGGATGGCACCCCCCTGGCCAAGCTGCTCGCCCTGCCGCGACCCCTGTGAAAGGGTCGTTCGACCCCAAGGGGTCTCGAGCCCCAGGTTCAAAACCACTGCTCCAGAGACTTCTCCTCCAGGCGCATTTTGCCATGAGTGTGTCCGCCAAAGCTGCCTGCCCAGGAAAGCCAGGCGCGATCATAACCCCCTCCTTGCTGCCCATGCACTCCGGGCACCAAGGGCATCTGTGAGGTGGAGCCAGGAAAGAGCTGTGGGGCTTGTGTGGAACCACAAGGGAAGCAGGAGGCAGGGTCCCATGCGCCGTGCCATAGCCCTGCACGGCGCTACCCCCAAAAGCTCAGGGCTCCCAACCTCCTGGTGGCACCTGCAGATCTCCTGGAATTAAAAACTCGATCTCCAGGCTAGTTCTGGAGAAAATGACTGTTTTGGTGGCACTGTACCCTGTTGAGGCCTCTCCCCTCCCCAAAATCGACCCCCATATCCTCCGGGAATTTCCGAGCGAGGATGTGGCAACCCTACCCCTCTTGATATTCCAGCGTCCATTCTTTTTTGCACTCCCTGGGCATGCAATGGCTGCCAGCCTGTAAAGGGTGGGTGCGGCTCCCTGTGGCAGGGGAGGACTAGCTGGTCTAGGGTTCCCATTCAAGCCTTCGACCGGGAGCCTTATGAGCTTGCTTTCTGCCTGCGAGGGCAGCCACCTTCGAGGCCTTCAACACACCAGGTTACCCCGGGACACATTGCTCAGAATTACCTCCCGTCCGTTCCTCGCAGGGCACCGCCAGCCCCGAATTCAAATCTCCCACGATGTGCAATTCTCAAAAAAAAAAGTGGGAGGGGAAGGAAACAGGTTGTTCCTTGCCCTCCCTGGTTGCAACCGCAGCCGCCCAGATCAAGCCGACCGTGTGAAGCAATCCTCTCTAAGCAAGCCCGACTGGCCGCCAGCCTGGCTCCTCTGCCCCACCGACGGCTCCCCCCCCCTTCTTACCCCTCTGCTGCCCATGTGGCCGGTGAAGAGCCAGCAGCCCAGGCCTCAGGAGGGTGGTGCCAGCGGAGATGTGGCGGCAGCACTGCGCCCAGCCCAGCCTGACCTAGTTATCTTTCCTTTCTGTCACCTGCTCTTTCTCCCTCCTCGGGGAGGGGAAGTCGGCCGAGCCGTGCCCACAGTCGTTCAGGGCGTGGGGAGAGAGCCCACGCGCCCCCCGAGAACATAGGCACAGGTGTGTTCCTTTTCGGGTCTTCGGAACCCGCCTCCACTGGAGAAAACGACAGAAAAGACGGCCGCGTTCCACCTGAAAGGATGGCAAACTAGGTCACCGGGCACTGGCTCAGTGGCATGAGCAGGCAATCGATACTGGCACGAAATGGTGAACAGGGCCTCTGGCCTGCTACTAGCACCCATCTGACTTTCTCTGTATGCCATAAAGGCAGTGGTGTGGGGGGGGGGGGGACAGCAGCCGGACCTCCTGCCAACCACTCCGGCCCTGCCTCTCCTTGGCAATGCCAGAGGCTGGCAGGGGGCCCACCTTGGCCTCGCTTCCCTGCCGCTTCCCCCCCTGCCAACGCAAGCTCATTTTCAGGCCTCGCCCGTGGCAGAGCTGCCAGGACGGCGTTGCGTGCCGCGGGGTTGCTATGGAGCGGGCGGGAGCTCAGGGGCAGCGTCGCCCCCACCCTGGGGGGGCACCTGGCACGAAGGAGAGGGCGTGGCGGCAGCAGGGACGGAAGGAGAGTTTCTCGGCGGTTTCATCAGCCGCCCCAGAGGAGCATGGCTGCTGCTGCCTCACAGTCGTCGAGGGCTCCCACGGCAACGGTGCCGCGGAGGCCGTAGGCCCGGATAGGCTTTGCTGCGGCCTACTCCGGGCAGGGCTATACCAGGCTTGTGATTCGTGCTAGCAAGGGCATATTTAGGAAAAGCAGGCAGTGCGATATCATGGTCAGAATGTGCCGTGACTAATGTGCCAGACCAGGTCTGAGAAGAGCTGGGTTCAAATCCACACTTTGGCCTCTCTTGGTCTAGTCTACTCCCAGTCTCAGCCTGGTCTAATCTGGCCTAGTCTGTTCCCAGTCTCGGCCTAGTTTACTCCCAGTCTTGGCCTAGTCTACTCCGGCCTAGTCTATTCCCAGGCTCAACCTAGTCTACTCCGGCCTAGTCTATTCCCAATCTCGGCCTCGTCTACTCCGGCCTAGTCTATTCCCAGTCTCAGCCTAGTCTACTCACAGTCTCGGCCTAGTCTACTCAGGCCTAGTCCCAATCTCAGCCTAGTCTACTCGCAGTCTTGGCCTAGTCTACTCAGGCCTAGTCCTAGTCTTGGCCTAGGCTACTCGCAGTCTCTGCCTAGTCCACTCCAACCTAGTCTACTCGCAGTCTCAGCCTAGTCTACACGCAGTCTCCGCCTAGTGTATTCCCAGTCTCGGCCTCATCGACTCTGGCCTAGTCTACTCCTAGTCTTGGTGTACTCTATTCCCAGAGTTGCCGTCAAGATGAAACAGAAGTGGGGAGAAGCATGCCAATCGCCCCGGATTCCTTGGCATGAGTAAATAGCCTCTCCCTTCTCATCTATAAAGATTTTTATCTTCCCTACCCTTGGAAGAATCTGGACAGGCATAGATGCGTTTCCTGTGCTGTCCAAAACCCTGCGAGGTAGGCTAGGGAGAGAGGAGTATGACTACTAGCCCCATGTCACCTATTAAGCTTTGGGTCTTGAGTGGGGATTTGGACCCGGGTCTCTTAGCTTCCAGGTCCAGGACTTGGCAGTATGGCCTACTGGATAGAGTGTCAGATGATGATCCTGGGAGACCCAGGTTCGAATCCCCCCATGTGAAGCTGCCTTATACTGAATCAAAACCTTGGTCCGTCAAAGCCAGTATAGTCGACTCAGAGCAGTGACAAGCTCTCTAGGGTCTTAGGGGGAGGTCTGTCCCACCTCCTACTGCCTGGCCATTTCAGCTGGAGATGCCGGGGACTGAACCTGGGACCTTCTGCATGCCAGACAAGATGCTTTACTGCTGAGCCTTTCCGCAGCGGCCAGGTCACAATCTCTCAGCCTAGCTTCCCTCCCAAGAGTTGTCACTGTGAGAAAACGGAGGCACAGATCAAAACATAAAAGCAAATGCATCTAATCCAAGGTTTCATGAAACCCTGGGGTATCTTGGGTTTCGCGAACGCATGGGAGTAAATTTTTTTTAATTTGTTAAATATTTATTGGGTGTTATGACCGTATATGGTCATTTTGACTCATTTCCCCCCCCCCTCCCAAAAGGACCGATGGGCCTGGAGGGGGTGAGAAGGGGGGGGGTCCCTGGGTGGGCGCGTCCACAGCTATGCCTCCCAATTATATTCTGCAAGATCATTCGCACCACTTCTGGGGGTTCTCTAAGCCTGAAGAATGTTTCAGGGGTTTCTCAACAGTAAAAAAAAGCTGAGAAAGGCTGATCTAACCACTACCCCAACCACGTTTGACCCCCCCTACTAGGAAAATGTCCCTTGCATGGAAATCTCCACGACCACACCCCTCCGGACAATCCAAGTGTGTTAGGGGTGAGGAAAGGAGGACGTGTTTAGCCTTGCTGCCCTCCACCAGGCTTCAAACCCCACCTTCCTCTAACATCTTTACTGTTACAAAAGGCCTTCCTGGTCTTTGGGACGCAACATGTACTTCCCCCTCCTCGATGCTTTAAACGTCTTAACAGAAGGAAGTCAACAAGTAGAGTTTTTCCTAGTCTCTGACGAAAGGAGCTTTGCACATGCTCATGAGAATTGTAGTCCATGGACATCTGGAGAGCCACAGTCTTACACCCCCAAAGTCTTGCTGGTGTCTGAAGTATGTCTGGATTTAAATCTTGCTGTATCCTGGCATGGTGGTGTGATTGGGATAAGCTTTTCCTGTTGGATTTCTGCCTGCTAGGGCCTTTATGGGGTTTTTTTTTAGAGGGCCCGGTAAGGTCTAAGCACCCCAACCCTGTGTGAATTCAGAACCATCAGCAGAGCTGTCCAAGCTATCTGGACCTCCCTAATTTATCCTCCTTAAAATGGAATAAAATTTAATGTCCGGGATTAAATAGATAAGGCATGGTAATTTCCTACTGCACCTTCTAAACTAGCCTCCACCCATCTCCAGCACAGGAAGGCTGTGGTTACGAAGCAAAGAGGGAAAGGCACTTTGCACATGCTTAGAGACACTCTGGTTATGCTTTGACAAAAACCACCCAATAGGCGTCAATCGCTGCCTATCCTGCCAGCTCCGCGTGAAAGTGAAGCCCATTTCAAAATTTGCATTGCTTCAAATGACTCCGTGCCCCCATGCAAATGAGACGGGCAGAGTTGATGCCTTCAGGGAGAGCGGCCCACCACAGGAGTAACCCTTTGGCCCTTTATTTCTGAAGCAAAGCAGCACCGGGGCTCACCAGCCAAGGACCACACAGGGGTGAAGCTGGGGGGGGAGGGGGGTTGCATGAGAAAAATAACCTCAGACATGATCAGAGGCAATCGTATCTCGTCGGCCGCCTTGGAACAAAAACAGCATCCTTCCCGACAAGAGAGAGAAGAGCAATGCCCGCCCCCAAGGGCTGGTACCAGGGCTCAGATTAAATTTCTGCGAGCCTCCTCCTTACCTTCTCAGTGGCGCTGACAGCCTGCCTGCTAATTCCTGCCTGTGCGCTCAAACGCCTCCAATCCCCTTCGGCTGCCCTAAAGCCCCCCCTCCCCCACAGGCACAAGGACACCTGGGGACACAGAGCAGGTGTATTCTTAGGCATACATCCGCCCCCACCCTGCTTACCCTTGCGCTGCCGGTTCAGAGCCCTCGGGGAGGGGGGCCGATGCAAACAAACAGGTGCGGCAGGCAGGCCTCCCGCTCAAGCCCCAGCGTGCATGGCTCGGGGAAGGGCACCCCACCTCTGGCACACAAGCGGACCAGCAAAGGTGCCCACCTGGATCCCGGGAGGAAGGGCTTCCCTCCCAACTGGCATGGCAGGGAGGAGCAGCCAATTTCCACCCGTAGCCAAAGCCAAGCCCGAGAAGACCCAGGGGCTCTTTGCAATGCCATGGGTAAAGCCTAATCCAATGCCACCCTCTCGGTGCCCTCTGCTTTAATTAATCTGGAGTAACGACTACCTGCGGGTGCCCGATTTCCCCACGGCCAGTTTAGGTCATCAATCGGACGGTGCCATCGGCCGTAAGGGGCAGGAAGAAGGTACCAGTCTGCCCCCCGAGAGGCCTGATTCTGTGGGCCCTCAACACAACCCCTTTCCCCTATAGCAGGGGTAGTCAACCTGTGGTCCTCCAGATGTTCATGGACTACAAGTCCCATGAGCCCCTGCCAGCACCGCTGGCAGGGGCTCGTGGGAATTGTAGTCCATGGACATCTGGAGGACCACAGGTTGACTACCCCTGCCCTATGGCATTATCCAATGGCAATGACTGGGCACGCCCAAGGAAGGTTCTGTTCCCCACAATTTTCCCACGGCTTTACGATCTCTTTTCTTTTCTCTCTCTGCTGTATCCCACTGTACCCAACTCCTTAATTTACCCGTCTCACTGTACACCTCCAAGAATTAATTAAAAGCCCTTCGTTTATATTCCTCACTGTACATTTCCAATAACTGCTGGAAATGTAAGTCCTGCCTCACTTAGAAAGAGAGAGAGAAAAACTTTTTGACTCTTCTCAACTCTCTCGCTTGCGAATGAAAGGGACTGGTTGAAGGCAAGATACGAATGACCTCAGTTCCCACACGGATGCTAAACCGAGCCTCCATAGGCAGAGGCAGTACACCTTTGTATCTCAATTGCCAAACAGGCAAGAGCTTGAGAGCACTGTGGCCTCCCTGTCTGGTTTGCAGGCTTCCTGAGAACATCCGGTTAGAAACAAGATGCTGGACTAGGTGGGACTTTGGTCTGACCCAGCTGGGCCTGTCGAGATCAGAACCTGGCCCCTCGTGGGTCTTTAATCCTGGCATTTAGCATCAGATTGAGGGGCACATTGTGGGAGAAGAAAGAAGGAGCTCTGGGAGAAAGGCTGGCAGAAGGACAGCTGGCACATACTCAAGAGGGGCACTGCCAGGACAAACACGCACATCTACACCCCCGTCGGGGAGGGCAGAGGCATCAGGAGGGCTGGGTGTGCCCAGGGGTGTGTGTGTGTGGGGCCCAACAGGAAAGCTGCCCAAGGAAAAACCTGTTGTTGGTAACCGGGCACTTGAAAGCTTTTAGTCTAAAGTCCTCCAACATTTATGCCACTGACCGTATTCATTGCCCCAGTTCCGGCCGCCATCCACAAACGGGATCTACACGACAACAGCACTTGTTCACGAGTAATACATTCCCTGTCTGTGAATCCAAGAACAGGAGGAGGCAAAAACCATGTTGGATATTCTTCTAGTAAGACTGTGGCCACAGAAACCCACCTGCTCGCTCAGGACATTTACGGGGTTTAATTCCCAAAAGGAGCTGGAATATCACGAGACAGATGACTTTAAAGGTCAAGAGAGCACATCAGTTGTTATGAAGGGAGAGGTGGGAGAAATCAAAGACCGGGCCGACATGAAAGCAAGTGGAAACGTCGGTAGCCAGAATAATCTGAACTGTCAGGTAGGCCTTTCCCAATACGGCCCGCTCAAACCCAAAACACAGCCTATGGAAAAGGGGTAGGCAAGAAATAAGCCGTAGAAGAACAGCTAAATGGTAAATTCAGGGGGGTAGCCATGTTGGTCCGAAGTAACAGAACAAAGTCTTGAGTCCAGAGGCATCTTTAAGAACTACAAAGTTTTTTTTTTTTCGGGGTATAAGTTCTTGTGTACACGCACATTTCTTCGCATACACCAAAAAAAGACATCTTCAGCATTACATATGGGCAGAGAAAAGGGAGGGGGCTTAGTTGCCAGGAAGGACTAGTTGGAGTCAAGAGGCAGAAGTAACCCAGCGGTAAATATAGCTAAAATTGGATTAAACCAGTTGTGAAGGTCTGGGAATAGCCGCACATGAGCATCCCAATAAAAGAGTTAACAAATAGATGCCGGGACTGACTCTGAGTCCAGCGGCCTCTTTAAGCCTGACAAAGTTTCATGCTGAGCTTTCAGGGGCATGCACACTTCATCGGACCAATGGTAAGAGATAGCTCAACGCCAGCTTTGGTGGCTGCCCAAGCAGGGGGGGGGGGGACGATGCCCTTGGCGGGCACAGGCCAAGAAACACCATCAGATGACCCTCCCCTTTTCTCACCAGACTGCTTCGCCAACCGGGCTAGAAGGGGGACCGGGCCAGCCCGCACACTACCCCTCCCCCCCCGTTTTGGCCAGCGCATCCCATATGTGAAAGGTCAAGCAGAAACCCATGTGCTCGTGCCTCTCCGCAAGGTACAGCTGGACCGCCAAGGCCCAGACCGGACACAGGTATTCCCAAAACGGCATCCCTCACTGCCCCCACCATCCCAGCACCCACACAATCCTCTGTCTCACACCACCCACTAGATCCCCAGCCTCTCTCCCCATCAGCGGGTGGCACGTCACTGCCCAGGGCCAACGTGGGCACCCCAAGACCTTTCCTGGCTGCCAACCCCAGGCAGCAGAACGGCAGAGGTGCCAGTCTCTTTACTGGGGGTGGAGGGCACCTAGGTTTTGGGAGGGCAGAATCTGAGCAGTGGGGGGCACCTGAGTCTCCCCAGCACCACCCCCTTTCTCCATCCCCTACAAGCAGAAGGACGCTGAGTCCTTGCTGGAAATTGCTTTCGCTGGAGGCCAGGTCATTTGTGTGTCCCCCCCCCCCATCAAAGGCCGGGCGCTAAGGTTGAGTCAATAGGGGAAGAGGGGCTCAAGGGGGAACGGGGAAGGATGTCTGAAGCAGGGACGAGTCGGGAAGGCTGCGAGCGAATGCCAGCCTAGCCGAGCGCCGCCGTCCAGACGCGCCGGGGTCGGGATTCGAACTCGGCTCCCGCAGATCCTCGGAATCCAGCGAGCGGGAGGGGAAGGGGCGAGTGGGAAGTTGGGAGTGGGGGGGCTTCCCAAATCCTTGGCCGGCGGACGAAGCAAGGGGGAGGGGGCGGCAGCCCAGCCGGCGGATCGGAGCCGCGCTTACCCCTCGCAGGTCTCGGCGTGGCTGTCGGCGCGGGGGCTCCGGGGGGATTCCTGCCTGCTGCTCCGGGCTGGGCGTGCGGGGCGCGATCCCTCCGTCTGCCTGGGTGGCCCTCCTGCCTGCCTGCCTGCCTGCGCGCTGGCTGGCTGGCTGGCTGGCTCCCCCCCACCTGCGGCTCCCCCCGCGGCTCACCTGTCCCGGCCACGCCCCCAGCTCACCTGTCCTCTCCCGCC
>BDOT02000001.1:174621581-174656370 GCA_003118565.2 Paroedura picta
CGAGCGGCCCCCTTGCGGCAGCCCCGCCTCACCTGCCCTCAAGCCCCGCCCTCCCGCCGCCCGCCGCCCCGCCCCTTCCCACCTGGCTCCGCCGCCGCCGTCACTCGCCATCCCTTCTGCCCAGGTTCCCGAGCGGCCCGGGAGAGCCCCGCCTCCTGCCCCGCGCCATTGGCCGCAGGAGGGATCCGGGCGCTGCGATTGGCCGGCGCGGCTGTCTCGGAGGCCACGGGCCTCGCCTCCTCCCGGCCCGGCGCGGCAGGGGTTAAAGCGGAGGAAGGGCTGAATCATCCCAGGCTCCGGAAGAAAAGTTTGCAAGGGGAAAGGATGATGAAGTCCCCCGGCGGCGGGGCAGGGGCGGGAGGGGGGACTTCCCGGAGGGGGGAAGGGAGCCCCCCCCCGCACTCACACACACACACACTCACTTTGCATGCCTTGGCCACTTGCCCGGGCACCACGCTGGGGAAGGGAACAGCCGCCAAGCCCCCTCTGCTGGCCGCTTGGAGGCCCAGATGCCCACTGTGGGCCAAAGGCGCTAGGCGTCAATCTGGGGTCTCTGGTCGCCTTGGACGTGGGATGCCAGCCTCCAGGAGGGGCCTGGAGATCCCCTGGAATTACAGCCCACACTGCAGACATCAGGCCCCCTGGAGAAAGGGGCTGCTTGGGAGGGTGGACTCTTGGACATTGTACCCCACTGTGGCCTCCCCAGATTCCATCCCCAAATTTGCAGGTGTTTCCCAGCTTGGACATGGCAGCCCGACTTGGGTGTCGTGAAAAGGGAATGGGCGTGTTATTGGAGTCGCGGCAAAGGAAAGGATGTCGGCAGGCCTCTGCCCCAAGGAGCTTACAGAACAGGCATTGAAACACACAGTGGTTCTTTGTTTCTTTTTCGGAAATGTTTCCGTGTCACCTTTCCACCCAAATAGAGGTCCACACGCACGCTGGGCAGGCTCACTGGGGGACCTCTGGCCAGTCATGGGCCAACCTTGCAGGGTTGTTGTGAAGGTTAAAGGGAAGTAAGTTGAATGACGCCAGGTGGTTTGGGACCCCACTGGGGTGAAAGGCAGGCGATAAATAAAGTAAATAACAAAATAAATTAAAGAAATGTCAGGACATTTCGACATTAAAACAACACATTGAACTTAAAAAAGAAAGGTCTGACGTGAGATAAATTGACTCTAAAGGAATCCCCGACCTTCAGTTTTCAAGACCTGAGTGCAGCTGATGGGACATTCCAGGGGATGGGATCCTCCAGGGGAACAGATCTCTGTTGACATAAGATCAGTTGTGTTCCCAGATGATCTCCCAAAAATATGAAAAACGGTGAGAGGCAAAGTAGTGATAAATATTTAATGCTCTACTTCTCAAGAAAAACAAACAGCGAGTCAAGAAATAAAGAATCTGTTGCCATATCAGCAGTCAAGAGCTTATTGGGAGACATTCGACTTCCTAATTGCTCAGATGTAGAAGGATGTTTCTCAATAAGCTTTCTGATGAAGAATTAATTTGAAAACAGTTTTATACCGGATATTGTTCAATTGTGACATGCTACTTTTGAGAAGGAATGCTTCAATTCTCTGCTTTTACGTTCTGGAACCGGAATTATATTCTGATTGAGTCCTGCTAGTTCTATGCTTGATATTTATTTTTGATTCTGCCATTTCATTTTTTCTGGAAAAGTAGAGCATTAGCTATTCCCACTATTTAGCCTCTAGTAGTTTTTCTTATTTTTCACCTGTACTGTGTGGCCCATTCGTTTAATGTCTACCACCTGGAGGTTGGCAACCTAGAAACAGCTGAACTCTTATTTAAGGCAAAGCTAGCAGTTCACCTTTGCAAAATGTTAACAAGGTAACCTCCCCAACCCAGGCTCCCCCAAAAGAAAAAAATAGCAGAAAAGGGGATTCTTTGGAAGACATCTGCAGAATTAATTTTGGCAAACACCCCCTGCTGGGTCCAGTCCCCCCCCCCCCTTTGCACGTCTTTATCCTGGGGCGTGTAAGAGATGGGCACATCTGAGGGGTGGGGAAGTCTGACACATCAGGGAGATAAAGGGGAAGGGGGGAACCCCTTGTAATCTCAAAGAGGACTGCAGGATTCTCAGATCCAACCTACACTTCAGGAAGAGAATGAGGCCTGGTGTTTTGCAAGAGAGAACCAGCACGATGACGTGATTAAACAGCGGCAAACTGTCATCTGGAGAAACGGGTTTGATTCCTCATTCTTCCACGTGCGGCCATCTGGGCGACCTTGGGCCAGTCACAGTTCTCTCAGAGCTGTTCTCGCAGAGCAGTTCTCTCAGATCTCTCTCAGCCCCACCTACCTCACAAGGTGGCTGTTGTGAAGAGAGGAAGGGAAAGGTGTCAATAATGAAAAGCGGGGTAAGCCAAAACCAGCTCTTCTTCTTTGAAAGGCTGGGGCCGACCATTGGTGTGGGCCCCACACCCCACAGGAATTTGTTTGGTATCAGGAGCAGCTGGGAAAGGCTGGCCCTAGGGGCATCGAACTAAGCCCAGCATGTGAAGGGGATGGTGGGAAAGAATTCCCGATTCCAGTAACTCCGATCCCGGTATCCAGAAATAACCTTGACTCCTCTCTTTTAATCACATGCTCCTGTCTGATTCCAGCGCATTCCTGGGAAGGGAAGGGAGATGCATGCCTCTCATGCACACCCTCCCAAGGTCTGTTCTCAACCTGTCCATGGAACTGAGACTGGGAGGGCTTTTGCGGGGTTCACGGGGACAAGGAGTGCAGCCGGAGAATTACACGGGCCAGGTCTGGCCCTCCGAACGCTGTGCAGGCGAACAATTGCTCAGTTTTACCACAAATCGCGTTGCTGGTTTTTCTGCCGGTTGAGGGGAGTGGTCAATGCAAGCGGATGGAGCAGGGGGTCTGGGAACGGCTGACCCAGAAAACATCCATCCCAAATCGCAGGGGGTTGGCACCGGATTGGTGACGGTGCCTAGGATGCCTCATGCATTGAAGAGTTTGTGTCGCTGACTGTTTCCTGGGCCACGTCCTCCCCTCACTTGAGGCTCCGGAGGCCTGGCCTGGCATGAAATTCTGCACCTTGCCCCACAAACGGAGGGTGTTGGGGGGGTGTTTTGAAGCCAGTGTGGATCTGTGGTGGAGCTGCCTGCTGTTGAAAGAGTCCTACCTGTGCCTAGCAGGGAGGGGCTGCCCTCTGTTCCTGCTCCCCCTCACACAGGTGACTTGGGTGGGGTCACAAGTACAACCTGTTCGGTTCAACCCGACGGGTGGGAACGGAGCACCACGTTCCGAGCAATGCGTTCACCTGGCCTCACCTTCGGGACCCTCCCTCCTCACCTGGCTCTAGCAGGAGACCTCGTTTTCCCCCGCACACACAGCTTTGTCCTGCCTCCAACCTCCCTTCCTCCCCCCTGCCTGGCTCAGAGAAGCGACCCACAAGCCGTTTCTTGAGCTGATCCAGGCAGAAAGGGAAAAGGCACCTGGGGCCCACAGGTGGAAGCGAACAGCATCCTGCGCATGGTGCCACTGAAGAGGAGAGTGACTAGGATGATCCGGGGGCCTGGGGAGGAAAGGTTGAGGGACTTGAGAATGTTCAGCTTGGAGAAGAGGAGGCTAAGAGGGGACAGGATGGATCTCTTGAAGGATCTGAAGGGTTGTTCCTTGGAGAAGGGCAGGGAAAGGTTCCTGTTAGCAGCAGAAGTCAGGACTCATAGCAATCGCTTTGACCTACATGTAGAACCATATCGGATGGATAGCAGGAAACAAATGTTCACAGAGTAGTCCAGCAGTGGAATGGGCTGCCTAGAGGAGGAGGAGGAGGAGGAGGAGGAGAAGAAGAAGAAGAAGAAGAAGAGTTGGTTCTTATATGCCGCTTTTCTCTACCCGAAGGAGTCTCAAAGCGGCTTACATTCGCCTTCCCTTTCCTCTCCCCACCACAGACACCCTGGAGGAGGAGGTAAGGCTGAGAGAGCCCTGAGATTACTGAAGAAGAAGAAGAGTTGGTTCTTATATGCTGCTTTTCTCTACCCGAAGGAGTCTCAAAGCGGCTTACGGTCGCCTTCCCTTTCCTCTCCCCACGACAGACACCCTGTGAGGTGGGTGAGGCTGAGAGAGCCCTTATATCACTGTCCGGTCAGAACAGCCTTATCAGTGCCGTGGCGAGCCCAAGGTCACCCAGCTGGCTGCATGTGGGGGAGTGCAGAATCGAACCCGGCTCGCCAGACTAAAAGTCCGCACTCCCAGCCATTACCCCAAACTGACTCTAACAAAGTGGTGAGCTCCCCCTCACTGGACAGAGACTGATCCTGGACGCTTTGGGCTGATCCTGCACTGAGCAGGGGGTCGGACTAGATGTCCTCTATGGCCCCCTCTAACTCTGTGATTCTATGAAGTGTCAAAGGTGTAGCAACAGACCAAGGTCGCATTCATTTCCATCATCACCATCATTATTGCTAATGATCATGATGATGTTGTTGATGATGATAAATTTTCTAGACCGCCCTCCTGAGGTCAGCTCAGGGCAGTGTCCATACATAATTATGAATAGCAGCAGCTGCCACAATTAAAACAACAGTAAAACTTTAATACAAGCCAATCTCTAAAAACCTCCTAACCATTGAGCAGCATCTGGCTAACAGCATTGCTGGTCTTTCCATCCAGCCGACTGGTCGCTGCCGGTGGGTCATCCCAGGATGGATGTCTGTATGGGGGGTGTCTTTTTAGGTGTGTGGGGGGGAATGTTTAATAGTCATTGGACCCAACCAAAGGCTTGGCGGAAGAGCTCCATCTTGCAGGCCCTGTGGAAGTGTGCCAGCTCTGACAGGGCCCTGATCTCCTCTGGGAGCTCATTCCACCAAGTAGGAGGAGGCCGTTGATGGAATCATAGAATCACAGAGGTGGAAGGGACCTCCTGGGTCATCTAGTCCAACCCCCCACACTAGGCAGGACACTCACCAACTTATAATTGCTCACCCACTGTAATGGATTTAGTTTACTTTTAATTTAATTCATTTGGACCTTGCCTTTCTCCTCAATGGGGACCCGAGGCGGTTGACGTCTTCCCCTCACCTCCACTGAGTCCTCCTAACAACCCTGTGAGGTGGGTTAAGATGGGCAGCCGGGTTAGTCCGTCTGTAGCAGTAGCAAAGAGCCAGAGTCCAGGATCAAGGCTGAATTCCGAATCTGTATGGCTAAATGAGGTGCCTTCTACGGAGATAGGTCAAGATGCGTGGCCTTGTGACAGTAGAAAAGAGCCAGCAACACCTTCTAGGCCAGGGGTAGTCAACCTGTGGTCCTCCAGATGTCCATGGACTACAATTCCCATTAGCCACTGCCAGCATTTGCTGGCAGGGGCTCATGGAAATTGTAGTCCATGGACATCTGGAGGACCACAGGTTGACTACCCCTGTTCTAGGCCACCAAAATTTGTGGCTGGGGAAGAGTTTCCATGATTCACTGCTCCCTTCTTTGAATACAGCTAAAGTGTGAGTCCATCTGTCCTTCTATTGCAGGGTTGATGGAGTCCCACACTGTACGGCTAAATGTGGTGCCTTCTATGGAGATAGTTCGAGATGGATGGCCGGGTTAGTCCGTCTGCAGCAGCAGAAAAGAGCCAGAATCCAAAAGCACCTTCAGGACTATCCAAATTGGTGGCTGGGGAGGAACCTGCAGGAGGCACGGCTCCCTCCTTCAGATCTTTCAAGCTGTGACTCATGAAAGCTCCTCCCTTTGCCACAAATTCTGCTAGTCCTTGAGGTGCTTCTGGACTCTGGCTCTTTCCTGTGAAGTACATTCGGATGAGAACTGAGCCTGGCCTAAAGTCACCCCACAAGCTTACAGGGCATGAGTAGGGATTCGAACCTGAGTCTGCTCAGATTCAGGATCGATAGTCTTAAACACTGTGCCACACTGGCAAAAGCCAACTTGTTGTAGGGGTTAGGAGTGCGGACTTCTAATCTGGCAAGCCGGGTTTGATTCCACGCTCCCCCACATGCAACCATCTGGGTGATCTTGGGCCAGTCACAGTTCTCTTAGAGCTGTTCTCACTGAGCAGCTCTTCAGAGCTCTCTCAGCCCCAGCTACCTCACAGGGTGTCTGTTGAGGGGCGAGGAAAGGGAAGGCGACTGTAAGCCGCTTTGAGACTCCTTCAGGTAGAGAAAAGCAGCATATAAGAACCAAGTCTTCTTCTTCAAAGAGGTGCCAACTTCCCAGAAGAGTGAGGCTGGAGATCTGGAATTCTCCCTGATCACAGGGATGAGATCCTCCAGAGAAAATTGCTGCTTTGGATGCATGGTTCTTCTGCTTCATAATCCTCACCTCCCTAAACTCCACCCTCTCTAAGGTTCTGTCTCGAAATCTCCAGGAATCCCCCAACCCAGAACTCCTGCATGTTTTCTCTTCCAGACCTGGAAAATTTGGATGTCCAGCCCACTTCGTGACATCATAGAAAGCAGCCATGAAAACAGTTCCCTGCCCCAAGAAGCATCCATTGTGCATTTGCAGGATGGGTGAAGGAGGCAGGACCAGGAAGAGAGTATCCCACTTATAGGATTCACATGGGGTTGAAGTCAGAGGGATTAAGTCACAAGCGTTGCCCTCTGAGTTGGCGCAGGGCGGTGCCAGGTTGCACCATTGTTGTGCACACGGTGACATAAATAAGGGACGACTCCCTGCCCCGAGGAGCTTACAGCTTCCCTTTAGGAGGGGTTGGGGGGTAAACAAGGCACCTGTGTGTGGATCATGCTGAGGAGGAATGCTTGGCTGTAGTTAAGACTGGACAAAAGTGCTCCTGAGCAGGTTAAGAGTGCGTTCTGCAAACGGTGCAGTAAATCCACCACAAACAATTCTGCGAGGTAGGCAAAGCCAGCTGCAGCTCAGCTGGTGAAGGAGAAGGAGAAGGAGAAGGAGGAGGAGGAGGAGGAGGAGGAGAAGGAGAAGAAGGAGAAGAAGGAGGAGGAGGAGGAGGAGGAGGAGGAGGAGGAGAAGGAGAAGGAGAAGGAGAAGGAGAAGGAGAAGGAGAAGGAGAAGGAGAAGGAGGAGAAGAGTGAGGAGAAGAAGGAGAAGGAGAAGGAGGAGAAGAAGGAGAAGGAGAAGGAGGAAGAGGAGGAGGAGGAGGAGGAGGAGAAGAGTTGGTTCTTATATGCCACATTTCTCTAGTAATAGTTTGAGCCAGGAACTGAATGTGAGTCTGCCACAAGGCCTAGCCGGTCCGTAAACCCCGGTGACCTGACCCTACATCCAAACAAACACGAGGTACGGCATCTTTCTTCTTTAATTTATTATTACACCATCAATATGCTTGGCATGCTCTGCAGTACAGGAAGACAGGTCCCTGCCCCGAGGCGCTTACAATCTAAATTTTGCCATAAAGCATGAGGAGGTGGAGATAAGTGGAGAGAGAAGGCTGTACCTCATTCCGGTGACACACGTGTGTTTCGGCTTCCTTCCGGCAGTAGGACATTCTTTCCCCTGGGATGACTGTCACTCTATCCATTTTGATCTCTCGCTTCTTCCTGGAAGACCAGAGTGGCATAGATGACTCCCTCTCCGCATTTTGTTGTCACAAGAACCCTGCAAGGTTGGCTAGGCTAAAAAGGTAATTGGCCCAAGTCGCCCGATGAGCTTCATGGCTCCCCCAAGGTGGTGCCTGTGGGTGCCACGATGCCCACGTTTTTTGAGAAAGCAGGTGGGGCTTTTGCCCAGCAAGACTCCTGATTGGCTGGTGGCGATCTGATTGGCAGTACAGATTGTTCTAAAGCAGTGGTCCCCAACCTTTCTGAGGCCGGGCCGCGCATCGTACATCGTGCATCGTGCATTGCGCATGTGCCATGCGTGGCCAAAATCACACATTGCCCATGTGCCATGCGTGGCCCTGATTCCCTCTCCCCGCCCTCCCGCAGTAAGAAGCTTCCCAGGCCGCAAGCTTGCGGCCTGGGAAGTTTTTTACTGTGGGGGGAGTGGGGAGACGGAGCCGCGGCCCGGCGCCATGGCCTTCGCGGCCCAACACGGCCGTGGCCCGCAGGTTGGGGACCACTGTTCTAAAGAGCAGCTTAGGCAACTGCCACGGTCACAGCACAAAGCTCTTCACGGCTACGCACAAAATATTTTAACATACAGGGTTGCCAGTCCCCCAGGTGGCACCTGGAGATCTTCTGCTATTGCCACTGATCTCCTGGAGATTAGTTCCCCTGGAGAAAATTATTATTATTATTATTACTACTACTACTACTACTACTACTACTACTACTACTACTACTACTACTACCTAAAAATGGCTGCTTGGGAAAAAATGGCTGCTTGAGAGGGAAGGCCCCATGGCTTTAGACCCCACTGAAGTCCCTCCCCTCCCCAAACTCCATTTCCCACCCCACGGCCCTGCTATTCCTCAGAAGTCACAATTCCAAGTCCTAGCCGGGGTCAGACCGGCTTAGCTTCCAAGATCTGCATGGATCTGGCTTCCCTGGACTATCCTGGGCTTATTCTGCACACAATCGATAATGCACTTTCAATGCACTTTAGAAGTAGATTTTCCTATTCTGCACAGGAAAATCCAGCTGCCAAAGCACACTGAAAGTGCATTATCCCAGGGATAGTCAACCTGTGGTCCTCCAGATGTCCATGGACTACAATTCCTATGAGCCCCTGCCAGCATTTGCTGGCAGGGGCTCATGGGAATTGTAGTCCTTGAACATCTGGAGGACCACAGGTTGACTTCCCCTGCATTATCCTATGTGTGCATAATGGGCTCAGGTTGGGTATAAGATTGCTATTTAATCCCATTGACAGCATGAGCTCTGACGTTCTCACTCTCACACCTGTGGAAAACCCGAAAGGACGCCTCCCACCTTCGTTTTTTCTCCCTGTGTGCCGCTGGAAGCCAGCCTGGTGCTGCGGTTAGAGAGCAGCGGCCTCTAATCTGGAGAGCCGGGTTTGATTCCCCGCTCCTCCTCCGCATGTAGCCATCCGGGTGACCTTGGGCTAGTCACAGTCCTGAGAGAGCGATTCTCACAGCGCAGTTCTCACAGAGTTCTCTCAGCCCCACCTACCTCATGGGGTGTCTGTTGTGGAGAGAGGGAGGGAAAGGTGCTGGCAAGCTGCTTTGGGTCTCCTCCGGGTAGTGAAACGCGGGAGATGGGGGGAAAAAAACCAGCTCTTCTTCTTCTTCTTCTTCTTCTTCTTCTTCTTCTTCTTCTTCTTCTTCTTCTTCTTCTTCTTCTTCTTCTTCTTCTTCTTCTTCTTCTTCTCTCCTGCAGAGCAACACCCAGAATCCCCTGTGGGATTCCTGATCCTGCAGATGAGTCACGAGGCGTCCTCTGCCACGGGCTTCCTGTGTGGCCCTGGGCCCCTCCCTTCCCCCCCGAGCGGCTCCATTTCTCTCCTTCGCAATGGGCGCCGTGACCTATTTTTCAGAGGCGACAGAGTCTTCCGGGTCTCCCTGGCCCTTGGCTCAGGTGCAAGCGACCTGCTACGTGATGTGCTGAACGGGAGTCGCAGCCGTGGGGCCAAGCCTCTTCCCTGTCTACCCCACCCCACCAACACCCCGATACAGGGAAGTCCCACCAAGCCTGTGGCCCGGGGTGGGAGAGGGTGAATCCCCCAGGAAATCTCTTGCCAGTGCCTAAACCCACAGCCCTGTGGTGGTGCTGAGGCAGCTGGGCCTTGTTGCTTTCGATTTTGGGGGATGAACATCTGCGTCGGTGGGGGCAGGGGGGTAGCCTGGGCATGCTCCGAGTTCAGTTTCTTGTCTCCCTGCCTTTCTTCTCCTCCCATAGCCCCACAGCAGAGGCAGGGCTTTGGGGACTGGGCTGGGGGACCTCTCGGAATTACTATTCCCCAGGAGACAAGAGAGCGGTTCTTCCGGAGGAAATGGCTTTTTAACAAGTCAGGCTGAGTGGCATGATAGTCGGCCGACCCCTCCCGTCCCCACCCTCCCCAGATTTCACCCCCTGGATCTACAGGAATTTCCCAACCCGGAGTTGGCAACCTCAGGAAGCTTTCTTTCCCCAGTTCGCATATCTAATCGTGAAGCTGCCTTCTAGAAGAAGACTTGGTTTTCATACCCCGCTTTTACTACCCGGAGGAGACTCAAAGCGGCTTACAATCAGCTTCCCTTGCTCTCCCCGCAACAGGCAGCTGGCGAGGTAGGTGGGGCTGAGGGAGCTCAGAGAGAACTGCTCTGAAAGAACAGCTCTAACAGAACCTAAGGTCACCTAACCGGCCGCGTGTGGAAGAGGAGCGGGGGAACCAAACCTGGCTTGTCAGATGAGAGGCTACTGCTCTCAACCACGACACCACGCTAACAAGCGGGAGAGAACCAGAGGGGGAGCCCTCAGAGAACCCAGAAGGGCGTTACATGGTGGGAGATCTCCAGGGGCCAGCCTCAATCCCGTAATCTTCCCAATCACATTTCCCTGTACATTCCCCATCCCCTATCTCAGGGTTTCCCAGCTGGGGTTCTCGGGATACCTGGGATTCCCCAAAGGTCCCACAGCCTGTCCTAGAAGTTCAGATGGCCACTGAATCATTAGACATTCCCAGACCCTATTTCCCCTGTTGCTGTACAGGCCTTGTCTCTTTTCCCGCAAGGGAAAAACGGTAAATGATTGACGGATTGATTGATTGATCGATCGATTGGCAGGCTCCTGCATCTTACTCCACTTCTCTGAAGGGCTCTGCCACCACTCCCGGAGTTCTTGGAAGCCCGAGCAATATTTCAAGAGCTCCTCCTGAGTAATACGGTTGAAAAAGGCTGCCCAGTCTAAGCCGTGGGGTTGTGACCCTCGGGAATTCTTCCGGAAAGAAACGCAGCTCGTTTTTAAGGCCCCGCGCGGCCTTGTCTTTCCCTTCCGATGGCAGCTCTCGCCTTTGTTATCGGAGGAGCATAAGCATTACGGGGGGCAGCAGAGGAAGTTAGGGGTCTCCAGCCTTCCCCTGCGACAAAAAAACCATTTCCCTCCCGGGGATCCAAAATTAGAAGTCAGGCGGTGGGCCTGGTTTGGCTGCTCGCTTGGCACCTGGCAGAGCGGTTTCTGCCACACTGCTGGCGGGCTTCCCTGCCCCCTTCCCACTTTCTCCCCCAGCCCCTCTGAAGTGGTTGACACAGGAAGGCCGCCCCCCAGGCTGACGCCCCCAAAGCCGGCGCTGAGGGTACAGCTGTCTGCTCTGGGAGCCGCAAGGTGTGCTTCGGCTGACTGCGAGCATCCTTTTCAATCAGTGCCCCTCACAAATGTGAGATAACGCTTCCGACACCCACAATCCGCAGGCACGGGGCACGACCAGAGTTGGTGCTCTTCCCACAGAACGCGTGCATCCCCCAAATCTCTCAAACTCCGGCCTTTCTGGCCACGCTGCTCCTCACTGACTGCTTTTCCCCCGGCCTGTGGCACGAGCAAGGGGAGGGGGGAAAGAACTGGGAAATGAAAAAGGCCTGCGTTCGAATCTCCGCTCTGCCACAAACGAACCGGGCAGCCTTTGGCCAGTCACCAGCGACTCAGCCCAAGCTCTCGCAAAGGAGGGAGACAACAGGACGGGCCTACCTTACAGGTGTGTCGGTCAGGATTGCTGAGCAAGACGTGTGAGTGTTCCAAATTTTTTTGTGCTGTCCGTTCATATTAAGTGTTTGACGATCATGGGTCAGCTCGTTGCTGGAAAGAATAAGACATATCTTCAGATAGGCTAGAGGAGGAGGAGAGGGGATCCTATTTCTTTCGTTTCCCCCAGATGAACCAGCTTGTAATAGTCTAGTGCAGGGGTGGACAAACTGCAGCTCTCCAGACGTCCATGGACTACAATTCCCATGAGCTCCTGCCAACATTAATGTACCTGTGTGCATATAAAATTAAAATCTCTAGGGGGTCTGCATCCCAGCATTCCTTGGGGATGAGCATGTCCTATGAACCACATGAAGCCAGATGGGTCACGGCCTTTACAGCCTTCCTCAGTGGTCAAAAATATCTAGAATCATGGAATCCTAGAGTTGGAAGGATCCTATAGGTCATCCAGTCCCACCCCCTGCTCAGTGCAGGATCAGCCTCACGCATCCAGGATAAGGATCTGTCCAGCTGCTGCTTGAAGACCGCCAGTGAGGGGGAGCTCACCACCTCCTTAGGCAGTTGCTTTCCCACTGCTTAACTACTCTAGCTGTGAACATTTTTCCTCATATCTAGCCAATATCATTCTATATGTATTTTAAACCCATTACTATGGGCCCTGTCCTCTGCTGCCAACAGCAGCCTATCCTTGCCCTCCTCCATGAGACACCCTTTCAGAACCTTCAAGAGCCATCCTATAATCATAAAATCATAGAATAATGCAGTTGGAAGGGACCTCCTGGGTCATCTAGTCCAACCCCCTGCACTATGCAGGACACTCACATCCCACTCGCTCAATTACTGTAACCTGTTCTCTCTCAACCTCTGGTTCTCCAGGGTGAACATGCCCAAGCCTTTCCTCACAGGGCCCCGGATCATCCTCGTTGCTCTCCTCTGCCCCCTCTCAATTTTGTCCATGTCCTTTTGGAAGGGAGGCCTCCAGAACTGCACACAGGAGTCCAGGTGGGGTCTGACCAGTGTGGTGGACAGAGGGACTAGGGCATCCAGGGATTTTTATGTGATGCCTCTGTTGATGCTTCTACTGCTGAACTACTCAGACTGTGAAATTTTTGTTCTTGATATTTATCCGGTTACGTTCCACACATAGTCTTGGAAATAGGATCCCCTTTCTGAAAAAGAAATGTCACTGGAAAAGGAGAAAGAGGGTTGCCAACCTCTAGGTGGCACCTGGAGCACTTTCCAGAATCCCAGCATTCCTCCTGAGGACAGAAACCCTTTTCCCTTCATTGGCGTCTTCAAGACAGATATTTATCCTGGATGCTTGAGGACTGATCCGGCATTGAGCAGGAGGTTGGACTAGATGGCCTGGATGACCCCTTCCAACTCTAGGATTCTAAGATTCTGTTCCATGGATGCTTGAGGCTGATCCTGCACTGAGCAGGTGGTTGGATTAGACCAGGGGTAGTCAAACTGCGGTCCTCCAGATGTCCATGGACTACAATCCCCACAAGCCCCTGCCAGCATTCGCTGGCAGGGGCTCCTGGGAATTGTAGTCCATGGACATCTGGAAGGCCGCAGTTTGACTACCCCTGGATTAGACGGCCTCTCTGGCCCCTTCCAACTCTGTGACTCTATGATTCCATGATTCTACGCAAATAGCTCCTTTGGACAAGGAACTCTGTAGTGTTATAGGCCCACTGTGCTTCCTCCCCTGTCCAAACACGGCCCTTCCCCCCAGGAATTTCCCAACCCAAAATGGAACCAAATGTAGAATCTAAAGTAGAAACATAGAAGGGGGACTCCTCTGAAGGCTGGTAACAGTTCCCAGAACGGTGACTCGTGCCAGGGGGACACAAGGCAAGCTCAGGTCGGAAGGTTTGCCCAGAACTGTGGCATACAGGGAAGTGCGAGCCAATCCGTGCCAAGGTTTATTCCAGGGGTGGCCACACTGTGGTTCTCTCTGGCAGGGCCTCATGGGAATTGTAGTCCACGGATATCTGGAGAGCCACAGTTTGGCCACTCCTGACTCTTTCACAGCATTCACAGACACCATTTTTTTGCAAGCACTAAGGCTGAAGCACCCTCAGAATTTACTTTGGGACCGAGGGGAGCGTGATTCAGCCAACAAGCATCCAGCTGGCCCTGTTGTAATAACTCTCTTCTGCCTTCCAGCCGGGCCCTTGGGTGTTTAGCCGCCTCCTCCTCCTCCTCCTCCTCCTCCTTCATGGCAGGCCGATGAGAAACATACCGTTCCCCCACCCACTCCCCCCACCCACCTTTGGTTTCTTTGAAACAGAATGATTTCTCCGAAAGTTTGACTGTCACCCTGTGGGCTGGGGGTGGGGGTGGGGGTGGGAAGTAAACCAAGGAGGAAATTGTCACTTCCCCCGTATGGTAGACTAAGAACTCAGTCTCAGATCTGGCTGAATGTATGAAGGAAGGGGGGGGGGTAGCGGGTCCCTATTTTAAAGCAGTCTATTTTTGAACACAGGTATTGCTGCCATTATCATGAGCTGGAAACACTGGAAAAATCAAACCGGTCTGCTGCTGCTGTAAACAAGACTGGTTCATGTTTCGAACTCAGTTCTCAACATCTTCTCCAGGCATTTTCTTGGGGAGAGCAAGGAAATGTGTTTAACGAAGTGAATTATTTGTGTTGTGTGACAGACGACGACCAGAACTTGAGTTCCGAGTTGGTATCATAAAGCGCCCAATCGGGAGTTTGAGATACAAGCCAGGGATCATAAGAACAGCCAATGGGGAAGAAGGATTACTGCTGCCCTGTGACGAATGAAATGCCAGAGTTAATGGCCAATGAGAGGTCTCCACTTAGGACCAATGAGGTTACTGGGCAAAGAGATCCTTTAGTTCTTTATTTGTATGTAAGTTGGGGTTGTTGGTGAGTTTTTCTCTGTTCCGTTTTGCCTCATATACCATCACGCTGGGATCATAATAAAGAGCTAATTGAATGCCCAGTGGTCCTGGCTTCCTTTGAACCCACAGATTTAACCATTTTTAAATAGGAACTGAGCATCGGAAATAGGAAACGTGCAAATTCAAAGTACGTCTGTGAGTTCTGATAGGTGAGGGAAGACAGATTGCAAGTTGCAATTTAGAAGAGAGACAACCTGGGAGCGGGACATTGTAAAGGTTTTAAGCATGATGTTATGGTGCATGGAGAGAGTTGGCCACAAGAAATATTTCTCCCTCCACAAGCTACATTGTTAGTATGACCTTATACTCTGTCTAGAGATTCTTTTATAAAGTTGAAATTGGTCCTGAAATATGAAATACTGTCAAGAGATTCTTTTATAAAGTTGAAGTTTATCCTGAATTATGAAAACCATTGTGTCTTGAAAAAGCTATAAGGCGAAACGCGTCGGGACTTGTGTGAAATTATAAAGAATATAAAGAATTACTGAAGATAGAAGACTCTATATAAGTCCATTTTGGTTATTTTATTGCCATATTGGTCCCCCAGTGCATCTATATTTCTCTATCTTTGATTCTTCACTGGGACCCACCCCTCCCAGTTCATTATTTTTGCAAGTGCCAGGAAGTGATTGGGATGTGAGTGTCCTGCATAGTGCAGGGGGTTGGACTAGATGACCCATGAGGTCCCTTCCAACTCTATGATTCTATGATTCTGTGATTCTATAAGTGGCATGGAGGATGAGGAGGAGGAGCAGGGGGCAGGGAAGACCCACAATTGACCCTGAGTGGGTGAGTGCCCTCTCCCTAATGGGGACATGTCCCCCAGTGAGGGCCAATCAGAGGGCTTGGAATGTTCAACACGTTGTCATAAGGATGGTTGGTTTTTTATATATATGGTATGATTATATGCATTGCATTATCATAAACCTATCGTGTCTGGTTTTCCGCACACTGAAAATATTACGAAAACTTAAATTAAAAAATTGACAAAAAATATGGAGTTTTAATATTTGATGTTTTTAAATACATCTTATGTAGCAACCCAGTTCTTGCAGCTTTTCTATTTCCGACCTATTAAAAGGTTAATTTGCCCCTTTCCACACTTTACTCCCCAGCTAAAAGGACAGGACATTTTGGTTCATCCAGGCCTGTTGGGGAGCCTTTGGCTGCGGCTCAGCCTTACAGCATCTGCTTGGCATGCAGAAGGCCCCAGGTTAAAGCCCTGGCAGGAGGACCTGCTGATTCAGTATAAGGCAACTTCATGTATTCTAGGTGTGCAGCAAGGAAAGGTAAGGAAGAGAACAGAGGTGTGGAAAATGTACAAAGACTGCCCTCTGCTGGCAGCTATAAAATCTCCACTTTGGAAAGCCATTGATTCATTTTGAAAATCAGGGCTCTGAGTCCAGCCGAGGGTAGCCAGCTCTTGGTTAGGATATTGCCACATATTTGGGAAGGACAGAGTTTAGGGAGTAGACAGAGCCCAGTGCAATGTAGTCTTCAAACCCTGCCTGTTCTAGTTCAGCGGTTCTCAACCCAGGGGTCGCGACTTCTAATCTGGTGAGCCGGGTTTGATTCCTCGCTCCCTCATATGCAGCCACCTTGGGCTGGTCTCAGTCCTGATAAAACTGTTCTGACCGAACAGCCATATAAGGGCTCTCTCAGCCTCTCCTCCCTCACAGGGTGTCTGTTGTGGGGAGAGGAAAGGGAAGGCAAATGTAAGCCGCTTTGAGACTCCTTCAGGTAGAGAAAACCAGCATAAAAGAACCAACTTTTCTTCTTCAGTAATATCAGGGTTGTCTCAGACTCACCTCCCTCACAGGGTGTCCGTTGTGGGGAGAGGAAAGGGAAGTCGCTTTGAGACTCCTCCCGGTAGAGAAAAGCAGCACATAAGAACAAATTCTTCTTGGAATCCCAAGAAAACTCCAGGACTCACCTGGTGCTTGGCAAGCCGAATGGCTGCATTTCAGACCAGGCCTAGAGGGCTCTTTGGTACAGTTGCCAACTCTGGGTTGGGAAATACCTGGAGATTTTGGGGGTGGTGTTTGGGGAGGTTGGGATGTCAGTAGGATATTCTGCCACAGAGCCCGCCATCCCAAATAGTCCTTGTCCTCCCGGGCAACAGATCTTTCCCACCTGCAGACCACGTCTAATTCTGGGGGCTGTCTCCAAACTCTACCCTACGTGACCCTCCTGGGCCTGTCTTGGGACTCTATTTATTGATTTATAATTGAATTTATCTGCTGCCCTTCTCTGGAGGCTCAGGGAGGCTTACAACATCTACAACAAAAACATAAAAACTCTTGCCCATTGGATCCCCAAAGACTACAGGAACAGCTGTGCAGGATTAGACACGTGCTCCATATAGTTTAGCATCTTGCTTCACAGAGTAACCCATCAGGTGTCTCTCAAAGCAGCTTACAATCACCTTCCCTTCCTCTCCCCACAAACAGACACCCTGTGAGGGAGGTGAGGCTGACAGACCTCTGAGAGAACTTGGACCAGCTGAAGGTTACCCAGCAGGCAGCATGTGGAGGAAGCGGAGCGGAGTCAAACCCAGTTCTCCAGAACCGGTTCCGGGAGTGACAGGAAATAAAAATCCAAAATAAATAAACAAAATAGATAATTGAGAGGGTGCCGCTTTAAACCACAACACCAAAATGACTCCATGCACAGTGCGATGGGCTAGATCCTTGCAGTGCCTATCAAGGGCAGAAATCACTTTGCATTTATAAGAGAGATTGTGTTGAGAACAGTAAAGGTAAAGGTATCCCCTGTGCAAGCACCGGGTCATGTCTGACCCTTGAGGTGACGCCCTCCAGTGTTTTCATGGCAGACTCAATACGGGGTGGTTTGCCAGTGCCTTCCCCAGTCATTACCCTTTACCCCCCAGCAAGCTGGGTACTCATTTTACCGACCTCGGAAGGATGGAAGGCTGAGTCAACCTTGAGCCGGCTGCTGGGATTGAACTCCCAACCTCATGGGCAGAGCTTTCAGACTGCATGTCCGCTGCCTTACCACTCTGCGCCACAAAAGGCTCTGTTGAGAACAGAGGGTTACAAAAAAAGAAACACAACCAATTTTTTAAAATAACATATTGTTTTTCTGCAGTTTAATCTTGAACTTAACTACAAGCAGGTTGTTCAGGTCCCCCCTCCTCTGCCCCCAATCTGCCTCCTCTGGTGCGATATTTTGGTGCAACAAGGGCATCGTTGTTTCTTTTGCGCTCACTCAAATCTTTCCCAGAGCATCTTGGATGAACCATCTTGGCTCCATTCCCTTCTCAACTTTTCTATCCTTTTCCCTTAACCCTCCCCAGAAACTAAAATGACTCAGCTGAGGCTATCGGATTTTGGTCACAGTGTGAGAAGAGTCTCTGGAAAGGAGAATAACGTTAGAAAAAGTTAGAGGCAGCAGGAAAAAAAGAAGCAAAGCAAAGCGGAGTTCCACAAGGTATAGAGCAGGGGTAATCAAACTGCGGCCCTCCAGATGTCCATGGACTACAATTCCCAGGATCCCCTGCCAGCATTTGCTGGCAGGGGCTCATGGGAATTGTAGTCCATGGTCATCTGGAGGGCCGCAGTTTGACTACCCCTGGAATAGAACATGGGCTCTCCAGATACCTGAGGACTACAATTCCCATCAGCCTCTGCCCGCACTGGTGGGGGTTCATGGGAATTGTAGTCCATGGGCATCTGGAAAGCCCCAGTTTGGCCACCCCTGGTATAGAGGGAACACTCTGTCTTGGGGACAGATGTTCTGTCTTCTTGGTGCTTGTCAGGCCACAGTGGGAGGGGCTTCTGGAGCTCTGGTGGACCTCCTGATGGCTCCTGGGTTGGCCACTGTTGGACACAGTGCTGGGCTGAAGGGGCCACTGGCCTGATCCAACATGGCTTCCCTGATGTTCTTGTGTTAGGAAGACCCAACAGAAGATGGAGCAACTCAGTCAAAGGAATCCACGGCCTTCCGTTTGCAAGATGCTTTTGAGGGAATTAATTCAAAAAAAAAAAAGCTGTTTTTGTATACATCGCTTTTCACTACCTGAAGGAGTTTCAAACCGGCTTACAAAAACCTCTCCCTTCCTCTCCCCTCAACAGACACCATGTGAGGGAGGTGGGGCGGAGAGAGCTCTGGGAGAACTGGGACTGGCCCAAGGTCACCCAGCTGGGCCGCATGTGGAGGAGGAGTGGGGACTCCAACCCAGTTCTCCAGATTAGAGGTCAGGGCTGTCGAGTCGCAGTCAACGTACGGCAACCCCAGCAAGGGGGTTTTCAAGGCAAGTAAGAAGCAGAGGAGGTTTGCGGTTATTAACAGAGGTTTGACAAGACACTGCTTCATCAAGGGCTGTTATTGGCCTCCGTGCCATGAAAAACATCTGTGATCCATGTTCACGCACTAAGGGACACGACATGTTTCTCCAGGACAGCTGGCAACCGTACTCTCTCTCTGAGCAAGGATTGGGGCCCTGCTGAGCACGTTACAGGTGAACAGGAGGGGGGGAGATGCCCTAGACAGAAGGAGGGGGGGAGATGGCCTAGACCAGGGTTAGTCAAACTGCGGCCCTCCAGATACCATGGACTACAATTCCCAGAAGCCCCTGCCAGCATTTGCTGGCAGGGGCTTCTGGGAATTGTAGTCCATGGACATCTGGAGGGCCGCAGTTTGACTACCCCTGGCCTAGACAGCTGCAAGCTTAAACATGACGGAGGCAAAAGACTTCATTCACAGGGTTGCCAACGTCCAGGCGGCAGGTGGAGGCCTCCTGGGATTTCAAAGGCTTTCCAGGGGACAGAGATCAGTTCCCCTGGAGCAAAGGGCTGCTTTGGAAGGTGGACTTAGGGATGCCAACCTCCAGATGGGACCTGGAGATCCACTGAAATTACAGCTCGTCTCCAGACTAAAGAGATCCGTCCCCCTGGAGGAAAAGGCTGCTTTGGAAGGCATATTTAGGGATGCCATCCTCCAGGCAGGACCGGGGGATTTCCTGGAATGACAGCTCATCTCCAGGCACTAGAAATCAGTTCCCTTGGAGAAAGGGGCTGCTTTGGAAGGTGGAGTTAAGTATGCCATCCTCCGGGGAGGACCTGGGATCCCTGGAATGACAGCTCATCTCCAGGCGACAGAGATTAGTTCCCCTGGAGAAAAGGGCTGCTTTGGAGGGGGGACTCTGTGACATTCTACCCTCCTGAGGTCCCTTCCTTCTCCAAATCCCCTCCTGCCCAGGCTCCACTTCCCAAATCTACAGGTATTTCCTACCCCAGACCCAGTCATTCCCCACCAGGGCAAACATCTCAGGCTTAGACCCCACTCTAGGCCTGGTCCCCAAGGCAGCCAGCTGGCTTGCCAACCTTCAGACGGGGCCTGGAGTTCTCCTGAGATGACGGCCTCCCAGGTGACAACTTCCCCTGGGGGTGATGGCAGCTTTGGAGGGTGAGATCTGTGGCAACTCCCTGCACTGCCCCTCCTGCCTTTCTCAAACTTCCAGCTGCAATCGGCAGCCCCAACCACTGTCTGTCTTTAGTGTACATTACTATATTTCCTATATACCTGGAAGTTCTGCTTAGCTATAATGGGTTTCCTCCGTGTGTGTCTCAGTGTGTGTGCGGCTCCAAGGCCCACAGTGGCCGTTCTGTGGCTTCACTCCCTGGCATCTTGTGGCTGGCTCAACCTTGGCAATGGCACCTCCCACCTCATGCCGGAATTCCAGAGATACCTACGGGCTCAAAAGGTTGGAAGGGGGCTTGCTATAGGAAGAAGCCCACACCCCATTTTCTGTCCCCAGGGTTCCTTGAATGGGATACATGACCGTAGTTTCTACGCAACCAACACTGTTTGGTGTTCCTGAGCAGATTGGATCCTGGTCTGTCAGCCTTGCGTCTACAACTAACTACTAATCTACCTTCTCTACATGTATATGCTACTTTCTCCACCTGTATATCCTACTTTCTCCATGTATATTTTCTCCACCTCTATACGCTACTTTCTCCAACTACTAATCAACTTTCTCCACCTGTATATGCTACTTTCTCCACCTGTATATGCTACTTTCTCCATGTATATTTTCTCCACCTCTATATGCTACTTTCTCCAACTACTAATCAACTTTCTCCACCTGTATATGCTACTTTCTCCACTTGTATGATACTTTCTCCACCTGTATATGCTACTTTCTCCACCTGTATATGCTACTTTCTCCACTTGTATGATACTTTCTCCAACTGTATATGCTACTTTCCCCAACTGTATACACTACTTTGACCACCTGTATATGCTGCTTCCTCCACTTTCTGTATATTTGTAGAAGAAACAGATTTTAATTAAGGCTCCTGAGCTCTCTCTCTCTCCCTCTCCTTCTCCCTCCTCCAAAAGATGCTTGGCCAGCAGAAGGTCCCCTGAGAGGGGGGCACCGAAGCCACCCTTGCCCCCCTCCCCCAGCGTCTC
This sequence comes from Paroedura picta, assembly GCA_003118565.2. NCBI lineage: Eukaryota > Metazoa > Chordata > Lepidosauria > Squamata > Gekkonidae > Paroedura > Paroedura picta. The sequence continues at coordinate 174,642,491 of BDOT02000001.1, forward strand.
CTCCCCCTTCATCCGTGGGTGCTCAACAGGACTTCCAGCCAGCACGGGCAAGAGGTGATGAACCGGCGGGAGTAACTTGGCCCCCAGCCTTTGGTGAAGCTGATCCGGACGGCGTGGGTGTCGCATGGCCCCTCGTTCGGCTCCCGCCGCCCCTCCAGGCTGCTCGCGTGCTCGTAGTCGAAGGCCTTGATGGAGTAACCGGGAAGGATCTTGTGAACGGCCGGGCCCAGGGTAGGGGAGCTGAGGAACATGGGGCGGTCGCTGCGGTTGTAGGCCCAGACGCTGCCTTCTTCCCAGCTGAGGGTCAGGCCTTGGCCGATCTTGCCCCGCGCACGCCGGACGGCCTGGCTGCGGCTCCGGGACGCCAGCTGAGCCACGCAGAAGCCGTTGCCTGCCGGGAGCTCGGAGAAGATGTTCACGAAGTCGTTGTGGACGGGGTAGAGCCTCCCCACCCGCAAGCGGTACTCCCAGTAGGCCAGTTTGCACCAGTAGCCATCTTTGAGAGAGTGCCGAGAGAGGCTCGTGTCTGCGGAAGGAGAAGCAAGGAGCGGGTGAATCCTTGGGATGTTTATTTCATTTATTCATATTTATTTCTTAGATTTTTATCTACAGGTTCCCAAAGGTCCCCCCCCCCCCTCAAAAAGACAAGATTGGCCTTTCCTTGGGTTTGCCAACCTCCAGGTGATGGCTGGAGAGACCTCCTGGGTTTACAACTGTTCTGCAGTTGACAGAGATCAACCCCCCTGGAGAAAATGGCCAGTTTGGAAGGTGGGTCTGTGGCCTTATAGCCCATTACAGTCCCTCCCCCTCCCAACCCCCAAGTGTTTCTATACCCCACTTTTCGCTTCCTCTAAGGAGTCTCAAAGTGGCTTACAGTCGCCTTCCCTTCCTCTCCCCTCAACAGGCACCCTGTGAGGGAGGTAGGGCTGAGAGACAGAACTGTTCTGTGAGAACAAGCCAGAGGCATCAAACTCATTAAAAAGAAGAGTTGGTTCTTATATGCCGCTTTTCTCTATCCAAAGGAATCTCAAAGTGGCTTACAGTCACCTTCCCTTTCCTCTCCCCACAACAGACACCCTGTGAGGGAGGAGAGGCTGAGAGAGCCCTGAGATTACGGAAGAAGAAGAAATGGTTCTTATATGCTGCTTTTCTCTACCCAAAGGAGTCTCAAAGCAGCTTACAGTCGCCTTCCCTTTCCTCTCCCCACAACAGACACCCTGTGGGGTGGGTGAGGCTGAGAGAGCCCTGAGATTACTGCCCGGTCAGAACAGCTTTATCAGTGCTGTGGTGAGCCCAAGGTCACCCAGCTGGCTGCATGTGGGGGAGCAGGGAATCTCGCCAGATTAGAAGTCCGCACTCCAAACTGACTCTTGGTGTTATAAGAGCCAGATCTGACTCAAATGTCATTTCGTCAGGCCAGGCTACATGTGCCACAAAACATAAAGCCAGGTAGAAATGACAAACTCGATTGATGTGATATTTGCACTCAAAATACAAGCCAAAACACCGGATTCCCAGGCGTAAAAGCCACTGATGTGCTGGGGAATCCACCAAAGCCCCGAGAAATGTGTTAAGTCATATGCAAGACTAGCAGTTTTTTTCCGAGGAGGGGGGAGTAATCTTACATTTCCATACTCATTAGTGACTTTGTATATATAGCATTTTTAGGACATGAGTCATTGTCCTTTCAAATAAATAAGGTAATTTTTCAGCACAGCCTCCTCCCCAAAAGCCAGATTTGCTCTTTGTTTCCCTACCTCTGAGGAGCTTGAAGGACACCGAACTTCCTCCTCCCCCCCATCGGTGACAACAAGCCTGCAAGGCGGGCCAGCCTGAATGAATGGCCCCGAGTGACCCAGACAACAGGGTTCTTGCTCGGGGAGGGTGGCCCTCCTGGGTCCCCTCCTTTCCCACAGAAGTGGCCAGGTGAAGAAGAAGTCCTGATGGAGAGGCTGTTTCCGAAACCCCCAAATAAATTGTGCTTCCTGTCTTCCCACAAAGAGACCCCCTGCACTGTGCATGACACTCACCACCCCCTCGCTCACCCACTATAACCTGCCACCCCCTTGAGCCTTCACAGAATCAGCCTCTCCGTCGGCTATCCAGCCTCTGTTTAAAAATCTCCAAAGATTTTTCTCCCTTCCTCTCCCCACAATAGGCACCCTGTGGGCTCTGTGGGGCTGAGAGAGCTCTAAGAGAACTGCTCTGCGACAACATCTCTGCAAGAGCTGTGACTGGACCAAGTTCACCCAGCTGGCTACATGTGGAGGAGGGAGCGGTGAATCGAACCCGGCTCTCCAGATTAACCACCACCTCACCTTCTTTGTATTATTCGCCTCAGAAGATTGATTTTGCTTGTTCGTCACCACCTGGATGTTGGCAACCCACCCTGGAACCCCACAGCTCCTGCCACCTGGGGCACTTCCCACGCCAGCCCTGCGGGCCTTCCTCTACGTTGGGGAAAGCGTGAGCAATCAACTCTGCTCTTTCTGGACCCCTTCTGAACGGGATCTCCTCGAGGGAAGTCTGAAGGGAGACAGAGCCTGTGGCGCAGGCACCAACTCAAGTGTGCGCGGCTCCAAAAACTGAAACATCCTGGGACAACAACGGCCGGGGGTTCCCACGAGAGCCCCGGCCCATGCGGCAGGAGCTGTGAGCCAGCACGTAGGCCGGGGACACCACGCCGGGGCCACGTCGTCGTCAGGCGGGCCGGAGGGGAAGCAGAGTCGAGAGGCGCCGGCTGCGCTCAGATGTGGTGGTGTGGGCCAGGCGCCAGAGGCCGGCTTCGCTTTGTACGTCAAGACATATTGTCTGTGACTCCACGGGCCGTGCTTCCTCTGGGCGGGCGAGAACCAGAAATAACCGGGGGCAGCCGTTTGTTCTCTCCCCCTTCTTTCTCAGGAAGGCCTTCGGCTGGGCTCCTCCCTGGCGGCTTTTCCTCCTTCTGGGAGGGGGGGAGGAGCACCCAGTCACAGGACCGTCCACTAGAAGCATGTACAGTGGACGCGGGCTAGGTTTCGTTCTGAAGTTTTTCAGACATCTCTTGACCACCAGGGAAAGAACTGCTGTTTTTTACACCCCGTTTTCCCCTACCCGTCCCAATCCGGGGCACAAACGCCTTTCTCCCTTCCTCTCCCCACAATAGGCACCCTGTGGGCTCGGTGGGGCTGAGAGAGCTCTAAGAGAACTGCTCTGCGAGGACATCTCTGCAAGAGCTGTGACTGGCCCAAGGTCACCCAGCTGGCTACATGTGGAGGAGGGAGCGGGGAATCGAACCCGGCTCTCCAGATTAGAGCCCGCCTCTCTTAACCACGACACCATGCTGAGATAAGGTTAGCCAGAAATGCTGATTCTGTGGACTTAGGCAGATTGTAAGTAGATGGGCAGAAGGGACTGTGTCTGAGCTTGGCTCCTGTGGTTGTTTTTGCATGTCCACCAGACCAAACTGGCCAGTGATTCTGGTTTTTTTGGAAGGGGGGGGCATCATCTGGACATGGAATTGGGTTCTTCACTGTGGCTGGGCAGGTAGCTGTGAATTTCCTGCATTCTGCAGGGGTGGACTAGATGATCCTGGAGGTCCCCCCTTCCAACTCCATAATTCTATGATTCTAAGACATGACCTGGTGCTACCATGAGGCCGTCCTGGCAGTGGTGCTGGGCCACCATTCAAGAGGGCCTGGGTTCAAAAAGTGACAATCCCCATGAGTTTCCCAGATAGAAAGAAGGGCCCTTAGAGAGGACTGAAATCCAGGGGGCCCAAGTTCAAATCCCCACTTGGGCTCTGGGAACTCCACCTCTCTCGGACCCAGCTGGCTCATGGTGTTTTACAGAATAATCTTTAAAGCCCTATAAAATAAAATACATACAAAAATACAAATACAATACAAACTGGCAGTAAAACCTGGGGGCTTCTGGCGATGTCCGGCCTATGGGACCTGATCTTGGCCAGCCTTGGGCCGCTCACACACTCCCATCCTAGCCTACCTCACAGGGTTGTTGTGAGGGAAAAAACGGAGGAGAGGAGAAGGATATAATAACCCACTTCGGGCCCCCACTGGGGAGGAAAGCGAGGTTTAGATTAATTAAAGAAACTCAATCAATTAAATCAATCGGCATCTTCCACAAAATTTGATACTGCTGAAGATTAGTTGAAAGCCCGGTGTTTATTTAGTCCGCTCCCCAACAAAAAATGTCGTGAGCAAGGTGCATTTTTAGGCACATGGGAGGCACATTTCCAAATCTGTGCTTTGACAAGAGCGCTCCTTAGAGAGGAGGAGGAGGAGGAGGAGGAGGAGGAGGAAGGAGGAAGAAGAAGAAGAAGAAGAAGAAGAAGAAGAAGAAGAAGAAGAAGAAGAAGAAGAAGAAGAAGAAGAGTTGGTTCTTCTATGCCAACTCTGGAGTCTTCGGGGATGGAGCTTGGAGTGAGAAAGAGCAGGATATGGTGTGGGGAGGGACCTCCCTGGAGCATAATGCGATGGGCAGGGGAACTTGCCCGGCCACCTGAGCTGGAGTGTCTCAGAAGCCCTGAAGCCACAAGTACCCAAATAAAGAGTGAGTGTGGTGTTGTTGTTGAGCTAGGATTTCAGAGGGCTGGGTTTGAGTCTCCATTCTGCCATGAAGATTGGTCAGTCACATCAGGCCAGACTCTCTCTCTCTCTCTCACCCTCCCCCTTTCTCTCTGTCACTCATACACACACGCATACACACACTCATACACACACACACCCTCACCTACCTAGCAGGAAATACCCAGTTCAATCCCTAGTATCTCCAATTAAAAAGGACCAGGCAGTATGTCCCTGGTGGCTCAGCAGCAGAGCCTCTGCTTGGCATGCAGAAGGTCCCCGGATCAATCCCCAGCATCTCCAGTGAAAAGGTTCAGTGAATGTCGGACTGGGCCCCTGTAGGGCCCCTGCCAGTCTGGGTAGACAATACCAACCTGGACAGACCAGGGATCTGGTTCAGTATCAGGCATTTTCATGGCTCTGCTTTCCTAGGACTTGAAAACAGGTTCTGGACTGACCACCCCACAGCAGGTCTCACTTCTTGCAAAGCCCCCATCAATCCCCCCCATCCATCTCACCTTGCCAGACTTTGCGCTTGTTGTCCAAGGTGCTGGGACCCTTTGAGGGGACGGCAAAGGGGGAGGTCTTGCAGTACGGGGGTGGAGGAGTTTCTGGAAGAGGGGGGAAAGGAGGACAGGTGTTAATTCTCAGCAGCAGGCATCCCCTGGGCCTGTCACGGAACAGCCACGGTGTTATGGGACCCTGCATGACAAGCAGAGACACTTTGCAGGACCACTTCCAAGGGGCCCAATAGTCTGATTCGGTCAACATGTTTTGGGAGGGGCTCAACTCAGGGCTAGAGCCTCCGCTTGACATGCAGAAGGGCCCACGTTCTCCTCATCTGAATCAGCCCCCACTTGTTGGTCGTTCCAGCCCCAGAGAAGCGCACCTGGCCTTGACCAAGGCCAGGGCCTTTTCGGTCCTAGCCCCTACCTGATGGAATGAGCTCACGGAAGAGCCACAGGCCCTGCGGGGGCTTCCAGCATTCTACACGGCCTGCAAGACGGAGCTCTTCCACCAGGTCTATGGTTGAGGCCAGGGCAGTGAGGAAGATCTGATTGGGGCTCTCCTGGCACTAGGTAACGTTAAGATAATCTATTATCTACGCCCCCCCTCTTCCTACTCCCTTTAACACGTGTTTTACTGGGGGGATGGGAGATGGAGTAGTACCGCCATGTTTGTTATGGTTTTGTTTGTTGTATGATTCTCTGTGTCCTTGGATTGTTTTAATGGGGTTTTATTGGGGTTTTACAATTTGTAACCCATCACGAGCCGGTCTCGTGGAAATAAATAAAATCATCATCATCATCATCATCATCATCATCATCATTAATGTGGACCTGTTGGAGGAATCTAACATCCAGCAGATCCCATAGTGGGCAGCCCCATTGGTCCCTTGCACCAAAAACAAACAGGAATACAATAATGTTTGACCTCCAAGATTTGAGACTGGTAGGGCCTTCAAAGCCAACAAGATAGACAGCACATGAGCTTTCAGGGGTGTCAGAGCTCCCTTCATCAGATGCAAGTAGGAATGGAGATCCCAGAATCCTTATATCCAACCTTTGCTTGAAGACTGCCAGTGAGGGGGAGCTCACCACCTCCTTAGGCAGCCTATTCCACTCCTGAACTACCCTGACTGTGAATTTTTTTCCCTGATATCTAGCCTATATCGTACTTGAAGTTTAAACCCATTACTGTGTGTCCTCTCCTCTGCAGCCAACAGAGGTTGATGTCACAAGGTCGATGGATTCCCACTCTACACAGCTGAATGAGGCACCTTCTATTGAGATAGATCAAGATGGGTAGCCAGGTGTTGGTAGGAAAGATCCAGAATCCAGCAGCACCTTCAAGGGTACCAAGATTTGTGGCAGGGAAGGAGCTTTTGGGATGTACTGGGGGGGGGGGCTCATGGGTATCACAGTCCAAGGACATCTGGAGAGTCACAGTTTGGCCACCCCTGCCTTAAAGACTAATCAGACTAATTGTGGCAGGGGAGGAGCTTTTGTGAGTCGCTGCTCACTTTTTCAGAGACAGCTAGAACATGAGTCCATCTGGCCTTATATTTTGGAGAGTGATACGATTTCAAATGCTGAATGACAATAGTGGTCAAGTACAGTCTCAAAGGGGGAGAAGAAAATGCTGAATTGCAACTGCTCACGAAGCTCAAGACAATGCATCCTCCTGGACTAAATAAAGACCTAGGTTTCCTGTCTCATTTCCATTGCTGATTACTCCACACCTGCAAGAATAGTGAATATCCTTGTGCAGTGGCAGCAGCTACTTCCAATGCAACATTAAAAAAAAAAAAACTAGCAGGCCCCAGGATATGTGCCGGTGGGTACCATAGGTCCCCGGGCACCCCCAAATATTGCTGTTGGCCAAATCTCCCAGTTTCCTACTCACCAGGGGTAGCGAGACGGCTGAGATGGTGCGGGTTGCAGCAGTGGGCAGCGCCTTCGCCCCCAGGGCTCCTGCAGCAGCTCAGGCGCTTGAGTTCATGCAGGTGGCACACGTCTGGCCAGCGGTACAGGCGGCACAGGAGCAGCGGGGCGGGCAGGCCCAGCTTGGTCCCTCGCGGCTCCACCCAGACGCAGCCCAGCTCGCCTGCTCCGCGGCTCTCCACTGCCTGCAGCAGCAGCTCCAGCTCGGTGTCCTTCAGCTTCTTGAAGAGGGCGTGAGCGGCCGGTTTCAGGGCCCCGGGGCTGTCGTCCGGGCCGGGCGTGGTACAGCGAAGCCTCCAGAGCCTCTGTATTAAGCTGGCTCGGCGCGGACGGAACATGAGGCTGGAAGAAGCCAGGAAACAACAAGACGAATCAGGGGTTGGTGCGATTTCTGAAAACGCAGGCTTGGCTCCTCTCTTGAGTTTCACCCCCAGTTCGCAAGCTGGCAAGCGTTTTACAAATCTAAAATAGCTCGTTATAGACCGTGCAGATGTCGAGGGCCTTTTGAAAGGGGGCCTTTCCTGCAATGCAGGGGTTGTCAAACTGCGGCCCTCCAGATGTTCGCGGACTACAATTCCCACGAGCCCCTGCCAGCATTTGCTGGCAGGGGCTCATGGGAACTGTAGTCCACGGGCATCTGAAGGGCCGCAGTTTGACTACACCTGCTGTGATGCTTCAAACAACAGGGAATCCCCCCCCCCCCTTTCATCTGAGGGTCTTAGTCTGAAAATACTCAGCATCCTTCCACATGTCCAAGGAGTTTTGCATTTTCCTTTTGGATACAAAGTACCGGCATGAACCACTGATGGCCTTGGTCTGGTTTATCTTCAAGAGAGGCTCTCAGCCGTTATCTTCCGGAATGCCTCTTTCTGAATGCATGAAGCTGCCTTATATCGAATCAGTCCCTCAGTCTGTTAAGGTCAGCATTGTCTACTCAGACCAGCAGCTGCTCCCCAGGGTCCCAGGTGAAAGAATTCCACATCACCTTCTGCCTGTCACATTTTAATTGGAGATGCTGGGGATTGAACCCGCGACCTTCGGCATGCAAAGCACAGGCTCTTCCACTGAGCCACAGCCCCTAACCAGACTTATATGAGGACCTGCCACCAGCACATGTGCTTTGAGGTCATCAAAATGGGCCTGTCTCTGTCCCATCGTTGTTAGAGGGGTAGACTTGTCAGCAACAAGGAAAAAGGGGGCTTTTGGTGGTAGAATTCCCTTCCTAAGGAGGCCTACCAGCTCTTTTCCTTTTATTGGTTTTGTTACCCGCCACGAGTCTACAGAGAGTGGCAAGATATAAATTGAATTTTTCTACGAAGCCTCTGGGCAGGGCAAGACAGTAACAGCTATCCTTTCCCCAAGCAGCTGATATTCACGGGTATGCTGCCTCTGAATATGGAGGCTCCACACATCTAGTGACTCAGAAAGGTTGTGTTGGGGGGGAGGACATCCTAGTGTCAGGCCTTCCCTTGTGGGATCCTGTAGAGCAGGGGTAGTCAACCTGTGGTCCTCCAGATGTTCATGGACTACAATTCCCATGAGCCCCTGCCAGCATTTGCTGGCAGGGGCTCATGGGGATTGTAGTCCACGAACATCTGGAGGACCACAAGTTGACTACCCCTGCTGTAGGGAGCCATATCACCCCTTGCCAACCCCCCTCCTCTTCCTGAGCCTCCTGATAAAGGAGTGGGGGGTGATCTGAATGTGTCACATACCTAGAAGCATGGGAAACCTTTGGAAACACACCCGAGCCTGCCCTTGCTCTCAAAAACGGATCTGAAAGCAGGTATCTGCCATATCTGCTCGAAGTCCAAGGCAAGCAGAATGACATTGCAAGAGTGCACTTTCGGCTAAACATCCGGAAGAAGTTCCTGACAGTTGGAACAGTTCCTCAGTGGAACAGGCTTCCTCGGGAAGTGGTGGGTTCTCCTTCTTTGGAAGTTTGTAAGCAGAGGCTAAATAGTCATCTGACAGAAATGCTGATCCTCTGAATTTAGGCTGATAGTGAGTGGGTGGGCAGAAAGGACTGTCAGTGCTTGGCTCTTGTGGCCTGTTCTTCCACGCCCAGGGAAATGCTGATTGCCACTTTCGGATAAGAAGGTGAATTTCATAGAATCATAGAATCACAGTGTTGGAAGGGTCCATAGAGGCCATCTAGTCCAACCCCCTGCTCAACGCAGGATCAGCCCAGAGCATCCTAAAGCATCCAAGAAAAGTGTGTATCCAACCTTTGCTTGAAGACTGCCAGTGAGGGGGAGCTCACCACCTCCTTAGGCAGCCTATTCCACTGCTGAACTACTCTGACTGTGAAAATTTTTTTCCTGATATCTAGTCTATATCGTTGTACTTGTACTTGTAGTTCAAACCCATTACTGTGTGTCCTCTCCTCTGCAGCCAACAGAAACAGCATCCTGCCCTCCTCCAAGTGACAACCTTTCAAATACTAAAAGAGGGCTATCATGTCCCCTCTCAACCTCCTTTTCTCCAGGCAGAACATTCCCAAGTCCCTCAACCTCTCTTCATAGGGCTTGGTCTACCAGGCCAGAATGACCAGTGATCCTCATTGGGGTGGGGCATCATCTGGGCATGGAATTGGGGTCCCTGTGGGTGGACAGGTAGTTGTAAATTTCCTGCATTCTGCAGGAGGGTTGGACTAGATGATCCTGGAGGTCCCTTCCAACTCTGATTCTACTTTCGCCAATCGACGCATGGATTCAGTCGCACAACAAAGACATTCAGCAGAACAATTCTGGGAAGACATTTTGATGCAAACAGAGCCAGCTTGGTGTAGTGGTTAGGAGTGCGGACTTCTAATCTAGAGAGTCGGGTTTGATTCCGCACTCCCCCACATGCAGCCAGCTGGGTGACCTTGGGCTCACCACGGCACTGATAAAGCTGTTCTGACCGAGCAGTGATATCAGGGCTCTCTCAGCCTCACCTCCCTCAAAGAGTGTCTGTTGTGGGGAGAGGAAAGGGAAGGCGATTGGAAGCCGCTTTGAGACTCCTTTGAGAGAAAAGCGGCATATAAGAACCAACTCTTCTTCTTCTTCTTCAGTGACGCATACTGATAGCAGTGGACAATGTCGGAGTTCACCTGAGCCTGGGAACTCCCACCACACACACATCACTTCCTGGCAGTGTCCCCCTTAAGCTGTATGCATGAGCCGGAAGCCCCGCTCAGCAGGAGTCAGGAGCTGTTCAGGGTCTTGGCCGGCCGTTTCAAGATCCAGGTGGTTCTCTTCTCCTCAGGATGTGAACTGCTGCACTCAGTAGGGGGAGGAGTAGTGGGGAAACATTGCACCCCAATAATCTCCCTCGCTAGCATACACAAGCCAGTTAAAAACTATATCACCTAGGCTTACTTGTAGTAAATGCAGAAAAGCGGGGTTTATTGTACCCCGCTTTTGAAGAAGAAAAAGAAGAGTTGGTTCTTATATGCCGCTTTTCCCTACCCAAAGGAGGCTCAAAGCGGCTTACAGTCACCTTCCCTTTCCTCTCCCCACAACAGACACCCTGTGAGGTGGGTGAGGCTGAGAGAGCCCTGAGATTACTGCTCAGTCAGAACAGATTGATCAGTGCTGTGGCGAGCCCAAGGTCACCCATTCGATTGACTCAGGTAGGTCACCCTGAGAGAGCTCTGAGAGAACTGAGACTGGCCCAAGGCTACCAAGCTGGCTGCATGTGGGGAGTGGGGAACCAAACTCAGGTCTCTGAATTAGAGGCCAACACTCTTAACCACTACACCAAGTAGCAGGCATCTTATCTGCAAGGGGTCAGTTTCAATATGAATCTCTGAGTGACCTTTTCTGGAACATCAGAAGAGCCCTGCTGGATCAAGTTCAGCATCCTGTTTCTCACCATGGCCTTTGAGAAGACACAAAGGCAGCCAAGGGACCAAGCCCTATGAGGGACTCGGAAATGTTCAGCCTGGAGAAAAGGAGGTTGAGAGGGGACATGATAGCCCTCTTTAAGTATTTGAAAGGTTGTCATTTGGAGGAGGGCAGGATGCTGTTCCCATTGGCTGCAGAGGAAAGGACACGCAGTAATGGGTTTAAACTTCAAGTACAACAATATAGGCTAGATATCAGGGAAAAAATGTTCACAGTCAAAGTAGTTCAGCAGTGGAATAGGCTGCCTAAGGAGGTGGTGAGCTCCCCCTCACTGGCAGTCTTCAAGCAAAGGTTGGATACACACTTTTCTTGGATGCTTTAGGATGCTTTGGGCTGATCCTGCGTTGAGCAGGGGGTTGGACTAGATGGCCTCTATGGCCCTTCCAACTCTATGATTCTATGATTCTATGATTTTCTCTGCCCTGCAAAGAGATATTCTAAGACACAATGCGTCTGAACGTGAAGGTTCTATCTATTGAGGTCTCAAGCCTAGCAGACTAGCCGTGGCGAGCGGAAGGAATTGTGTTTGGATGATCCTAGGTTTTATGAATGTGCCAAGAAAAGGAACCTTGCGCATTTTTTCCCCCACAGACCTACAGGCAAAACAGAACTAGGAAAATTGGCACCTGCCTATAAAACGAGATCGTCTAATGCAGGGGTAGTCAAACTGTGGCCCTCCAGATGTCCATGGACTACAATTCCCAGCAAACGCTGGCAGGGGCTCATGGGAAGTGTAGTCCCTGGACATCTGGAGGGCCACAGTTTGACTACCCCAGGTCTAATGGATGCAGCGCTACACCAGACAGGCAGTGACTCTCCAGGAACTCAAAGAGAAATTGTATGTGGCGGAAAATGCTAATATCAGTAAACATCAAATAACACACTTGACAGAGCTTCTTCCTTCCGTGGAACTCCCTAACTCCCTAAGGCTCAGGGCGGTTCACATTAAACAGAACAGAAACAGTGCAGATAACTTAGATTAACAATAAGGAATGAAGTGAAACAACAAGCAACATGGAACAGTAGAAAAATGTGGGAAAAATTAAATTAACTCCTACCGATAGCCCAGTGGGTTGGGTGGAATTATGGTGGGTGCCATAGGAGGGGGCTCAGGAGGAGGGCCCTTGGGAAGTGGTGGTACAGGTAGACCTCAACCAAATGCCTGGTGGAGGAGCTCCCTTTTGCAAGCCCTGCGGAACTGTTCAAGTCCCATCAGGGCCCTGATCTCCTCGGGAAGCTCGTTCCACTAGGTGGGGGCCAAGATGGAAAAAGCTCTGGCCCTGGTTGAGGTCATAGAATGATAGAACCATAGAATCATAGAGTTGGAAGGGGCCATACAGGCCATCTAGTCCAACCCCCAGCTCAACGCAGGATCAGCCCTAAGCATCCTAAAGCATCCAAGAAAAGTGTGTATCCAACCTTTGCTTGAAGAGTGCCAGTGAGGGGGAGCTCACCACCTCCTTAGGCAGCCTATTCCACTGCTGAACTACTCTGACTGTGAAATTTTTTCCCCTGATATCTAGCCTATATCGAAGTTTAAACCCATTACTGCGTGTCCTCTCCTCTGCAGCCAACAAGCGAGCTTCCCTGGGGCCAGGGATCACCGGGAAGCTGGAAGTGCTGGAGCGTAAGGCTTTTTCAGGGGTGTAAACAGAGCAGCGATCCTTCAGGTACGCTGGGCCCAGATTGCATATGGCCTGAAAGGTGATAACCAGAACCTTGAGTCTGATCCAGAATTCAGCTGGAAGCCAGCACAGCTGCTGGAAGATGGGCTGAATGTGGGACCTTCGAGGCCCCACGCAAAGCCTTGCGCTCTGCACATGCTAATAAGCTGGAGGTCCCTGGCCTGCAGGATGTTTGCCTGGCCTCGACCAGGGCCAGGGACTTTTTGGTCCTGGACCCCGTCTGGTGGACTGAGTTCCCAGGAGAGCTGAGGGCTCTGACGAAACTGTCAAAGTTCCGTGAGGTCTGCAAAACGGAGCTCTTCCGCCAGGCGTTCAGTTGAGGCCGACAAAAAAATCTTGCCCCTCCTCCAAATGCCTGACTGGAACAACAACCTGGAGATGACAACCAGGGGGTAGAAGGGTAGGTTTGAATTGGTGGTGGCTGTGGTTATGGGGGGGGGGTTTAAGGCGAAATGTTATTGCACTGTATTTTCATTGTTTTAGCCATGGTTGTAAGCCACTGTGAGCTGGCAGGGCCAGCAGCTGCAACTAGTAAGCAAGCAAGCCAGCAAATAAATAAATAAATAATAAAAATAAACAATTGAAAGCAGAATTTGCTTGAACAAAACCGAACTGAAAATGTTCTGGTATGTACCTTTTCAGTTCAGTTCAGTAAAGCTATAAACGAACAATCCCACAAATCAGCAATGTATACAAAAGGAGAAATTTCTAGGACCTACAGCGGACCCTTTTCACACTATATGCTACTTGACCCATTCACTGGAGATGCTGGGGATTGAACCCGAGACTTTCTGCATGCTGAATAAATCCCCTGCCATTGAGTCACAACCTCTGAACGAGGGTTGGGGTGTATCCTCACCCCTCTATTTGGTCACCCACCTTGGCACATAATGTACAGGAAGAGGCACAGGTGTTCCAGCATGCCAGAGTGTATGTGCAAGGATATCATGTACTATGAGGCATTTAGAGACACACTCATCTATGTGTTCAACCCGCCCCCCATCTCCCCCAATAAGCAGTGGCACATAGGCAGAGGGGTAAGGGGCCCTGCGCAAAGCCAGCTTTGAGGAGTTACTCACTGTGGAAGCAAGGGGTGGGTGAACACACCGCTGGGTGCAGACCCGCTAGGAGACCGGGACGGCTGAGCTCCAGGACTTCCTGACTGGGCTTTTTCTTTCGGGCTGTTCCCTCCCCTCCCTTCCCTGGTCCAGCCTCTCTGTGTGGGAGCCAGTGGCCACAGGAGGAAAGGGGAGGGCTGGAAAAGCCTTGGTCTGGAGACTGGGGGGGGGGGGGGGG
>BDOT02000001.1:174669527-174712262 GCA_003118565.2 Paroedura picta
GGACTGGAGGGACCCTCCCTGGTCTGACCCAGCAGGGCTCTCCTGTGTCCTTATGAGGGGAAGGCCTCGGCCTCCCTTCCCTGTTGCTGGCCCTGCAGAGGGACTGGCTGGCCCCTGGGTAAGGCAGGAGGCTGGACTGGAGGGACCCTCCCTGGTCTGACCCAGCAGGGCGTTTAGAAGGACCCTCACTGGTTCAGCTGTGGAACTGACTGCTTAATAAGGCAGTGAGCTCCCCTATACTGGTGGTCTTTAAGCAGTGGCTGGGCAGATACTCATAACGGATGCTTGAGCAGGGGGTTGGCCTAGAGGGCCTGTAGGGACCTTCCAACTCTAAGGTTCTATAAAATTAGTGCTCTTCAGTTTGGAGAAGACTGATGGTGATATGATGGAAGTTCACAAAATTAAGCGTGGGATAGAGGAGGGAAAGACTTTTGCCCCTTTCTCACAATACAAGAAGTCGTGGGCACGCCATGACATTGATGAGCAGGAGGCCTTGAAGAGGAGTCCTTCACCCAGTCACGAACATGTGGCATTCCCTGCTGCAGGAACTGGTGACAGCTATAAGTCTACACAACTTCAAGAGGGGATTGGAGAAACACCTGGAGCAGAGTCCATCCGTGCCTCTTAGCCACAAGATATAGAAGTGATCTGGGGAAGTGATGCTTTCTTTTCTTGGTGCTGGGGAGAAGCAACAGTGGGTGGGCTTCTGGAGTTCGGGCCCCACTGGTAGACCTCCCAATGGCTCCTAGGTTTGGGCCACTGTGCAACACAGAGTGTTGGACTGGATGGGCCATCGGCTTGATCCAATATGGCTTCTCATATGTTCTGATGTGTGTTCACATCTTTTTATTGGTGCGTGTTAGCATGAAATTAAAAAAAATTTCACCATACAAACGTCTTCTGCCGTTTGGGCATTTGATGCTGCCCTAAGAGCACAACCAAGAAATCAGAAGACGATTGAAGGGCAGCCAGGAAGGAATTCACAAAGATCTTTAAGGACAAGGCAGGACTCTTGGAGACCAAGATCCACCTAAGTCATCATGTTCCCCATTCCTATGTGTGGACGAGAAGGCTGGAGAATGTGGAATGTTAAGAGAAAGAAAGCAGGTTCAATTTGCAATGGGGTTCTAGAGCAAGCTGAGCCTGAATTTTTTCTAGAAGTGAAAACAACAAAACTATCATACGTTGGTCACTTTGTTAGAAGACTCACTGGAAAAGGCAATGCTAGGCAAAGTTGTGCGTGGTGCAGTGATTAAGAGCCACTGTGGTGGTTAAGAGTGGCAGCTTCTAAACTGGTGAGCCGGGTTTGATCCCCCACTTCTTCGCATGCAACCAGCTGGGTGATCTTGGGTTCGTCAAAGCCCTGTTAGAGCTTCTCTAGAGCAGGGGTAGTCAACCTGTGGTCCTCCAGATGTTCATGGACTACAATTCCCATGAGTCCCTGCCGGATACTGGCAGGGGAACTCCTGGAGATTTAGGGATGGAGTCAGGGGAGGACAAGGACCCTTTTCTCCAGGGAACTGATCTCTGTAGTCTGGAGATGAGCTGTAAAACCGGAAGGTCCTCAGGTCCCGTTTGAAGAAAAAGAAAATGGTACAGGCTAAAAGTTTTTTTCTTCCTTTTATTCAGATTGAGCCAGAGCAGGATCCGGATACAGAAACTGTTCTCAAAACCAGATTTTCAACAGTGGCTCACAAATAAATTCTTGACAAGTGTTCCCATATCCTTATTTTCTAGAGAAGTGGTTCTCAACCTTCCTGATCCCGCGACCCTTTAATACAGTTCCTCATGTTGCGGTGACCCCCAACCATTAAATTATGCAAGGGTTCTTTCGCAGAAATTAAACTGAAACCGAGGTGAAGATCCATGGTTCACGATTGTATATAAATTGGTTTTTCCCCGGGGTTTCTCAGTTCAGTTCTGCCTCTTGCCCCACCATGCCGATCTCGCTCTTTTCCGCTGCTCCAGACAGACGAACGCTCTATCTCGATCAACCCCGCAAGGCTGTTGTGTGGATGGCGACCCCCTGGCCAAGCTGCTCGTCCTCGTTCAACCCCCAAAGGGCTCCCGACCCCCAGGTTCAGAACCATTGCTCTAGAGCAGGGGTAGTCAAACTGCGGCCCTCCAGATGTCCATGGACTACAATTCCCATGAGCCCCTGCCAGCGAATGCTGGCAGGGGCTCATGGGAATTGTAGTCCATGGACATCTGGAGGGCCGCAGTTTGACTACCCCTGCTCTAGAGGATTCTCTGAAGTGTATTAAAGGTAAAGGTATCCCCTGTGCAAGCACCGAGTCATGTCTGACCCTTGGGGTGATGCCCTCCAGCGTTTTCATGGCAGACTCAATACGGGGTGGTTTGCCAGTGCCTTCCCCAGTCATGAAGGGTATTATGCTACCTTTATTCACAATTCTACAGGTATCAAAGCGGTCGTCGGCTCTAAGAATCAAACGGGGGAGGTGCACGCTGTGCTCGTCCTATTCTTAAGAATTTATTTGTGAGCCACTGACGAAAATCTGGTTTAGAAAACAGTTTATGTATCTGGATTCCGTTCTGGCTCAGCCTGAATAAAAGGAAGGCAAAAACGTTCAGCCTGCACCGGTTTCTTTTTAGGTTTGGCTTCGTGCAGCTGGCAGGCCCTTTCGTTTTCAGCACCCACCTGCAGGACGGCATCCTTACCAAGGAGACGATGCAAGAACTGGAATCAACAGGATTTACTAACTTGGCCCCCTGGGCTCACTTAACGTAGGGGTGCAGCCTGCGTAGCCTCCAACTGGCTGTCATGTGGGGCAGCCCCACAGGCTGCCAGTGGGGCTGGAGAGGTTGCTGGACGGCATTCCAGTCTGCATCTGTGGAGGGGCGCTGGGGCCCGAGGGGCCCGGTTCCAGTTGTCCTCTAGGAAGGCTGAGTGTGGCTGGGGCAACCACGGCTGCCCCGAAGGGCTCAAAGGCGGGAGGTGCGTTCATCCTCTTCGTTCTCTAGCTTGTAGGCCGGCCGGTACCGTTCCCGCCCCTGGGCGTCCGTGTAGCGCAGCGCCGGGTTCTTCTGCGTGTTGTTCATGCTCCCCAGAGAAGTGTAGCTGTCAAAATTGGGGGACAAAGAAACAGAGTACAGGTCACCACTCCTGCAAGTGACGGTCTCTTTGGTAGGCTGTGGTCAACTTGAGAGTCAGTGCCGGAGACCGTTTCACAACAACTCAGTGGGGTAGGCTAAGGAGGAGCAAGACTGGTCCAAGGACCCCCAGCAGACTTCACAGGAGAGCTGGGATCTGAACTCAGAGCTCTCCAGTTCTGGCGCAGTATTCGACCCACTGCTCCACATTAACCTGCTCTCCGAAGCTTTGACTCATTGTCCTTGGGTTCAAATTCATGCTCAAGTCCCGTGGATGACACTCGGCCCATTCACAATCTCTTAACTAAACCTACCTCACTGGGCTGTTGTGAAGGCTTAAAAAATTGTGCCTGCTATGCTAGCGGATGGGAAGTCGGACTCGGAACTGGGCCTCGGACCCCGCTCAGTAGGGATGCCAGCCTCCAGGTGGGACCTGGGGATCTTCTGGAATTACAGCTCATCTCCAGATGATAGACCTCAGTTCCTCTGGAGAAAATGGGTGCACTGGAGGGGGGGTCTCTGTGGCTCTGTACCCCACTGGGGTCCCCATCTTCCCCAGGCTCCATCCCCAAATCTCCAGGAATTTCCCAACCTGGAGCTGGCAACCCCCCTCCTCCCCCTCCCAGCATCTCTTGACATCCCTACATCCAACCCTATGAAACTCCTTGGCTGTCCTTGGGCTGGGTTAAGCCTTCCTCACAGGGCTGTTGTGAAGTAGTAGAAAAACCCATGAATGACTCCGAGCTTCTGAAAGGAAGACCGGGATACGAAATACGACTTCTCATGATTAGGCTTGTCCAGTTTTAATCAACCAGCTGAATGATTTTTGAATCATTAAACCTGCATATGGTCAAAATACTAATTCGCTAAGTTAAAAACAGGCTTATTTTGTTTCTGAATGATGCCTGTGTGTATCCCAGGTCCCCAGCCTTGTTCAGCCTGTGGGCACCATTGGAGTTCTGACACAGTGTGGCGGGCGCAGCCACCAAACGGCTGCCGTAGGAGGCAGCGCCAAGTGCAAAATGGCTACAGCAGCGCCCCTTCAGTCACACAGCAACGGAGCTGCTGCCAAAGCGACATTTTAAACACTCTGCACAGCCAATCAAATTTCTAGTCACCAATCAGGAGACTTGTCCCACCTGGCCCCACCCACTTTGGAAACACACTTGGTAGACACCAAGAAAAGTGTTGGTGGGTGCTGAGGCGCCCACGGGCACCACGTTGGGGACCCCTGCATAAGGCAGTCATCCTGAAAGAGGTATCCCCCCGTTCTTTTTCACACAGAAGAAGAAGAAGAAGAAGAAGAAGAAGAAGAAGAAGAAGAAGAAGAAGAAGAAGAAGAAGAGTTGGTTCTTATATGCCGCTTTTCTCTACCCGAAGGAGGCTCAAAGCGGCTTACAGTCACCTTCCCTTTCCTCTCCCCACAACAGACACCCTGTGAGGTGGGTGAGGCTGAGAGAGCCCTGATATCACTGCTCAGTCAGAACAGTTTTATCAGTGCCGTGGTGAGCCCAAGGTCCCCCAGCTGGTTGCATGTGGGGGAGCGCAGGATCGAACCCGACTTGCCAGATTAGAAGTCCGCACTCCTAACCACTACACCAAACTGGCTCTCTCCTTCCAAGGCATCTTCTTCCAAGAAGAGGCTTTCCTTCTTGTGTGAAAAGGGCAGGATGCCTCTTCTAGCTGCTTGCCTCACACGTATTTATGCTAAGAATAGGGACCTCAAAACAATCATTTGAGGCCCCTTTTTAATGGATCCCAAGATTTTTAACTGGTTCCTCACACCCCTTGTAAAGCGCCCGACGGTGTGCTTACCCCTTATCATAAAGGATGCAGTAAGGGAGATACAGGCTGCGTAAGAAGGTCCAGATATCCCGGTATGTCCAATCCTGGGGGGGAAGGGAGACCGCAAAGGGGGGAAAACGTTATCAGCTGGACTGGGAAACCACAAAGGGGAAAAATCTTATCAGCAGATATTTTGTCCCCCCCCCCCCAATTTATGCACTGAGGTGACTCAAATTCCAGAATGCTGGATAAGAACCCATATTGGATCAGCCAATGGCCCATCCAGTCCAACACTCTGCATCATGCAGTGGCCAAAACCAAGGTGTCATCAGGAGGTCCAGCAGGACCAGAACTCTAAACGCCCTCACACTGTTGCCTCCCCAAGCACCAAGACCATGACTGCCTCACACATAAGAATATCGGAGAAATCATGTTGGATTAGGCCAGTGGCCCATCCAGTCCTGGTGTCATGCAGTGCCCAAAACCCATCGGGAAGTCCACAAAGAAGAGCTGTTTTTTTGTATCCCGCTTTTCACTACCCAAGGGGATCCCAAAGTGGCTTACAAACCCTTTCCTTTCCTCTCCCCACAACCGGCATCCTGTGAGGTAGGTGGGGCCAAGAGGGCTCTGAGAGAACTGGGACCAACGCAAGGTCACCCAGCTGGCTGCATGTGGAGGAGTGGGGAACCAAACCTAGTTCTCCAGAATAGAGGCCACCGCTCCTAACAATAATTGTTATGGCATTAATATGTATGCATGTATTGATTTTACTGAAGCCTTGGGTTTTTAACTTGTGACTGATAAATACTAATAAATACTATGAGCCTCTTGTGGCACTGAGTGGTAAGGCAGCAGACATGCTGTCTGAAGCTGTCTGCCCATGAGGCTGGGAGTTCGATCCCAGCAGCCGGCTCAAGGTTGACTCAGCCTTCCATCCTTCCAAGGTTGGTAAAATGAGCGCCCAGCTTGCTTGCTGGGGGGTAAACGGTAATGACTGGGGAAGGCACTGGCAAACCACCCCGTATTGAGTCTGCCATGAAAACGCTAGAGGGCGTCACCCCAAGGGTCAGACATGACCCAGTGCTTGCACAGGGGATACCTTTACCTTTACCTTTTAATAAATACCGCTGCTATATTTAAAAAAAAATTACCCGTATTTGACGACTGGGCGTATAAGACGACCCCCCAACATTTCCACTCAAAATACTGTACTATGGGCCACTATGGGCAGCTATGTCTATCCCAACTGAAGTGCACCCGGCGTATAAGACGACCCCCCCACTTGGAGGCATGTTTTTCAGGGGGGGGGAAAGTAGTCTTATACGCCAGCAAATACTGTATGTTCCAACCTCTATAGGCTTAAATTCATTTCCATGGGGTTGACCTTTTTAAGGTTCTTGACCTTTGTTTGGGTCACAATATTGTCTCCTTTCTTTTTTGGTCAAACCCCCCCCCCCCAGCTTGTCTTCTCCAAAGCTGGCAGAATCTGGACACAAGAGCCCATTTACAATAATGTGCACCCCCTATCCCAGCCCAATGCAAAGGCCTTTCACCATTGCCAGCCCCTGGATGTGGCCACCCACCAGGAGAGGGTTGACGCGCATGTAGGGGGGCCAGTCGGGGTCAGTC
Organism: Paroedura picta; assembly: GCA_003118565.2. Taxonomy (NCBI): domain Eukaryota; kingdom Metazoa; phylum Chordata; class Lepidosauria; order Squamata; family Gekkonidae; genus Paroedura; species Paroedura picta. Next base: position 174,676,053 of record BDOT02000001.1, read on the forward strand.
ATGTGAAAGGGCGTCAAGGTGCAGGAATAAGGGTCAGTCCTCCGAGTCCCCATCAACACGGCTTCCAGCTCTGGGTGCTGCAGCTTCAGGTCAGCCAGGGCCTGTTTGATGTTCCCGTGGACCTCGCAGATGCTGAGGTTATACCTGTGGGGGGAACAAGAGCATGTTAGAAGGCGTGTGGGCCTTGGGAATGCAAACCAGAAACCTTGTGGCCGGAGCGTGCTTAGCATAGGACTCACCGTACCTTCTAGGTGCAAGAGGAAAAAGGAAACATACTGCATCGGCCATTCTGATTGGCCGGCAGTATGGATCCTCTGGATTGGCTGGCAATATGGAGATTCTGGATTGCCCTGGGCCAATATAAATCACCATCTTGATGTAGTGGTTAGGAGTGCGGACTTCTGACCTGGCGTGCCAGGTTCGATTCTGCGCTCCCCCACATGCAGCCAGCTGGGTGACCTTGGGCTCGCCACAGCCCTGATAAAACTGTTCTGATTGGGCAGTGATATCAGGGCTCTCTCAGCCTCACCCACCTCACAGGGTGTCTGTTGTGGGGAGAGGAAAGGGAAGGCGACTGTAAGCCGCTCTGAGACTCCTTCGGGTAGAGAAAAACGGCATATAAGAACCAACTCTTCTTCTTCTTCTTCTGTGAGTTACTCTAGGGACTTTGGAACTGAAGTGCAAAAGCCCCTGCCCCCCCTCAAGCAGGGTTGCCAGACTCCAGGCGGGGCCTTGAGGTCTCCTGGAATCAAAAATGATCTCCATACTAAAGAGATCAGTTCCCAACAAAGAAAATGGGAGCCTGCCCACCTCACACCATGGCTGAGGAAGCTGGCTTGGTGCGCTCAAAATGGGTGTGCCATGGGTGTACCACTGGCTGCCTAGAGACCAAGGGAGGCTGAGTGACCATGGTCTGCTGTAGGCACCCAGTGCTCCCGGCCCCACTGCATCAGGAGAACACTGTGCCCTCCCTTCCCCTTTCTTCAGCTTGTTTTTAAAACGGGCTTTGCTCCAGTCTTTAATCAACATCATCAAAACAACTGAAGACTAGTGTCCTAGGTAGCATCTAGTTTCATTGCTGAACTTCCTCAGTTGTGTGATAACAACTGCATGTGACCAAAAAATTCGAGCAGAGATCAAGCTCTCTTGGAAAACAGTTGACGTCCCCCAGTTGGAATATACAAATTCTTCTATGTTGCAGGATTAGTTGAGCTACATTGTTTTTTTCCCTTAAAGGAAGGTGGCCATTTCCCCCCCCCCAACCAACTCCCTTTCCTAGCCCTTTCAGCAAAGCCAGGTAGCTGCTCCTACCTCTCAGCCGTGACTCCGATGAACTGCTCCATCTCAGGAAACGTGGAGACGGTGCAGATATGCAGCGCCTGCAGCTTCTCTGTCCTTCCTGGGTGTTGCCTGCAAGGGGGACGTGAAGAGATCCCTGGTATCAAGTAAGGCAGGCCTTCTCAACCAGGTTTTCCTGAAACCGTGGGTATTCTTGAGGACCCTGGAAGGGTTTCCCGAATGAGGGGGAGTTAATTCATTTCTTAGATGCATTTTAAAATTTGCTAAACATTTATCAAGTGACATGACCATATAGAGTCACGTCGACCACCCTCCCAAAATGGCCAGTGATGGGCCTGGAGGGAGTCGGAAGGGGAGGGGCCCTGGGCGGGCGAGGGCACAGCTAAGCTTCCTAACCATATTCTGCACCATCACACCCCTTCTGAGGTTTCTCAACGCCTGAATAATGTTTCAAGGGTTTCTCAATGATTTTTTTAAAAGGCTGAGAAAGGCTGGATTAAAGAAACAGAGACCCCAACCGCTCCAGTCATCTTTGGAGGCCGTGCTTTGGAAAGCCCCTACCATCTGTGTGATCAGAGAAATGGCCTTCTCACTTGTGGAGTTGAAGCTTAGAAACAGGCCCCAGGAATATTGGCCTGTCTCCCTCTCTTGCTGTCTTCCATCAGCAGGCAAAGCCTTTTTTTTGTTTGATTTGGTGTATCCCCTGGAAAGTCTTATTCAGCCCCCCCCCCCCCAGTTGGGTCATGCTCGTATGTTCAGGATGGACAAAAAGACTGTGCATGCACATGAAAGCTTATGCCGTAGGCCTGCAGGGTCGAGGAGATGACCTGAGACGGCACTTTGTGGGTATGTGTTCCCCAATTTTCTTTACCACAAACAGACCTGGAAATTTGAGCCTCTGTTTGAAAGCAACCAATGCCAAGATTTCTTCATTTGTTTCACTAGGGTTGGCCAAACTGTAGCTCTCCAGATAGGCGTGGACGACAACTGCCATGAACCCCAGGGCCTCATGGTTGTTGTAGTCCACGGATCTGGAGAGCCATTGTTTGGCCACTCCTGGCTTCGCTGACAATCTGTCTTTTCCACGGAAAACTCAATACACAAATTTCTGCAGAAATATCTTGTGTTCTCGGCTGCTACGGAAGAAGTTTCTGACGGTTGGGGAGACTCCCAGAAAAAGGATTGCCAACTCCAGGTTCAGAAATACCCAGAGTTTTGAGGATGGAGCCTGCGTAGGCTGGGATTTAGGGAGGCGAGGGGAATCGGTACAGTGCACCCCCCAGCGATCATCAATTGCTTGGGATCCTTGGTCCAAAATAAGTAAACCTGGTCTCGATCAGAGCCAGGGCCTTTTAGGTCCTGGTCCCAACCTGGTGGGATGCTCTCCCTGGTGAGGGCAGGGCCCTCTAGGATCTTCGACAGCTCCTGAGGGCCTGCCTGCCCCCAAAGCAGGAAATCTACTCTTCCTAGTACACCAGTTCACCCAACATAAATGGGTTTCCTCTACAAGGTTCCTAAGAGGGGGTTTTAACAAAACCATTTAATACAATTTCATTACTACATTTCAATTCAAAACATTCAAAAACTATTTATCGTAAAATTAATTGTATATGTCTTGTCGTTACCCGCCCTGAGCCAACCGGGAAGGGTGGGCTATAAAAATACTATTGTTGCTGTTATTATCATCATTATGGAATAAATGCTTTAAATTTTTACGGTAGTGGGGCTGGCAGGTTGTAGCCTCTATCTTTGCCGTTGCACTGCTGTCTTTTTTGTAATTTGGGGTTTTCCCGTGCATTGTTTCGTTATAGGATTATATTGTGTTTTATGGTTTTTTAAATTGTAAGTCGCCACGAGCCGGTCTTGGTCGAGAGGGGAAACCAATAAATTGGTTTCGACGACGACGATGATAAAAAAGTGCCTTGTGATTTGTGCAGTTTGGGAATCAGCTGTCATTCTGTGAGATCTCCAGCCCACACCTGGAGATTGGCAACCCTGCCCAGAAAGCTTTCATAGTTTCGTTGAGGGAAGACTCTGGAGGCAAAGCCAAAGGGAGAGGGCAAAACAGAGACAGTACCTCTGTACAGCAGCATGGAAGAGATGCAGGAGAGCCGTGCAGTCTTTCCCACCGTTGAACCCGACGCAAATTTTCGACAGTGGGTACCGATCCAGGGCCTCCTCTATGGTCTGCAACGCTGCTGCCACCTTCTGGCCAAGAGGAGAACCTGCAGGCAGCAAGAAGGGTGAAAAGAAACTAGCTGATGACAAGCTGGCAATCTTGTTTTCATTTATTTATTGAGACCCGGTGATGGGTTGTGGTGAAAAGCAGCAGACTCTAACCTGGGTTGGATTCCCCAGTCCTCCATATGCAGCCATTGGGGTGACCTTGGGTGCGTCACAGTTCTCTTAGAGGTGTTCTCATACAGCAGTTCTCTTAGAACTCTCCCAGCCCTACCTACCTCACAGGGTGTCTGTTGAGGGGAGAGGAGGGGGAAAGAGTTTATAAGCTACTTTGTGTTGTGAAAAGAGGGGCATAAAAAGCCAGCTCTCCTTCTTACCCATTTTATTTTTGTTATATTTAGGCCGCCCTTATCACTCGGACTCAAAGCGGATTACAATGCCACAGACAGGGCAGGAGTGTCCATAAAACAGTGTGACCGGATTAGCAAGATTCTAAAAACCAGAAGTGACATAAAGCATCAGTAAAAGGCAGTATAGAAAAGTAATAATAAATAAATATTAACCCAAAATGTTTAAAAGCAGCAGAAATTACACAGTAGGATCCTAGATTAAGCGAGTTAAACCCAGTAGGGTAGACGACGATCCTTAATAATGTATCCAAATAACTTTGTGAATTGTAGAAGAAGAAGAAGAAGAGTTGGTTCTTATATGCCGCTTTTCCCTACCCGAAGGAGGCTCAAAGCGGCTTACAGTCACCTTCCCATTCCTCTCCCCACAACAGAAACCCTGTGGGGTGGGTGAGGCTGAGAGAGCCCTGATATCCCTGCTCGGTCAGAACAGTTTTATCAGTGCCGTGGCGAGCCCAAGGTCACCCAGCTGGTTGCATGTGGGGGAGCACAGAATCAAACCTAGCATGCCAGATTAGAAGTCCGCACTCCTAACCACTACACCAAACTGTAGGACCAACGGCTGGTAGGAGGATGGCGGGAAGGAAATATTATTCCTCCCACTTTGTGCAACTATATATGCAACTTTCTCTTCTCTAAATAAAGACAATTTTAAAAAGAACAGGAGTAAAAGGTGAAAGATCTGGGCAATATGAAGAGAAACCAGAGTTCCTCTGCTGAGTTTATTTCTATATCTCATTTATTCACGTTAGAATCTGATGGAGCAGCTGCCTTTACCAGTGATATTCAGAGTGAGGTAGAAGAAGAAGAGTTGGTTTTCATACCCATTTCTCCATTGCCAAAGGAGTCTCAAAACAGGTTACAATTGCCTTCTCTTCCTCTCCTCACCACAGACATCTTCTGAGGCAGGTGGGGCTGAGAGTGTCCTGAGAGAACTGGGCCTTGCCCAAGGTCACCCAGTGGCCTCATGTGTCTCAAAGTGCCTTCGATCGCCTTCCCTTCCTCTCCCCACCACAGTCACCCTGTGAGGCAGGTGGGACTGAGGGAGAGAACTGGGACTGGCCCGAGGACACTCAGGTGCCTCACAATCGCCTTTCCTTCCTCTCCCCACAACTGTCACCCAACTGAGGCAGGTGGGGCTGAGAGAGCCCTGAGAGAACTGGGCCTGTCCCAAGGTCATCCAACTGGCTTCGTGTGGAGGAGGAGGAGTGAGCAATAGAATTCTGTTCTCTAGATTAAAATCCAACACTCTTAACCACTCCACTATACTGGTGGGACTCATGTCTGGAATTTGTGCAAAAATCTACTGGGAAGGAAGCCAGAAGATCCTCAGGAATAGGCTGCATGTGTGCGTGTGTTTTTAAAGACTCAAGTATACTCTGACTTTGCACTGAGCAGGGGGTAGGACTAGATGGCCTGCAGGACCCCTTCCAAGTCAATGAGTCTATTTGGTCAGGGAATCAGTTAGAGCAGGGGTAGTCAAACTGCGGCCCTCCAGATGTCCTTGGACTACAATTCCCAGGAGCATTAACCATCACGTTTCATAAAATGCAAACTACAACTGATTATCACTAATTTAACAGCTGCATGGAGTATAACCAGATATCGTGGCAATAACATTAATAGTTGTTAATGTTAATTATTACTAATGTCAGTGTAAGAACATCAGAGAAGCCGTGGTGGGTCAGGCCAACCCTCTGTGTCACATGGTGGCCAAAACCCTCGCCGGCCACAGGGCAGGCCCAGGAGGAGATGGAGGTGGCTTTCTTGGGGCAATGAAACTCACTTAATTGTTTGGCAAGGGCATACACATCCGCAGCTGCTCGGGAGACGGGGTCTGTTACAAAAGGCACCACGGTGCCCTCGGGCAGGTTCTCCATCAGGAAAGCGTACGCCTCCTCTACGTGACTCTCTGACTCAGAGTCCAAGGTGAGTTTGACCCGGAAGTAGTTGCTAACCCAATCCGGGTAGGAGCCCAGGCTCACGTGACGTTTGAAGAGCCCGTGAGCCTTGTCCAGTACGGGGGCGATGAGGACCTCGTCCGCATCCACATAGATCTCCCGGAAATGGAAGCGGGTCTGCTTGTTGTGGAAGAGGTGGTCGAGACCCTCGAGGGCCCGCTCCATCAGCGACGGAATGCCTGGGAAGACGTAGACGTTACGGACGCTGACCAGGGGGTACTTGGAGGCCAGGCCTGTTTTCTTGTCGACGCCGTAGTTGAGGAACGAGGATTTGGGGACGCGGGCCAGCTTCATCTCGGGACACTCCATGTCTGTCTTGGCGAAGAATTTCTTCACCAGGTCAACCATCTCCGGGTGGGGGAAGACCTTTTCCCCAAAGGCCTGGGCCACGGCCTCGAAAGTGACATCATCGTGGGTGGGGCCAATCCCGCCCGAGGTCAGGACGTAGGTGAACGTGCGGGAAAAGGACGAGATCTCGGCGGCGATGGCATCCACCTCGTCGGGGACCACGGAGATCTTGGCCACCTTCACGCCCATCGAGCGGAGCTTCCTGCACATGAAGAACGAATTGGTGTCCTGGGTGTAACCCTGCCGAAACACAGAACCATTACTGCTGCCAAAAATATACATTTTAGAAGAAGAGTTGGTTCTTATAGGCCGCTTTTCTCTACCCGAAGGAGTCTCAAAGCGGCTTCCAGTCGCCTTCCCTTTCGTCTCCCCACGACAGACACCCTGTGAGGGAGGTGAGGCTGAGAGAGCCCTGAGATTCCTGAAGAAGAAGAAGAGTTGGTTCTTATATGCCGCATTTCTCTACCCGAAGGAGTCTCAAAGCGGCTTCCAGTTGCCTTCCCTTTCCTCTCCCCACAACAGACACCCTGTGAGGGAGGTGAGGCTGAGAGAGCCCTGAGATTCCTGAAGAAGAAGAAGAGTTGGTTCTTATATGCCGCTTTTCTCTACCAGAAGGAGTCTCAAAGTGGCTTCCAGTCGCCTTCCCTTTCCTCTCCCCACAACAGACACCCTGTGAGGTGGGTGAGGTTGAGAGAGCCTAGATATTACTGCTCAGTCAGAATAGCTTTATTATGACTGAAACCAGCCCAAGGTCACCCAACTGGCTGCATGTGGGGGAGCAGCGGGGAATCAAACCCGGCTCCCCAGATTAGAAGTCCGCACCCCTAACGTCTACACCAAGCTGACTCTTCCACACGATGCAGCCTCCACATTCAGGACCAGTTTATCCTTGAATAGCAGCTGCTGGAAAACAATCCCGAGTAGTACCCTGACCTTCTTGCCCTGTGTGCAGGACTCCCAGAACCATCTGCCTGGCATAGGGACGGCAGTCTTCGGATGGGACCTGGGAATCCCCCGGAATTATAGCTCATCTCCCAACTACAGGGAGTGGACTTTTATGTACCCAGGGGGAGGCCATCTTGGCTCCATTTTAGTTCAGAGCCAATTTAGAGGGCTGCAGGCAACTCAGGCCAGCCATACTTAGCAGGCATGTACAGCAGAGGTATCAGTTACGCAGAAGGCGATAAACCATTGTCCTGGGCAAGACAGGTCACAGTCAAGGTCACAACAGTGGCTAGACACCAGCCGAGAATGTAGCCGTCATAAATAACAATGCAAGGCTTGGGCTGACTGCATTCAGCCTATGTTTAAGATAAGAATATACCGAAATACAGTCGATTACGGGGTGGAGAAGAAATGTGAATAAGCTAATGGCCAAAGATGGTTATTATAGATTAAAGGTATAGGTATCCCCTGTGCAAGCACCGAGTCATGTCTGACCCTTGGGGTGACGCCCTCCAGCGTTTTCATGGCAGACTCAATACGGGGTGGTTTGCCAGGGCCTTCCCCAGTCATTACCCTTTACCCCCCAGCAAGCTGGGTACTCATTTTACCAACCTCAGAAGGATGGAAGGCTGAGTCAACCTTGAGCCGGCTGCTGGGATTGAACTCCCAACCTCATGGGCAAAGCTTTCAGACAACATTTCTGCTGCCTTACCACCCTGCGCCACAAGAGGCTCTTATTATAGATTAGGGGTCGCAAAAATGTGGCTCTCCAGATGTCCATGGACTACAATTACGACGAGACCCTGCCAGCATCATGGTAACTGTAGTCCGTGGACATTTGAAGAGCCACGTTTTCCCTACCAAAATAGCCGCCAGAAAACAGCAGCTACGGATGGCAGAACCAGCCACAAAAATGGGCCGACCACAGCACACAGTGACCATCCTTGTGCTGCGGTGGCAGAGGCCTGCCAAAGGAACATTTTAAAAATATCTGCGCAGCCAAGTCTCCAAGCCTCAACCAGCAGCAATGCTGGGCAGAAATCTCTCTGGGGCCTGCCCTCATTCTAAGAACCCCTCGGTTGGCCCCGCACCTTCAAGATCTCGTCCCCGATAATGATGATCCCTGCTGTCACCGTCCTGTCCAAGGAACTCGCAGCGGGACCAGAACTGACATTGTCGCTCTGGGCTGCCATGGCTCGGAGGTGCCCGCTCAGCTGTCGAAATGGCCAAACGCCCCTGCACACACCAAGGGTCCGGAGCATCAGCGTTGAGCGTTCGGAGCTTGGCAAGCTCTATTCACCACGATGGGATGGCCCCATGGCTGGCACTGAAGAGGGGGTGGGGGGAGAGGGAGAGGGAGAGATCACAGAGATTCTTATCCGGATAAAGGTAAAGGTATCCCCTGTGCAAGCACCTGGTCATGTCTGACCCTTGGGGTGACGCCCTCCAGCGTTTTCATGGCAGACTCAATACGGGGTGGTTTGCCAGTGCCTTCCCCAGTCATTACCGTTTACCCCCCAGCAAGCTGGGTACTCATTTTACCGACCTCGGAAGGATGGAAGGCTGAGTCGACCTTGAGCCGGCTGCTGGGATTGAACTCCCAGCCTCATGGGCAAAGCTTTCAGACGGCTGCCTTACCACTCTGCGCCACAAGAGGCTCTTTATCCGGATAGCACACCCACAAACATGCTTATTCAGGTTGTTTTTTTTTAATCTGCAAAATGGCGGCCTTATACAGCTTTCACGGCAAAAGGCATTCAGAGGTGATTTGCCCTTGCCTGCCTCGTCATAGCTAGGCAACAATCATAGAACCAAAGAGTTGGAAGGGACCTCATGCAGCTTCTACTCAGCTTCCATCTGCAAACTCACACCCAGCACAATTGTTTTTTTTTTTTATAGAAAATTTTTATTTTTATTTTCCAGAGTTAAAGACAGTGAAATACATGCAATCTACATTGTCAGTACAGAAAAAAGGAGGGTTATGCTCTTCATTTAATACACTTAGTTCCCCGTTTCAATCCCCTTTCTATTATTTTCTTAAATAGTTCAGGTAAGGGCCCCATTGTTCTTGAAAGGCCTACCCAGCACAATTGTTTACGGTAGTTTGGTCGTTCACCACCTTCAAAGAAGGGTGCCAAAACAGAGACAGATTGGACATCAGCTGTGAGGCATTTGCGAGCTATTTTGCAGATAAAATCTCGACACTCCGCCTTGACCCCCTGCCAACTTTTGATTCAGGAAAGAAACTAGAGGCCCTTTGGCCGCCTTTTATGGATATACCAGACAGCTTCAGGTGACTTTTGCTGACCAAATTGGACAGGATGAGGGCCTTTGGACTCTGACGAGGTCCACCACCTGCCCCCTAGATCCCTGCCCCTCATGGCGTATCGAAAGGTCGGACGAGAGGGTAGGAGCCCCACTCTGAGAGATAATCAACCTCTCCCTCTCAACCAGCCCTGGAGGGGTTGAAGGAGGCAGTGGTTCGGCCTCAGCTGAAGAAACCATCCCTAGATCTGTGGGAGCCCACCAATTACCCTCCGGTCTTGCATTTGGTGTTTCTAGGGAAGGTGGGGAAAGAGCTGCCACGGACCAACTAACAGCATTCCTGGAAGCAGCTTCAATCACAGACCTCACAGAGCTCACAGCCTTGACTCTTCATGATACAGGAGCATTTGCCTCATTATATTCAAACATTAACAAGGACGGACTCATTGCCACTGACGAAAGCCAGACTGAAAACGGAAAACAAATGAATCTAGAGACCGTTTCGGCACAGTCAAAGTCTAAATAAATGACATAAGAGACTTTTTATCTTCTTATGCTTAATTAAGCCACTGGATAGATTCTGTCTCTCCTTCGTCTCAATCACAGACCTGGCATAATTGGGTTTCTGGCTTGGCCATGGGGTTGAGATAGCGCCAATTGCTCTGATGGACGACGTCCCCCGTCAGTGGAACCAAGGCAGGCCAGCGCTGCTAGTACTACTCGATCTTTCAGACCACGAGCTACCAGCTCACCACCTTGCCGATGCCAGGATACGAGGGACAGCTCCCTCGTATGGGTGATCTCCTTTCTCTGAGGTTGTGGGCAGAGGGAAGCGATAGGAGTGACCCAATCCCACTGCTGGCAACTCCCATGCGCAATACCGCAAGGTGCATTTCTCTCCCCATTCCTATTTAATATCTTTATGCGCCCTCTTGCCCAGCTGATAAGGCATTTCGGATTGGGACGTCACCAATATGCAGATGACACCCAGCTCTTCCCCATGATGGACAGCCATCTTGACTCACCCCCAAGATTAATTAGCCAGATGCCTGGAAGCAGGGATGGGCTGGCTGAAGCAAAGCCTTCTGAAGCTTAATCCTTCAAAGACAGAGGTCCTGTAGTTTGGTAGGAAAGGTCCTGGTGAGGAAGCGCGACTGCCCTGTCTGGATGGAGTGCAACTATCACTCAGCCAGGAACTTGGGCGTGACCTTTGACACCTCCCTTGCTGTGGAGGAAGAGATCACAAGAGTAGCTCAGCCAGCATTCTTCCACCTACGCAAACCAAGCTACGAGCACCCTGCCTGGCCCCAGAACACCTAACTACGATGATCCAAGCGACGATATCTCTAAGCTGGATTTCTGCAACCTGCTCTATGCTGGCCTACCCTTGACCCAGATCCGGAAACTCCAGCAGGTGCAGAGTACAGTAGTAGTAGTAGTAGTAGTAGTAGTAGTAGTAGTAGTAGTAGTAGTAGTAGAAGAAGAAGAAGAAGAAGAAGAAGAGTTGGTTCTTATATGCCACTTTTCCCTACCCGAAGGAGGCTCAAAGCGGCTTACAGTCGACTTCCCATTCCTCTCCCCACAACAGACAACCTGTGGGGTGGGTGAGGCTGAGAGAGCCCTGATATCACTGCTCGGTCAGAACAGTTTTTTCAGTGCTGTGGCAAGCCCAAGGTCACCCAGCTGGCTGCATGTGGGAGAGCGCAGAATCGAACCTGGCATGCCAGATTAGAAGTCCGCACTCCTAAACACTACACCAAACACTACATTTAGAGGTGGTTTGCTCTTACCTGCCACTGTAGAACAACCCTGGACTTCTCAAGCAATCATAGAATCATAGACTCACAGAGTTGGAAGGGACCTCCTGGGTCATCTAGTCCAACCCCCTGCACTATGCAGGACACTCTCAACCTGATCACTTATCCACTGTAACCTGCCACCCCCTTGAACCTTCACAGAATCAGCCTCTCTGTCAGATGGCTCTCCAGCCTCTGTTTAAAAATCTCCAAAGATGGAGAAGCCACCGCCTCCCGAGGAAGCCTGTTCCACTGAGGAACCAGAGTTAGTCAGGAACTTCTTCCGGATGTTTAGACAGAATTGCTTTTGAATTAATTTCATCCCATTGGATCTGGGCTGTCCCTCCAGGGCAAGAGAGAACAGCTCTGCTCCTTCCTCTACATGGCAGCCTTTTAAATACTTGAAGATGGTTATCAGATCCTCTCTCAGCCGTCTCCTCTCCAGGCTAAGCAGACCAAGCTCCTCCATACTCCCATCCAAAGAGGGCTAACCCTGTTTGGCTTCCATGATCTGATGAGATTGACCTAGCCTGGGCCACTCAGGTCAGAGCGACAGCCATACAGGCCCCCTCAAAATCCCCAGAGAAAGAAACAGAAGCATGTAACACCTTCCTGACCAAGGGTCCTATGGCACTCCAAAGCTCACATTGTTGTTTGAGTTGGTCTCAATTAAAACTATTCCGTAGTTTTGCTCCTCTGTCAGAGGGAAGGGCCCCTGAGAGCAAGAAGGAATGGTTGTGGCCCAGCGCATATTTGCTATGTCCAGAACCGCAGGTGCAGGCCCTGGGCAAAGATCTCTGTGAGACAATGTGGAGAGAACTAAATCTGAGTCCACCAGCTCCTTAATGGCCAACGAGATTCCCAGGGTAGAGACTAACAACAGTCAGATCCCTTAGCTGTAGAAAGGACCAGGAGTCGTAGCACCTTAAAGACTAACAAAATTGGGGGGCCAGGGAGGAGCTTTTGTGAGCTCACAAGCTGGCCACTTGTTTTCCAGCCAGGTATTTGGCTAAAAAGCAGCGCGCATCCTTCAACCTTATAGAAAGCACTCTGCACACGCTCAGAGGCACCTCCGTTCACGAGTTCAGCTACTCCACAAATGAGCCCTCCATACTGAACATATATTCCGGAGCCGAGATTGGCGGAGCCCCAACTCACACCCGGCTCTCTGCCCCCTTCCTTGCTTCCCACTTACCCACCGTTCAAGCTCAAAGCGGCTCCGACCTCCACCCGCTCCCAGCCTTACTTCGCCATTGGCTGCTCCAGCCACTGCTGCCTCGGCAATTGGACGTCAGGTACAAGGGGGAGGGACAAGGAATCCTTAGTGGAAACCTCTGATTGGTCACAATGATTTCTTCCGCACCTGCCTGATTGCTGTATGGCCAGAAGGAAGAAAGGCGCGGGGAAAAACTACATCCCCCAGCAGGCCTGGCGAGGCAGAACGCAGCCGCGGGCAGGAAAGTCGGCAATGGTGCAATCGAGGGTGACCGTCTTTTGAAAAGCAAAATAGATCTTTCACGCCTACGTCAGACGAGTGATCGCTAGGAGAATTCTCATTTTAAATGCGCCTCCTGTTTAATTGCTCCTCATTAGGAATATTCCCCACCTTTCAACCCCAAAAAAGAACATTTTCATCCGTTTATTAGTCAGGGTCCAAGAAGGAGGGAAAGAGGGCATGCTACAGTAAGGTGACCAGATTGTCCCACTTTTGGAGGGACATCTGAGGGCACCTGGCAAATTGTACTTATGGTTGAAATTTAAAAAATATATATATTACAATACTATTTTTGCATTCTATGCGTTTTATGAAACTTTTTGTTGGTCCATATAGACCAAATTTTTAATCAAGACCCCCTCCCCCCCCCCGTCAGTGGTGTCCCACTTTACCAATGTTAAAATCTGGTCACCTTACGCTACAGGAGTGGCTAAACGGCGGCTCTCCAGATGTCCGTGGACTACAGTTACCATGAGCCCCTGCCAACAGTCCACGGACATCTGGAGAGCCCCCGTCTGGGTGCTCCTGGTTTAAATCATCCCTAGTGAACCAGGGGCTGCAACATCTTTGCTTGCTTTTTCAAAACCGATGCAAACTTGAGCGTTTTGTGCAACTACTGCGATGCTTCATAATATTCTGACATTCTTATTCCACCAACATTGAGCGATGATGTTTTAAATGGGGGGGTTATGTTTGAAATAAGCCTTATTCACTGAAAACTTGAGCGATATGGAAAAACAGCATGCAAATACCTTGGCTTTCCCTGTTAACCGATTATAATTGGAGATGTCGGGGATTGAACCTGTGACATTCTGAGAGTGAGCAGGCATTCTACCACTTTTGAAAGGTTTCAAAAAGGGATTGATTGCCTTTTGGCTTGTAACTCCTTAAAGGGTTGCTGCACCCAGTTCTCTTTCATCTTGCATCCTATCCTTTTTTTAAAAAAATTCCACCCGTTCAGGAAATATCCGGGACTCCCCCCACACATGCCCCTTTCCTCTTCACATGAGTAATTAAGCAGGCATCAAGTTGCAAGAGATTTTTATCAATCCCTGAAGGGGTCTTAAGAGGTGAACAGCAGTTTGGCCTCTGACTTCTTCAACAGTGTTCCTTGGAGGGCCTCCCATCCACATACTAATTACGGCTTACCTGGCTCACAGCCAAGTTCTGAAGAGCTGTTGGGCCTCTTTAGGTGGCTATACACATGCTAGGCTGACAGAATAAATGGACCAAGATCACTCTGGGAACTTCATGGCTCAATGAGAATTTGAATGTGGCCCTCTCTCTCCAACCTTTACAAAAATAGCATCTAAGAATTGAGATATGAACCCTCCCACTGTAGAAAGCTGCTCACGTATATCATTTAGGGATGCCAGTCCCCTGGAATTATCACTCATCTCCAGCTGACAGAGATCAGCCCACAGAAAATGTCTGCTTTGGAGAATATAATTCATAGCACTAGACTTCACTGAGGCCCCTCCCTGCCTACTTCCAGTCCCCCCCCCCACACACACACAAATCTCCAGGTATTTCCCAATCTACAGCTGGCAACCCTAGAGCCAGTTTGGTATAGTGGTTGGGAGTGCGACTTCTCATCTGGAAAGCCAGGTTCAATTCTGCGCTCCCCCACATGCAGCCAGCTGGGCGACCTTGGGCTCTCCACGGCACTGATAAAGCTGTTCTGACCGAGCAGGAATGTCTGTTGTGGGGAGAGGAGAGGGAAGGCGAATGTAAGCCGCTTTGACTCCTTTGAGTAGAGAAAAGTGGCATCTAAGAACCAACTCTTCTTCTAATCCCAATCCTGGACCCTTAAATAGTTTTATCAATAAAACTGCCCAACACTTGCCACCAAACATCTGTTTTAAACAAGCAGGAGAATAAAGCTGCTTGATGGACTGTTGTCGCTGCAGGGGGTTGGGTCCAGTTTCGAATGATTCTTCGGACATTCATATCCTGATTCTTCAGACATTCATACCCCACAAGCAGAAAGCTAGCCAAACAGGTAAGCTGCAGGCTCATTACCTTTGTTTGCTGTGCTGGTTTTCTGCTTGCAGGGAATGAGCAGAGGAAATGTCCCCAAGACGCAATGCGGTCCTGATATGAGCCATGCTGTGGTCTGTTCTAGCACCATATTTGCTCACAATGTAGAAATCAGGCCCGAGATCCTGACAATGTAATTGCTGGGGACTGAAGCTGAGACGTTCCCTGTATACTTTCTCTGTTGTGGAGTTGTTATAGAAATGCATTACCATGTCTGCTTAAAGCAGCCTTTTTCATCCTTTAAATCGTGGAGGAGCCCGTGAAATAAACTTTCGGACTTTGAGGAGCCCTGGGATTGATGTCAGCTGGCCAGGCCTGCCGGCCACATCCCCGGGAAGCAACATCATCACCCCCCCTTTTTTCTCCCTCTTCCTGCCTTTAATACTACTATGGTGGCTCTGCCTCATGTAGGCTGGCAAGGGCAGGAGCTGAGAGGACAGGCCGGACCCCACCATACCACACCACACCCAATTTCCCCCCTTTGATATTTACACCCCAAATAGTCTCCCTGCACTTCTTCCATCTGACCATTATTCTTCGAAATGGTCTCAGGCCGTTGCCTCTAAAATTAAATCCATAGGTATTGACCTTGATTCTTTAGCTAATTCTGGAGGGGACCATATTTTTCAAACCATCCAAACAAGAATCCAAGATATTGATCTCCAGATAATTTACGCTGGCGCAGGGGGGCCGTGTTCTCCATGGTCTAACCTATACCCCAAACTCTGTCACATTATTTCTCCAACTTTATAATACCTTCAAATTGCAGACTGTTTATGTTAGCCAGGCTAAACGTATTTCCTTCTGCAATGGTTGAAGGCAGGTATAGAATTCCCCACAATGACAGAATTCGCAGGTATTGCCATGCAGAACCAGACTCAGTTTGCCATATTATTTTGCGATGTGAGATGTATAACAACCAACGTTCTGATCTGATCTCCCCACTTTTACCTTTCCCTACGGTCACAGATTGCAGGTCTCTTGAATTGCTGCTTACTGATAATTGCTTGGAGACCACTGTACAGGCAGCCAAGTTTTTATCTATAGTTATGACCCACAGGGTAAATCAGTAAACATCACTGGATTTATCTTTTTGTATTTGCTGGTCCCTTGTCTGCGGTAATTTTTCCAGCTTTATAGATCTGTGTTACAGAACTAATTTGTATACTGTTATATACTTTGGATGCCATTAAAGTTTTTGTATTTGTTTTGATATTTACACCCATGACCTAGCTACCAAGCTCTCCTAGCTTGTGGCCAAGTGCATTAAGGCAGGAGATGGAATGTTGCAGATCCCTTCCGGAGCTTCCGTTGACCCCTAGGGGGTTGGAAATCCCCGGTTTAGGAGGCCTGACAAAGAGATTGGCACAGATTCCTCTGCTTCAGTCAGAAGTGATCTGATCATCTGCTCATTAACACCCTGCTAAAACTTTCAACCTGTACATTTCAGCAGCATTCCCCCAACAATTAGTCTCAGGAATAAAAGACAAGGTACAATCTCGGTGCTTTACTGAAAGAGCCATAAGAACAGTCGTCTCTAGAATAACTTTATAAGTTCCGAAAGGAGAACTTGAAATATAAGATTTAGAACACACACATTAAAAAAAGAAACCCAACCAGAGGAAACGCACAGAGAGATTCCCCGATTTAAAAACTCAACCAGACCCCCCGCGTGAAAAAGCAGCGGCCCTCGGCTGCGAAAGGCAGTGTGAGGAAATTGCATTTCAACTGTCGTGAAGTCTGCTGACTCCGCCAATTCAGTCCCTTTCAATAAGACAGTTTTTCTGAGGTGAGGAAAGCTGGGCCAGACGTGGGTCTCATCCGGGGGACGTAGCGAAACATTGGTCAAACAGAAACACACAGGGCTTTTAAAAAAGGTGCTTGTATCTAAAACTCCTGAGGGATGTTTACCCACAAGTCACTTCTCTGGCTTCTTTGGCAAGGGCCGTCGGAAAAGCAGGATGTGCGGTTCTGCAAGGGAAGAAAGGAAACGGCATGTGAAAGGCTCTCAAGCGGAGTTCGGGTGTCTCAGACAGAATTCTCTGCTACGAAGGGTCTGAATCCCTTTTTCAAGCCCACCCCCCAAGAGGCCTGCACAGTCTCATCTATTTAATGCAAGAATTTATGGGTTACATCTGTTGTATCTTAACATCTGTTGGGCCCTCCAGAATCCCCAAGGGGAAAATCTGGAATGAGCTGGTGTTAAGGACTGGACAACTGTTCATTATGTTTAAATTTGTTTTAATGCCGGAGTAGTCAAACTGCAGCCCTCCAGATGTCCATGGACTACAATTCCCATGAGCTCCTGCCAGCAAACGCAGTTTGACTACCCCTGTTTTAAGGGCTAGTATACTGTTGAAATTTCAATGTGATTAATATTTAGTACATATTGTATTTTTGTATTGTCTGTTTAACAAGGATGTACACCACCCTGAGCCATCTGATATAAATTCAATTGATAATAATGATGATAATGCCTACTTTTGACTGGGCATAAAGCAAGTTCCTTCAATCAAGTTTGCACACTTAGTTGATTTTGGACTTTGAAACGTAAGTACCTCTGGATTAGAGAAATACTGTCGAACAAACACTTAGGACATGGAACACATCCCAGTGGGTGGCCTCATTATCTATTTAGCATTATATTTTTAGGCTGCCCCTCTCTGGCAGCAGTCTTGGGGTGGCTGACAAAAATTATTATTAAAATTCAACGCATAAAACAATTGGTTAAAAGAAAAACAAGCCCGGTCACTAAAACCTGGAGACAGTTCATAGAATCACAGAGTTGGAAGGGTCCTCCAGGGTCATCTAGTCCAACCCCCCGCACAATGCAAGAACTCACAACTACCTGCCTACCCACAATGACCCTAATTTCATGAATCAAGGGAGTTTACAATCCAGGTTTGGAGGGAAGAAGGGGGAGGGGAAGAGCAGGGGAGCCAAATTCAGATGTTAAAAAGAATTGGCTTTGGCCTCAGCTGGTGAGAGACTGGTGGGCGACTGCTGTTTTACAGCCTCTTCGGAACTTTGACCGTTCCGAAACGGCCCGGACCTCTGCTGGCAACTCGTTCCACCCGGCTGGAACCGGGGCCGAAAAGGCCTCGAAAAGGTGAACTTCTCTGGGGCCACAGATCATTAACGGGTTGGAATCAGCAGAGCGAAGTGCTCCCTACGAGATATACTCGAGAGAGGTGGTCCCTGAGATTTGAAGCTAAGAGACGGGCTTCTCCTGCGGACGGCTTATTCTGTCTAAAGCAGTGGTCCCCAACCTGCGGGCCTCGGCCCGGTGCCGGGCTGCGGCTCCCTCTCCCCGCCCCTCCCCGCCCGGGAAGCTTCTTACTGCGGGAGGGCGGGGAGAGAGAATCAGGGCCGGGCCTCGCATCGGGCTGCGATTCGGCCGCGCATGGTCCATTTGCGCATGCGCAATGCGCGAGCATAGCCCGCGCGCACGGCCCGATGTGCGGCCGTGGCCCGATGTGCAGGTGCGGCTTGTGGGCACGGCCCGATGCCCTGCCGGTCCCCAGCCTCAGAAAGGTTGGGGACCACTGGTCTAAAGGGAAGATCCTGGAATCTGGCTGATATCGCCCAGCTGCCAAGGGCCAGAGGACGAGATTTCCGGACACAACCCCCCTGTACCTTTAACACATTGTGGGAAACCAATAGGGAACAAAAACCTTAGAAACCCAAATGCGTTTCAACCCAGAGGGCCTTCACCAGTGGACAAGGAAACTATATGTACGTATATATAATACAATATAATAGCATGACCTGGTTGGTGGCATAAGGTAAAGGTATCCCCTGTGCAAGCACCGAGTCATATCTGGCCCTTGGGGTGACGCCTTCTAGCGTTTTCATGGCAGACTCAATACGGGGTGGTTTGCCAGTGCCTTCCCCAGTCATTACCGTTTACCCCCCAGCAAGCTGGGTACTCATTTTACCGACCTCGGAAGGATGGAAGGCTGAGTCAGCCTTGAGCCGGCTGCTGGGATTGAACTCCCAGCCTCATGGGCAGATAGCTTCAGCTAGCATTTCTGCTGCCTTACCACTCTGCGCCACAAGAAGCTCTTTGGTGGCATAAGAATCCTGAAATAAAAGATATGACTGTGATTCTTATGTTTTAAGGTTGTTTTTAATCTGCTTAATGTGCACTTAGTAATAAATATCTGTATTTCCATCTTAATATATATTTGCTGCTCAACCTTCTGGTTCCTGACTTCCTGAACAGATTTGCATGGGATTATAATCAGAAAGCGCTTTGAGACCTGGTCTTGAGAGAAAAATAAGGCATGGATCTAAATAATAACCAGGGATTCAATGAGGGGCTGCAATACATACAACTCTTAGGAAGAAGCAGAGATCTGTTAAGAAGCAGGAGATAAAACACATGCTGTGCCACCTGGTGTCTAGGGCAAAGGGCACAGTCAAGGAGAAATAAATATGGACCACTTGGAATTGTGTAGTTTTACATCTCTCTTTATGGCTAATAGCAGTATCTAGTTCAGAGGTGGTTGAACTGGAACTCTCCAGACATCCATGGACTACAATTCCCATCAGCCTCATGGAAATTGTAGTCCATGGACATCTCGAGAGCCACATTTTGGCCACCTCTGATCTAGTATATTCTTATTTAATGTTCAGCATGGTTTACTTAGCTCTCCCCCTTCCCACATAAAAAAATTACCTGAAAGGGAAGTTTAGGCTGGAAAAGAGGGACCGACCCAGTGTCACAGTGAGGATTTGAAATCTGAGACCAGTCATTTAACCACTGCACCACACTGGCTTACTATGACTAGCACCCCCTTGGTGCCTCATTTTGAGAGCATCCATTGTTATACTCTTGAGCTTTGATGCATTTATGCTACATTAGATCATTTGCGTATATGCATGTCCTACATAGAATGAAAACTGGAGAAAACAGAATGGTGTAGTGGTTAAATGTGGCAGCTTCTAATCTGGTGAGCCAGCTTTGATTCTCTGCTCCTCCCATAGGCAGCCAGCTGGGTGACCTTGGGCTTGTCACAGCCCTGATAGTACTTTTCTGACCGAGTGGAATCTGTCAGAATTCCCTCAGCCCCACCTACCTCACAGGGTGTTTATTGCGGGGAGATGAAGGGAAGGCAATTGTAATCCACTGTGAGACTCCATTTTGGTGTAGTGGTTACGTATGTGGACTTCTAATCTGCCGAGCCAGGTAAGATTCCACGCTCCCCCACATGCAGCCAGCTGGGTGACCTTGGGCTCACCACAGCACTGATAAAGCTGTTCTGACTGAGCAGTAATATCAGGGCTCTCAGCCTCACCGGGTGTCTGTTGTGGGGAAAGGGAAGGCGACTGTAAGCCGCTTTGAGACTCCTTTGGGTACAAAAAAGCAGCATATAAGAACCAACCTTCTTCTCCTTCGGACAGTAAAAAGTGAGGTATAAAAACCAACTCTTCTTCTTTCATCAGAAACACACAAGCACTACAATTCCAGCAAGATTCAAAGTTGATGACATTTCATCGATTGCTTGCAGCGAGATCAAATCTTGTTTGTTTGAAGTACACATTGCGATCGAGTCTTTCCTTGCACCTCTACAGGGAAGGTTCAAAGGGACTTGCTTTCTACCAAACAGATGTCCAGCTTAGCCATGACCTGGTGTCATTTGGCATTTCCTCTCCCACCTTGAAGTCTCTCTCTCTCTAGCCTCAGCTGCCTTCAGAAATTTGTCTCTGCAACCCACCTGGCTCGTGGATCATGTAGTGAACCCAGCCCTGGCTCTGCTGCACACCGAGATTCCTCCATTCGGATTCAGACATGAGGTGGGTCTTGGGAACCAGCTTTGCAATGTCTTTAGGCAGCATCACATGCCTGCAGCGAGACCAAAAGCAGAGACGGCCCGAAATCAGTGGAAACAGAGTGCAGTTGGCCCAAAATATTGTGTGCCTTATGAAATACACGGATATATTTCTTTCATATTTTACACCCTGCCCGATGTAAACAGACCAAAATGATAAAACAGCACAACACATTCAACGGAATCTGCTGTATGAGAAAACATCTCATGCAAGAAGAAAAACCATCTGAGGGTGATGAAGAGCAGCGCCTATTCCACATCATTTTTAACAATCTAACAGAGTATAGGTCTCCATAGCATATTCCCATTAGATCCACTCATGGAAATCAGATGAATGAACTTCTGACATGAACTATGTATGAACTATGACAGCTAAATGGCATTCGTGTGGTTAGCCATGTTGGTCTGAAGAAGCAGAACTAAGCGGTAGTCCAATGGCACCTTTAAAACGAGCTAAGTTGTATTCAAGGCATAAGCAATATATCACTCACTACCTTAGGATACTGTTATGATGGTCAGTTCATAGTCTGACGGAGAGTGCCTGCACTCGAAAGCTCATGCCTTGAATAAATCTTTGTTGGTCTTAAAGGTGCTACTGGACTCTGATTTTATTGTACCTTAGGATACAGTACTAAAATCTAATTTTTGTTCCACCTGATTAATTGTTCTCTTTTTAACAACGTGTTCATTATTATTATTATTATTATTATTATTATTATTATTATTATTAAGATTTATTTCCCGCCACTCCCCGTAGGCTCGTGGCGGGTCACAATAGTCTTATCCCCATTAAAATACCCAACATGGCAGAAGCTCTCATTATTCCTACCCCACTGTGCCTCAGTAGCTAGTTGATGGACTCAAAACTCCCATCTTATATCTGAGATAGTGTGCATGCACACGTGTCCATAAATTACAGCAAACAAGTGTACTAACCATGTACAGGATACTTGATATTTCCTTAAACATGAATCATATTGAATATAACATTCAATATGCGTATAGCTGAACATTTGATGAGAATCACACACTTGTCCAATCACACACTTGTCCAATAAATGGGCTCCAGTTTCATTTGTAAAGTGAACACACTTCAGCTGTTCTTACAGATATACGCACAAGACTATTTGATTCAAGAATTATCTGTCTGTCTGTCTGTCTATCTACTGGGGGTCGGGACCCCTTTGGGGGTCAAACGACCGTGTCACAGGGGTTGTGGCAGGGCAAGCTGCTTATCAGGGGGTTGGGGTGCTATCTACACGACGAGATAGAGTGTTCCTCTGTCCTCTGTCTGGAGCAGTGGAAAACAGCGAGATTGGCATGGTGGGACAAGAGCCAGAACTGAATTGAAAAACCCCGGGGGGAAAAACAATGTATATACAATCATGAACAATGGATCTTCAGCCATTGGTCAGTTTCAGCTTAATTTTTGTGAAATAAAGGTAAAGGTATCCCCTGTGCAAGCACCGAGTCATGTCTGACCCTTGGGGTGACGCCCTCCAGCGTTTTCTTGGCAGACTCAATACGGGGTGGTTTGCCAGTGCCTTCCCCAGTCATGACCGTTTACCCCCCAGCAAGCTGGGTACTCATTTGACCGACCTCGGAAGGATGGAAGGCTGAGTCAACCTTGAGCCGGCTGCTGGGATCGAACTCCCAGCCTCATGGGCAAAGCTTTTCAGACGGCTGCCTTACCACTCTGCACCACAAGAGGCTCTATTTTTGTGAAATAACACTTGCCTAATTCTACGCAGGAGAGTCTGTGGGTGTGCGTGGGCATTCCTTTTGAGAGGGGAAAGCTTTCCCCATCTACCTAATGGCTGACTGACAGGGAGGCCAGAGAAAAGCTCTTTCTACCTATACTGCTGTAGTTGGCCTCACTGCTAGAGACAAGCCGAGTGTGTCTCTTCTCTACTCTCTGAACCTTTGAGGCCTACCACACAGGCTTGTTGTGCAGATGAAATAGGATCCTGTTGCAGGAGTTCTTTAGCCTCCTGTTTCATCTTCACAACAACCTGTGTGGGAAGCCTCAAATGTTTCGTTTGCACAACAACCCTATCCAACGTCCAAAGACGATGGAAGCTGAGGTTGGTCTGGAGTGGCGCAGGTGCGTTTCACCTGAGCTGTGAGCACTGGCCAGCCCTTACCAGCAAGTTTTTATTTTTTGGCGCAAACAGACAGACCAGCAACAGTCATGCAGGCCTGAAAAGCGCAGGAAGATCTAAATCAGGAATATTTAGACCCTGTAACTGTAAACGGTGAACAAGCAACTGGCTGGAGAGACACAGGGGCTGAAGTGACTTTGCTCAAGTCTGGGATCCCTGGCATTAAAGATCATCTCCAGACGACAGAGATCAGTTCCCCTGGAGGAAATGGCTGCTTCTGAGTGGACTCCACGGCATTATGCTCCTCTGTGGCCCCTCCCCACCCCAAACCCCACCCACTCCCAAACTCTCCAGGTATTTTCCCACCCAAAGCTGGCAACCCCACTCATCCGCCCCGCCACCAGCCCCTGAGATGTTCTCCTGCTAGGCCAAAGTTAAGGACTTTAGCATTGGAAAAGCTCTTCTGGATCTCATCAGAGATCCACAAACGGAGCTGAGCGACCTATTTCCCAAAGGCCGTTCCGCCCCGCCCACAGCGGGCACTCGGAGCTAGACTGCCTCTGCCCAGGGAAGCTCCACTCGGAGCTTCCCAGCCGTCCCAGGCGCCCGCGAGGCGCTCCCAGAGCGTTGCCATAGCAACCAAGAACCTCCAGATTCGCCCTGGCCGTTTTCGCCGTTCCATTCCCCAGGCCACGCCCCCCTTCGGCTGCAGCCCCGCCTCTCACCGGTACTCGAACTCCTCGTCGTCGTACTTGTCGGAATAGTAGATCTGCTTATGCGACATGACGACACCGCTCCCGTCAAGCACGTATCCCGGCAGGCCCCGCGAGAGCGACCACCGAACGAGCGCCCCAGGCCTCTCGGAACCCGTCCGTTACAGAGCTGGGCGGAGCCCCGCGAGCGCCGCCTCACTCTCGCCCTCGCGCACCCTGTCCCCGCCCTCCCCCGCTATCCAACCGCCGCTTTCAAACGCCACCGCCGGTAGCGCTGATTGGTGGATATAGATTTACGTCATCACACCCTCGGCGTTCTGATTGGGTCCTCCCCCTCTGCCTCAGACCCCTCCTTTTCGATTGGTTCACAGCCCGGTTCTCGCGCGCTGCCCGATTGGCCCGATTAGGAGAAGCGGGCGCGAGAAACAAAACCAGGCTCCGAAGCCGGAGTAGGCGGGGCAACGGTTAATGGGCGGGGCTTTGGAGGGGCGGAGGGAAATGGTGGGCGTGGCTGCCGTGACGGTGACGTCGCCGAGAAGCCCAAAGGCTGAAACAGAAGAGGGACTGGGCAGCGAATGGGCGGGGAGGAGGCGGGACCGGATGGGAATGTGCCTAGGATGATAAAGTGGATGAGGCTAGAGAGGCACCTTCCGGTCTGAAGTGAAATTTGATTAGCCTTGATATTGACATTCCTTCCGCGGCCGAAGACTACTTGGGTTCCATAAAAACAAACATGGATCAAGGAGAGTGGAAAAAGAGAAGTTAAGCACGGGGGTGGGGTGGGAAAGGAAGCTATCACAGATAGGGTTGCCAGCCTCCAGGCGGGACCTGGACATCCATGGGAATCAGTTTATCTCAAGCCCCCAGAGAACTCACCCTTGATGGTGACATGACCTCCCACTTACAGACTACAAGATTAGCCTCCAGGAGAGCACATCTTGGCCCAGAGCTGCAAAGAAATGGGCAGTATAGAAATATAAATAGAAATATAAATAAATAAATAAATGATCTAACTAACACAGGGAGAGGCCCAGATCTTACTTACCCTGTCCTCAAACAAAGACTTGGTGGAATAGCTCCGCCCTCAGCTCTCCTGGGAGGTCACTCCAGCAGACTGCGGCCAGAACCAAAGAGGCCGTGGCCTGGGTTAAGGCCAGTGAAAATCCAAAGCCTCTCCTATGGGGTCTCACTGTGCTTTTAAGTCTGTAAAGTCATTGGGACATCCCCCCCCCCACATATTTTCGGCAATCACTGTCCATATGCTGATGCTACCCAGCTTCATATAGCATCCAAATCTCTTAGTGATGTGACAGAAGCCCTAAATTGACACCTGGTGTCAGGCTTCTGTTGAATTCCCAATAATCAGTCTAGCTTGTTTAAAGAGATCTATTGAAAAAATAGCAAAGAGAGAGACGGGAAGGGAAGCAGTGGACACTCTGTCAGCTAGGTTGCGAAATACCTGGAGACTTTGGGGGTGGAACCAGGAGCGGGCAGGGTTTAAAATCCTAGAGTTGGAAGGGACCTCCAGGGTCATCTAGTCCAACCCCCTGCACAGTGTAGGAATTGACAACTACCTGCCCACCCACAGTGACCCCAATTTCATGCCCAAGTGATCTGTCCTGGAGGAAATTCACCTATCATCCCACAGTGGCGATCAGCAATTCCCTGGGTATGCAAGGAAGGGCCACAAGAGACAAACCCTGGCACATCCCTTCCTGCCCACCCACTCACAATAGCATTTCTGTCAGACGGCTACCTAGCTTTTGCATAAAAACTTCCGGATTATATAAATCAATTCCCCAAGCAGAAATGGCTGCTCTGGAGGGGGGTCATCTGAGGGACCTCAGTGGAGTCTAATGCTCTGGAGTCCACCCTCCCAAGGAGCCATTCTCTCCAAGTTTTGAATGAGCTGTAAAACCAGGGGGTCCCTGGAGGATGGCATCCCTACCAGCAGGAAGTTCTGCCCCCCCAATCACGTGCTTCTTTTCCATCGCCCAGAAAGCAGAGGCAATCATAGAGATGTCAAGCCCTAGAGCGAAACAATCCCGTAGCCATGGAAATACTCCTAACAATGCGGAACCGGATATAACCCCTTCAGAAGGCGGGTCCGGGAGTGCCTCTTCGGGACGGGCCGGAAGTGACGCATAGGGTCCCGTCAGGGAACGGAAGTGACTGGTGGCGGCGGGCGGGGGCCTGGCGGCCCAGAAGTTTGTTCAGAAGGCGCCGCGCGAAGAGGAGGGAGGAGGACGGAGCCGCCGCCGCCGCCGCCGCGCCAGGAGGCCCCCATGGTGCCCCCACCCCGGTGAGTCTGGCGGGAACGCCTCTTCCCTGGCCACGCCCCTTCCCCGGGGCTCCTCCCCTCCGCCCTCGGGCTGCTGCTCTGGGCTTGTCTCCCCTCGTATCTGACGTCATTCCCGCGAAGGGGGGCGGGGCTTTCCCCGTCGTCTCTCCCACGAGAGCCCTGCGAGGTAGGCCGGCGAGAGAGAGTCTAGATTCGAACCCGCGTCCTGGTCGTCTAAACGTCGCCACGCGTTTTGCTTTCGCCCTGCCCCCATGTTCTGGCCCACATGCCCCCCATTCTCACCCCTGCCTTTGGTTCCCGAAGGGTCTGTGCTCTCGTTTCCCTGTCCGGTCAGAAAGAAGGGAGTCCGGCCCATCTGGCCCCCTCTTCTGTTTAGCAGTCTGAAGAAGGCTGCTGAGAAGGCCCCGGGTTTCCCGTTTCCCGTTGCCTGGCTTGCCTTGGCTGTTAAAGGTAGACTGCTCCTGAACAGCGAGGCTTCCATTAGGTCCCCGCACACATTTTGCATTCATATGTGGAGTAGCCTTAGGGGCAGACACTTGGTCTCATTCCGCAGTTGTTCGATACTGCACTTTCAGTGTGCTTTTGCAATTGGATCTTCCTGTGCAGAACTGGAAAATCTACTTGCAAAGTGCATTGAAAGTGCATTAACCTGTGTATGGCAAGGGCCCTGTCTCTGGCCAGTCTTCGTGGATTCTGCCTTGCAGTGTCTCTCTACTTCCACTAGCCTTGTAACTGGACAGGCTGTTTGGTGTTAAACGTGGGACTGTCTGCATGCAAAGTGTATGATCCACCTGAGGATGAGTAGAAAACCTTGGATAACAGTCCCCGCTCCCTTTGAGAGCCTCAGCAGTGGGCTCTCCCATCAAAACTTTACATTCCTGGAGAAGACAGACCCACTTTGGGACCCAGTGAGGGATGATGCGCTTGTGTCATCTAACCTTGCTGAATTACATAAAAGATCTCTCCACCCCTGCTTCCAAAAATGGATAGCTAGATTTGTCCTGGATATAGACATTTGTCTATCCCCCCCTTTTCAATGTTCTCTCAACAACTGGCCTTGAGAAATAACCTTATTCTGTTATACTTATTCTGAATCTGATAGACGGATCCTTGTTTCCCAGGGTGGTCTAATGCTGTTTAAAGATTTTGCCACACACATGCATACTCTGTAGCTCCCCCCCCCCCCCTCCTCCAGTTTGTAATATCTGAGAAGACTTGGTTCGGGGGAATGAAGATGATTGTTTTTTCAGGTTTTATTGAACTCTATATTATAATGTTGTCACCCGCCCTGAGCTCCGGAGGAAGGGTGGGGGTATATAAAAATAAAGTGTATTATTATTATAAGAACAGATTCTTCTATGGTATAATGGGCTATTGCCACTGGTTTATCAAGGGTCTCTCTCATTCTCCCACCCCTCTTAAGCCCCTTCTTCTATGGTTCTTTGCGTTCTGGTTTGCACAGTGAGTCCCTGCAAAAAGGTAAATAAATGCTCTGAGCATCTCTTGTCTTATGCTATGTGTGTTTTGGAAGGAGATGGATGTAGATCTTGGCTTAGCTGTCACCTCAGCTGCTGTTTAAACAGTCCACTGTTGTCTCAGGTCCTCTCCTGCAGTGAGGGAGCAATAACACTGTGGCCTGCTTTGCAAGGGTGTTGTAGTGTTTTCAGAAGGCCAGCGTCGTTAAAGAAAGTGGTCCGGTCCCTTTGTTCAGGAGAAAAAGCAAGAAGAAAAGGAATGGAAAAGTTGAAGCAAATACATACAGCCAGCCACAGGAAATGGTTGCAACATCAGTATCAGCAAAAGCACTGTGGGTGACAAAACTCCCCAAAACGTTCATATAAAAGTTCTCTTTTTTTCCCTAGTTGCATGTATTATTCTGCATTAATGTGTGACAAGGTTCCGGGATTGAATACCTTATTTGCAACGGGAATAAAAGAAGAAGACAACTTCTATGCGAACCTTTGAATTTTCCAGGATGGTTAACTGTGTTTTTTCCTTATACTGATGTTGGGCAAGTAGAAGTTGCCGTACCCGTTTGTTCCTTTAACGGACTTTTATGAACATTGATGCTATCCCATTCGCCGGTTGAGAAGTTTGTAAAGCGGAAATATTCATGGATCAGATTGCAAGTGTTTGCTTGGCGCATGACAACCCACAAGGGGCCTCCAGTTTTAGCCCTTCCGCGTTGCAGTTGTGGGGTGGCAGCGGGCTGGTCACATCGGAGGAGTGCCTTGCCTGCGGCCCCCTCACTGAGTCTTGGGCAGAGGGGAAGTTTGCAGGGGGGGCTTCAGGCGATGGGGCAGTAGAGTCTCTGCTCTTCAAGTAGATGGAGGAGATAGTTTTGAGGCAGCGAGAATAGAAGAGCTCTCATCGTGGCCGCTCTTGCTGCATATTGCTAGTTCCTCTGGGTATTCTGCAGCTCTGCTTGAAGGGCTGGAGGAAAACCTTCCCTTGTAATCTCTTGCAGCATCCTCTTTTCGGCTGTGGCTCTTTCCTCCGTCCTTTGTAGTAAACTGGTTTTGCATAGGGCTGCTACCATTTGATTTGCACGGTAACATAAAGGTAAAGGTATCCTCAGTGCAAGCACCGGGTCTTGTCTGACCCTTGGGGTGACGCCCTCTACATAAACAGTTGCAATTGAAGATTTGGCTTTTAAAAATTATCTAGCCTGCTAAAGTCTTCTCCACCCCACCGCTTTTTTTGAGCTTTCTGGCAATCCCACGGGGTTTTCAAGACCTGAGATGTTCAGAGGCAGGTTGCCACTGCCTGACCCTGTGTAGGGTCCCTGGACTTCCTTGGTGGTCTCCCATCTAAATACCAACCAGGGCTCACGCTGCTTAGCTTCAGCCAAGACTGGGCTGGCTGGGGCTCTCCAAGTGGCTTGCTTGCGGTTATTTGGTTGGTGAAGTGGCCTTAAACCAAATCAGACCTTCGCTCCATCAAGTGAGAATTGTCGGCTCAGGCCGGCAGCAGCTCTCCAGAGTCCCAGACAGAGATCTTTTACATCCACCTAGCCCAGTGGTTCTCAATCTTCCTAATACCGCGATCCTTTAATACAGTTCCTCATGTTGTGGTGACCCCCAACCATAAAATGATGCAAGTGTTCTTTCACAGAAATTAAACTGGAACTGACCAATGGTGTGAAGATCCAAGGTTCGTGATTATATATAAATTGTTTTTTTTCCCGGGGTTTCTCAGTTCAGTTCTGCCTCTTGTCCCACCATGCCCATCTCGCTCTTTTCCGCTGCTCTAGACAGACAAACACTCTATCTTGATCTACCCTGCAAGGCTGTTGTGTGGATGGCACCCCCCTGGCCAAGCTGCTTGCCCTGCCACAATCCCTGTGAAAGGTTCGTTAGACCCTCAAAGGGGTCCTGACCCCCAGGCTGAGAACCACTGACCCAGTATATGATCCTTACTGTAGAGTCTGGGGCTTGAACCTGGGACCTTCTGCCTGCCAAGCACGGCCTCTCCCCAGAAAGCTGTTCTGTGGATTGCGTTCGCATTGCTTTTGGTCTGAATGAGCCCCAGCCTGTTGCGAAACCCCTGCTCCTGAGGGTGGGATTGTTTTCTCCACAAAGGCATGAGTTAGCAGTGAGTAAGTGGCTTTCGGTACAGAATGCCCCAAAGATATCTGTTTTTCTAGGGAGAGCCTCTTTTCTCGTTCTCCGTGTGTGACGTGACTCAGAAGTTTGGAGGCACAAATACGTACTCGTTGAG
The DNA here is from genome assembly GCA_003118565.2 of Paroedura picta. Taxonomy (NCBI): domain Eukaryota; kingdom Metazoa; phylum Chordata; class Lepidosauria; order Squamata; family Gekkonidae; genus Paroedura; species Paroedura picta. The sequence goes on from BDOT02000001.1 coordinate 174,705,461, forward strand.
GCGTAAGTTATTTCTGTGTTTGTTTTAAGCAGATGGAGTTGGGGCTTTGAGACCCGAGAAATGTACTCATGGGTACGTCTTCGGAATGACGTCAAACCGCACAGATTGGCCTCGGGTTTCTGTGGTGGGTTACATGTTATTTAAAAAAAAATTGCTTTGAAAGCTTAGAAGCGTTTTTCCACAGTATCTCTGCTTCACATTTCCCAATTAAGGGGGGGGGGGGAATGCTGTTCAAACAAATGACAAAGACGACCTGACTCCGACGGTAACAGGACCAAGAAATTTTACTTACAAAAACAAGCAGCTCTTACATGACACATTCATGCTGGTACGTTTACCTTATTGTGAACAGATTAACTTCCCCAAAGGTTAGCTGCCTGCAGCTTCAAGCCCAGGTAAGAGTAAAGAGGTCCTGTATAAGATGAAATACAGAGCCAAGCAAAGGCTGAACAGGTTCAACATCTACCCCATGAGAGGGGGGCCAACTGCCCAATGTACCCCAATCAGAGAATCCTCTTAACCCTTTCCCTCCCCAATCCTCTTGGGTGCAAAGTTAAAACACTCAACATTCTGTGGGTTGGACTCTACAATCTATACTGTTAATGATGTGGTTTTCCCACTATTTGTGGTGCTTGCCCTTCGCTTTCCCCAGGATCCTTCTCTGCTACTTCCCTCCTCTCTGGGTGCTGTTGACGTACAGCTAGATTCAGGCTCCTGATGCTTAAGTCCAAGCTTTGTTCTGATTAATGACATGTTTCCCTCGTTTCTGCATGACTCACCTCCTGATTGGAAGGAGAGCAGCCCAGAGCTGTGACTCCTTCATAGCTGGAAACCATCTGTACAAGGCAGATTTGTGTAGTGAGCAACTGAACAATCCGATTGTATCTGATGTAGAGGAATGACAGAATCACCTGCCCTCTCATGTTGTGATTCAGCAGAGTCTAGACTGGAATAGGGACTCATGCAGAGATGCAACGGACAGTGTTCTCTTAGGGCAGGCATTTCTGCTGCGTTTCTGGACTATTGATAACTCCCAAGATTATGGAACCATCTGTGTGGGGCTTTTGGGAAGGCCCCCATGCTTCTGTTTTGGGGCAAAATGTACAAAGTGGAATTGTTCAGGGAGCAGATATAATTATATAAAATCTGTAGCTGTGTTGATACATTGGGTATGCAGAGTGGGAAATCCCTCTAAGTATTAATATCTAAAGGATCATGAGCTGTAATTCCTGGGGATCTCCAGGTTCTACTTGGTGGCTGTCATCCCTGCATAGTACTGGTACCCTGCCTTGTGTTTCAATGAAGAAGGGGGACCATATCAGAAAATAACAAATGAATGATGCAGTCACAACCAATATGGATAAACGGCAGGTATATTTGTATTGGTCGAGGACTGTAATAAATGACTGACTGACAGAAATATTGGTTTCCCTCAGAGACTGATTGGAAAAAAGGCATAACCAGAGCAGCTACCCATGCAGAGACGCAACAGGCAGGCTCCTTTTGCACTGTTAAAATCTGAAATTCTTGTGAGTGGCTCTGGAAGCCCTCTCTAAACCAGGTGAATAATAGGCATCAAAATGACAGATGAAATTCAGTGGAAGTGCTCTGCCAGTTCCAACAGCCTGCTGGTCCCTGGCCCAAGTGACGTCCACCAGGCCTCAATGAGGGCTGGAGCCTTTTCAGTCCTGGCTTCTACCTGGTGGAATGAGCTCCCAGAGGAGACACAGGCTCTGTCAGAGCTCATTGAGTTCTGCAGGGCCTGCAAAACGGAACTCTTCTTCCAAGCACTCAGTTGATGCTGGGCTACCAGAAACATCTAAGAATTCCCCCCCCCCGCAAAAAAAAAATCTCCCTGTAACACCCCGGGTGTGGCAAGTCAACCAGTGGGGCCAAGGAGCAAAGGGTGCCTGCTGCTGCTTTAGATCAGTGGTCCCCAATCCGCGGGCCATGGCGCCGGGCCGCGGCTCCCTCTCCTCCGCCCCCCCCCACAGTAAAAAGCTTCTTACTGCGGGAGGGGGGAAAGGGAATCAGGGGCGCACATGCGAGAATGCGTGGAAGTGCCGCACATGCGCGATTTCGGCCGCGCATGTGCGCATGTGCAGCCCGTCCGCGCATGCGCGATGCACGGGCGTGGCCGCAATTGCGCGGCATGCGCAGGTGGGCAGTTGCCCTGCCGGTCCCCAGCCTCAAAAAGGTTGGGGAGCACTGCTTTAGATGGTTTTAAGCGATTATTTTGTTTTTCTTACGTTGTTGGTTTTAAATAGAGAGCCCTAGAGAGGCGGTCCTATAAATCCAGTAATAAATAAATAAATGTTCGGGCAAAGAAACCTTCCTCATTACATGCGGATGAGCCTTTGAGGGTACTGAGGGCATACCAAGAAAATAGCCCTTGGGGTTTTGCTGGGCGCTGCTCTGAAACGGTTGGCTCAGTGCAGAGAGGGGCTTTAAAAAGAAAAAGGGAAATTCCTTGCCAAGGTTTCCCAAGAAAGAGACTGAGCGTGACATTGCCAGTATCATCTGGGCCTTGTAGAAATCTTTTCGATGGAAATACCCCGTTCGTCTCTGATCACAGCATCCCCAAAAAAAGGTCTTGCAGATCTGGGAGAAGTGCAGGAAAGGCCAACCAAATAATAAGGGGATTGTAGCTCCTGTGAGCCTAAAGAACCTGGGCCTTTTAGATTCAAGAAGAAGAACTGATTGTTTTATGCCTCCTCCCTTTTCACTTCAAAGCGGCTCACAAACCCCTTTCCCTTCCTCTCACCCCGTGGGGTAGGTGGGGCTGAGAGAGCTCTGAGAGAACTGGGGCCAAGCCAGGGTCCCCCATCTGGCTGCATGTGGAGGAATGAGGGTTCGTACCCAGTTCTCCTGACTAGAGGTCGCTACTCTTAACCATGACTCTCATTAGAACAGACGTGACCATAGGGGATTACGTGACCGAGAATTTCTTCCTCTTCCCGTAGTAACAGCCCCGAGGGTTGCCCTTACAAAACTCACAGGCAGCGACTGCGAGGCAGGCAAAAGTAAAATTGCCTCTGCTCCACAAAGGACTCCCTGCCCCAAAACGGCGAGATGACCGTAACCTTCTTTATGGGAGGAACATGCTGTTCCCACCACGAAATTTTCTCTGGAGGGTAGCCACGCTGGTCTGCAGGAGAAGGTCTTGATTCAAGGCCAGTGGCACCGTAGAGACCAGCAAGATTTTTGGCATAGGAGCTTGTGGCATTCGAGGACATTTGAGAAAAGGAGTTTTGACTCTCAAGAGCCCCCTACCCTGAACATTTCGTTGTTCTCTAAGGTGCTGATGGGCTGGAATGTAGCCCCACTGCATCCTTTGGAACCCTTGACCGTGATGCGTGCCCAGGTTGTGCTCTGTGTAATGCTTCCATAGACTGTGTCAGGTTTCTTGGATTGGTTTTGGGCCCCACAGTTGAAGAGGTAGGTAGACAAACTGGAGTGTGTTCAGAGGAAGGCAACAAAGATGGTGTGGGGTTTGGAGACCAAGGCGTATGAGGAAAGGTTGGGGGAGCTTGGTCTGTTTAGCCTGGAGAGGAGACGACTGAGAGAGGATCTGATAACCAAGTATTTAAAAGGGTGCCATGTAGAGGATGGAGCAGAGTTGTTCTCTCTTGCCCCGGAGGGACGGACCAGAACCAATGGAATGAAATTAATTCAAAAAAAATTCCGTCTAAACATCCGGAAGAAGTTCCTAACAGTCCGAGCGGTTCCTCAGAGGAACAGGCTTCCTCAGGAGGTGGTGGGTTCTCCATCTTTGGAGATTTTTAAACAGAGGCTGGATAGCCATCTGACGGAGAGGCTGATTCTGTGAAGGCTCAAGGGGGTGGCAGGTGACAATGGATGAGCGATAGGGTTGTGAGTGTCCTGCATAGTGCAGGGGGTTGGACTAGATGACCCAGGAGGTCCCTTCCAACTCTATGATTCTACGATTGCATGCCGGCCTCCTCCCTCTCCCGCCTCTGCTGGCTTCTGAAAAATCACTCTCTTCGTTTCCACATTTCCTTTTCCCCAGGAGGCCCCTGGGCGTGAGGCTCATTGCCCCTAAAATGGAACACGCGGCCCGAAATAGCCGCTTTGGAAGCGCCCAGTGAAATGTGCTGCGTTGGGCTGCCACAGCTGAGACGCGCCAGCCGCAGTCTTTCTCGGGCGAATCTAAATCTCGGCCGGGGTCTGTGTGTCGATCACAGCTCTGATGGCCGGAACGGAAAGAGTTATTCCCGGAGAGCAGAGGATGTTCTGCATTGGGCGAATCGCCGCGTTAGAACGTCAACAAGCCGCGTTTGCAGAATTTCCCCCCAACAGCAGACTTGGTGTGCAGGATATGTGCAAGGGCCACGTGGACACGCGTGAGCCAGCGTGGTGTGGTAGTACAGTGGCACGATTCCGCAGGATCTGTAAGATGGAGATCTTCTGCCAAGCTTCCGGTTGGGGCCAGCGGTCTTATAACATGTAATGCCCCTCCCTGCAAAAAATTCCCCCATGAAAATGTCTTAATCTGGAAGAGACCCATCAAAAGGGACAATTTCTTTTTGTGTGCGAATCTATTGGCTGCATAGGCAGGATGAAGCCCCGGTCGCCTCTGTGTACCCCCTTTGCTCTAGGGCTCCAAGCCCCCGGTTGCAGATCGCTGGCAGATCGCCTCGCTTATTCTGCGGCTAACCGTCTGTGTGTCTGCGGGCTGGCCCGCAACTTTCCGATCACACAACCGGAATCCATAGAGCAGGGATAGTCAAACTGCGGCCCTCCAGATTACAATTCCCTGCCAGCATTCGCCAGAGAGCCAGTTTGGTGTAGTGGTTAGGAGTGCGGACTTCTAATCTGGCATGCCAGGTTCGATTCTGCGCTCCGCCACTTGCAGCCATCTGTGTGACCTTGAGCTCCCCATGGCACTGATAAAACTGTTCTGACCGAGCAGTAATCTCAGGGCTCTCTCAGCCTCACCCACCTCACAGGGTGTCTGTTGTGGGGAGAGGAAAGGGAAGGAGATTGTAAGCCGCTTTGAGACTCCTTCGGGTAGAGAAAAGCGGCATATCAGAACCAACTCTTCTTCTTCTACCCCTGCCGTAGAGCGTTGGTTTGCTAAGCCTCCTCTCAGCTGAGATTCCCCCCCCTCCCAACATAATGTCCCTTTTTGTTTCTGACTCACTAACTCTTTCCTCTCACGCGGCTCCGTCGATCAAGCAGAAAACTGAACGCATTTATCGTCCCGCAGCACCTTTAAGTCTACAAAAGTTTTATTCGAGGTACGAGCTTTCGGGTGCACCCACACTTCCTCAGATGCAATATCGGAAAACCGCTGAGTCAGAACACGGCAAAGCGTTTCAGCGGAAGAGGGAGTGTCCCTCCATCGGCATGTGGGATCACCCATCTGTCGGGGAGCTTCATGCTCTGGTGTCTCCTCTGTGGGCAAAGAACCCCCTGAGACACCCTCCCCAGTCAGACCAAACCATGCCAAGCTGTATGCAACACCAATTCGGCAAGTGTTTGTGTCTGTGTGTGAGAGAAGAGAGCCAGGGTGTTGTCGTGGTTAAGAGCGGCAGCCTCTAATCTGGAGGACCGGGTTTGCGTCCTCATTCCTCCTCCGCCGGCAGCCGGTTGAGTGACCTTTGGCTCGTCCCAGTTCTCTTAGAGCTCTCTCAGCCCCACCGACCTCACAAGGCGTCTGTTGTCGGGAGAAGAAGGGGAATGTGTGTTTGTGAACTGCTTTAGGACTCCTTCAGGTAGTGAAAAGTGGGTTATTGAAAGAAAAAAAACCAACAGATTTTCTTAAGTGCCACCAAGACCTTTCTGATTTATGGTGACCCAATGAATGAATGAATGAATGAATGAATGAATGAATGAATGAATGAATGAATGAATGAATGAATGAATGAATGACTTCCAAAATGCTATCTCGTTAACATCCTTATTCACATCTTGCAAACTGAGGCTTCTTTGATGGACTCCCTCCATCTCCTGTGGGTCTGCTGCCTCCGAATTTTTCTGGCACAGTTGTCTTTTCCAGTGGTTTGGGCTTCGTAAAAGAAGAGTTGGCTTTTTTACCCCGCTTTTCACTACCCGAAGGAGTCTCAAAGCAGCTTACAATTGCCTTCCCTTCCTCTCCCCATTACGGATACCCTGTGAGGTAGGTGGGGCTGAGAGAGCTCTGACAGGACTGCACTGTGAGAACAGTACTACCAGGACTGTGACTGGCCCGAGGTCACCCAGTTGGCTGCTTGTGGAGGGGCGGGGAACCAAACCCGACTCGCCAGATTAGAAGACACTGCTCTTAACCACGACACCAAGCTGTCTTGCTACAATCAGCTTGACACGACTGTCACCATCTTGCCTTAAACACTCAGCCGCTCTTTTACCAGGGGAAGGAGCACTGTCAGTGAAAGAAACATGGCGAACCCCTTGGATCTGTACTGCGCTGGCTCCTTGTCAGAGTCAGAATCCGAACCCTGGCCCCTCCCGCTCTTGTTCCTGGCACCAAAAACCTACAAGTGCTGATGCCTTATGAAGCTGCCTTGTGGACAGGCAAGGGAAAGAGTAGAGGCATAAGCAGAGCCCTGCTGGATCAGCACACTGCTCGGACGCTGACTCGCAAGCGTCTCCAACCAGTTCCTCTGGGGGTCTGACAATCCTGACATAAAGGCCGAGGCCTTCCCCCGGCACTTCTCCCAGCAGAGGGTTTAACTGCGTCTGAACATGGAGGTTCCCTTTAGTCACCATGGCCAGTAGCTGCTGAGGGGCCTGGCCTCCGTGAATCTTTCTATCACCTCCCCCCCCCCCCGTTTTTTTC